>CM060679.1:179824563-179841303 GCA_030686995.1 Artemisia argyi | reverse complement strand
ATTTGATTAATAAAGAGTGCTATTATTGGCATTTCCTAAAACCGTGTGCATTTTCAAAGTTAACATTTATTTTGAGACGAATCAAGTACAACAAAAGAGGAAGATATATTATTTCTCATTTCTGTCTCAAAATAAGTGTTTACTTCTAACATGCCAAAATAAATTTAAAAAAAAAATAAAAATTATTAAATACACTCTCCACCAATCAATTGTCATCTCTCTCACCATATTTTTTTCTTATTGGTCAAAATGTAAAGTAAGTACCTATCTTGAGAAATCCCAAAGTAAAGATCAAGGCTGTCAAACTCGCGAGTTTACACGTAAGATCGTGCGATCTTACGTGCACACCAGTCAAAATCGTGTAGGATCGTGGTAGGATCGCATTTGAGGTAGGATCGTAAGTAGGATCGTAGGATCGCACGTAAGATCGTAAGATCGACACGCGATCCGAGTTCACTTTTTTTTTTTTTTTTTTTTTTTTTTTTTTTTTTTTTAATCTTTTAAGTTCATCCCACTTGCTTAGGCCAAAAAAACAAATGTGTGTTTTACTAATGTCTAATGAGTAAATCACTATTGTTTTATTTTCTAAATAGATTATAGTTTATACATAGTTTTCTACTTTTTTGAATAGATTATAGTTTAAAAAGTGTTCAATAGTTTAATTTACTTTACTTCACTGTGATTAAACTAATCAAAGTGTATGTTTTGTAATGCCACTTATGAAACGTTTGTTTTCTTGAAATCATGTTGATGGCTCGTATGTTTTGAGACATTTAGGACATATGTTATGTAATATTATTGCACTAAATCGTTAATGTAACGATTGAAACTTGATTTTTTTGTATTTTACTATTACTTTAGTGTTTGAAATTTAAACTTTGTCATTTTCAAGAGGATATTATATGAACTTATCTTTGACGTTGAGTAAAAATGTAAAACAGTTTGACTCGTATATAATTTGTTTACAAAATATGACAAATTGGTAGGATCGTAGGATCACGATCCGATCTTACGATCTCGATCTTGCAAAGACAAAAACGATCCTGCGTGGGATCGCGATCTTGACAGCCTTGGTAAAGATAATTATGTGATGGAGGGCAGGAGTAGTAAACTAAAACTTTTGCGAAAGAACGAGGTCCTAGAAGATATTAAAGATAGTATGAATAAGTAGCAAATATAGGAAAGATATATATATATATATATATATATATATATATATATATATATCCTACAGTATCGCCCCATATTATGAAATTAGGGGTAATTCGAACATGGATCACAAGAGGAGGATTAGATACGTGTATGTGCTTCTTTTACTTTAAAATTGTGTTTGTTTGAATAATAATTATTTTTAATGTTGAACGAACAGGAAGCCCATCGATTACAGCAAGATAAAACCAATGACTGAGGATGAACTTGGTTTGGACAGTCCTGAGAGGAGACAGTTTCTTAAAGAACAAAAAGCCATGGCTCCATATTGGGACCACTATTTTGCTACCGTAAGGCCATATATAACTACCTTAAAAAACGTATTAATTAGCTTTTAAGGCAATATAGATCTGTATTATGCAAGCTTATTATGTCTAATGTCCCCAAAAAAATGAGCCTAAGAAACATAATCCCCTTAAAAAAACACCCCCCCAAAAAGTTATAGGTTCAAAACTTGATAAATGGGGTACTTTTTACTAGCTTTTCCAGAAAACTGATTAGAAGACGTTTGTTTTTCCACTTTCTTAATTATTATTTTTTTCTTCCGAAAAATTGGCTTATTGTGTTATTGTTTGTTTCAATGCCATTAGAAGAAGCACATGGCTGATTATATGCTTTTCATCTTTGATTTCCTCAGGTTGACTTATCTCACTTTGGAAGCAAGGTAGGGGTTTCATATCAAAACTCAAAGAAATTACGTAAGCTCATTAAGCAAGCAATTGCTCTCAAGAAGCGTTTGGAGGCACACGTGAAGAACCACAACCCCAACAAGGATTCTGAAACTTTATTGGACTCTCTTGGACACGTCATTCGCATTGTTACTCGCTACTACGAGGCCACCAGGGAATAACGTTTTTAAGAGGGGACACATTTGTTGATGACTGCTTGAAATAAATAAAAGCTTAAGAAGTCATGTTAGACATTATATTATATGCTTTTAACCTTGAATTCAAAATGATCAAACATAAGAAAAGGATTATAATTAAGAGGGGACACATTTGTTGATGACTGCTTGAAATAAATAAAAGCTTAAGAAGTCATGTTAGACATTATATTATATGCTTTTCAGATTATGTGAATAACGTTTTTACCAGATTGCAAATGACTTGATATCATTGTTTCACGTCGATGTGTTTTACTTTGAGATAGAGTTGTGTCTGCTTTCCTATCTCCTAATGAAAATCTATCCCCCGTCTTTAACAAAATTATTTGCTAATTTCTACAGTCAGATGACGATGAATGTGAGACTTTGAATGGAAGCGAGAGTGTGGAGGGCCCTTTAAAGGGCCCAGATTTTTCTAGAATGGGTAGACTCTCTCCGGGCATCTACCGCCAATTGGTTTATGTGTATCTGCGGATGGGACATGGTATTCAATTCTATTTTTCTGTTTGGCAGTTTTTATATTGATTGATGTTGCTTGTGCTAAAAAAGCAATTCAGTAAGCTCGATCATTAACTTGTCTCTGTTAGTGTTTGGTATGCTCATGGTAAGTTTTCCCGTCCAGGTATACAACATTTCAATAATAAAAATGAGGAGAAATTATGGCAGGAGTTTTGCGAGTTTGATAGGGCGATTGTATGTATATAATATTTTTTCATCTCTCTTTTTGTTTTGGTGTTTATACACGTATGAATATATTTCATGTGTTCAATTGGCAGCGTGAAGCTGAAGTTACAAATCCCGAGTTTGTTAATGAAAAGAAAAGGTCAATTGAAGCTGATCATCCGATTCTTAGTGTGGTTGGTAACTTTGTTGTTGCTGCCTTTAACAAGGCTTGCAACAAGGTATGGTGCCTTCAGCAATGTCTTTAACTTTCGCTTTGTTTTAATCTTTATTAATTATAAACAAATATGTTTGATGTTAGCATGTTAAAAATGATGAACACGAGAACCTCCATGATTTTGAATTTATGGAGTGCAAATACGTAAAAGCATACCACTTTTATCACTTCTACCTGATCATAGAGGGCATCGAAGAAGGAAATATTGGCACCTACTTGGCTGAAGTTGTTTGCAATAGCTTTGATGGTGTGAGCATGTTGTGCAAGTTTGTTCTTACTGATGAACCATCAGGTATGTGGTTATTTCTTGATTTGGTTATGACTGATTGAACCCATAACTAGAGCCGCCAACATTGAACCGAACTCTTAAATTTGGGTCATTTTTGGTCATTATTTTAACTTAATGGGTTAACTTGGGTCGTGGGTAATTTAATTGATAACTTTTCAAAATAACGAGGATCATTTTCGGTAGCATTCTTATATTTTATTTTATTTTTTTCTGTAGCACTATACATATCAGTTTAAGTTACATTTCATATTGTCTTTCTCTTGAATAAAGAGAGCGCCGAAAGGTTTTTTTTTTTATCTTTTTTTTAACTTTTTTTTTTTTTTTTTTTAAATGATTATATCATGTTCAAACTCGTTATTTTATTTGGCCAGTCTCGACCCGAAACATTTTGACCCGCTATCTAACCCATCTGTTTTGTCACTTCTACCCATAATCATACCAACCTAGTCATGTGATACTACAAAAATTATGCAACACTTCTATATGCATATCAATTGTAGTTTGATTTTCCTCTTGTAGTGTCAAACAATTCTGGCAGTTTTGACCTTAAAGGAGTGTTGCCTTTATCATAAATTACAAAAAGTTACACAACCAGCAATGTGGGCTTATATAAAAAGCTTTGTTAGAAAAAAGATATGCTTTAAAAGGGATTGCCTCATGCTTACAAACTTCTTGTGGTTTATATCCTTTCATTTTTGGCTGAAAATTAACGTACTTAGAATTCAATTTAATTATCTTATGTCTTTTTTTCTTTTTCTTTTTTTTTTTTTTTTTTTTAATATTTTCGGTGTCTTATGTCTTAATTCCTTATTGTTCATCCAGGTACAAAAGCAATGGCAGCATCTTACTTGTCTTGCCTGAAATCTATGTGCAATACTATGAATGGTTAGTCGGTTTTCCATGTATTAAATTAATTGCTACATTCTCTTTTCTTTACCAAAACTTTCACGTGGATAAATCACAAGTCTTTATATTGGTCCATGTTATATTAATAGTTACTAATGAAAGGTTAATCAAAGATTTTGCATTCATCAAGTGTCTTAGTGCAAGCATTCACATTAATTAGGATTACCTTTTGGCTACATTCTTTATTAACATTTAGGTTTTTGTGCAGATCTCTATAAAGAGAAGCTGATTAGGTTGGCAGAATTAGAAGTATCTTTGAAAGGTTCTATTCTCCCATTGCTGTGTTTCTGTTGTGATATTGAACTCATCAACTGGCATGATCTTTCTGGGGTAATTGAAAGCATCTGAAAGGAAATTGGTCTCTCACTTTGTCTGTATTATTTTACAGATCCTCAACGACGTTTGGCGGTATCTGAGACATATCGCCTCAAAGCTTTCCATGATAGATTTTGGGAAGGTTAGTAGTATTGACACCACGTGTGAGGAAAAAATCTTGTTACTTATAATTGTTTTGTTGTGTATATTTATTATACCTTCCTCATAGAAACGAGCTACCATGTGTTGTTTACACAATAGGTCTTATCGCTAAACGTTGTGAACACACTGAGTTCCACTTTCCGCCAGATTGTAAACGAAGGACTGATCCAGGTTAACTAACCTAAGCTTATCCCAAGTTCTATTTATTCTCCTTTTTATTATTTTCTTATTATTATTGTTATTTATAGATAGATGGTATGTAGTAGAGATGTCAATCTCTACCCATTTACTTGTGAATAGTTCAATTTATGTGTCATCCTAATCAATAAACTAGCTACCTATGATACACATAAAGAATGGATCTGGTCAAAAGTTTCCCAAACTGTTGTAAGAAAGCTTTTTAGAATATTATCATTTCAAAATAGTATTTGTATTTTTATATAGTGTTTGCGGGTAAACTTAAGAAGACCCGATCCAATTCAGAAACCCCGCCATATTGCCATCTCTATGGTACATTTTCTTTCTCATAAAATATGTATGTTCTAATTTTTAAGTAATTAATGAATCTTTCTGCAGTTGATTGGTCTGACCCTGCCGACGGTTGCTGTAGTGGGATGATGCTTAGGGCCGAGAGTACCACTTGTAGTGGTTACGACTACTACAACCCATATTGTCACGGGATCGGGTGAATTTCATATGTTCAGCTGTTTATTTGAAGTGGCTGTTTTATCATGATTCATGGTGGTGGGTTGGGAGTCCAATATAATGATATTGATTGATTACTTATATTACAAACTTTTAATTGGTTTATACATGCAACACTATTATTAGCAGCTATCAGTTAATCATTGTTTCTCGTGCTAATTCTTGTAAGTTCGAAGGAGCTAATTAATGTTCCCACCCATCATTGTTGTAAGCATACATACTGAACTTGTCTTTTGCTACATGACGATGTTATCTTTTTTTTGGATGCATTTCAGTGTTTGGTATTTCTGACACGAAGCAAGGGAGCTGATGCAGGGACAGACGCTATATGCTTTTAAAGAGCACAGAAACTTTTTAGGTTGTAACCTCGGTGTGTTGTAGTTTGTCTGACGGTATCTTAGACAAATTTTTTTGCTTTTGTGGGTACTTTTCTTTCAAATATCTTTTTTATGGTATTTTGCGATTTTTTTTGACATTTTTGCACCTCTTGGCAAATTGAAAATTTTTACCTGAAGGGCAAAAATGTCATCTTTTATATAATAAAAGAATTACATCATTTTGAAGTGTTTTTGCAAAACCCTTCTTATTGAAAAAAAATTAGACCAATAGAAGAGCTCGATTTTGTCATGTATGCGAAATCGAGCAATATAATTGGTCAATAGAAAGTCAAAATTAAATTGATTTTAGTCGAACTTAATAAATTTGGTGAAGATATTTGGTTAAGAAAAAAATGCATAAAAATATAGGTGATAAATTTATGAAAACAAAAACTTAAAAAAAGATGAAGTAATTAATAAAACTTTAGTGGTTGGATTTTAAATAAATTATATAGAGCTAAGTATAAAATTACAAGTTTCCATGTTTTTCAATAACTTTAGAAAAAACACAAATAACCCCTTACACTTTATACCCCTTATACTTTATAATATTAATTTTGTTTAAAATTACATGAGTATTATTTTTAGTTTTTAGACTTTCATCCATTAAAATTACAAAATTTGGTAAATATGTGAATTAGTTTTAATATTGTTAGTTGTAGACTTTCATCCATTAGAATATTTTTTTTAATAAGAACTCATGTCATTCTATTTAAAAGTTTAATTTATGCGTACACGGGTTTAAATATTAAATACGGCAAAATTATTAGTAACAGGAATATAAATTATTTAAAAGTTTAATTTATTGGTGTCAAGCAACGGTCTAAAATATGGGTGTCTTTTACCTTGATGATCTAGGCCAATTGTAAAGAAAGTTGCGCTAAAGTGAAAGGTCGGTAAGGATTCAAACAATCTTAAAAGACTTGCGAATGTACTATTTGTCATTTTTTCATGCATTTATAATTTCCTTATACAAATAATTATAATTTCCTTATATAGTTCGGTCTCAAAGAAAAATTATCTTTATACATTATACATAAACGTAAGATTAAATTTGAGTTATAATTTTTATAAGTTTGGAAAATTGCATTTTTATAAGTTTGTGCTATTTACTAACAGTGTGTATTAAGGGCTGTCATGGAACCTAACGGTACAAAAAAAGGGGCATGACATGTACATGTGTCACATGACGTGAATTTTGAAAGTAAAAATGGCGAAGTTGCTGATATCGGCACAAAAATGGCAAAGTTCGATGGGTATTGTGGTAATATTTTTAGTTCATATCTGATAATAGCACAAATGGAAAAGTACGTTGCTATTATATGCCATTAACCCTAACTATTACAGTACTAACTTGTTTTGCCAGCTACGTTAGCGCGAGCAAATTACCAATTTCTGTATTTGGATTAAAGAGGAGCAGAAGAGATCAGATTTACCTAGTACATGTACAAGTATCAATGCAGAATCTACCATTGTCAATGCTTATAACAGTATGTGTAATTTTATGTTTGTGTTATAGGGTGTTTTTTCAATTTCTTTTAATAACCGAAATGTTTTACTACTAAAAATGTGAACTTGCTTTTGTGACACTAGTTTGCCGATGTAGGGCTGGTTGGATGGGTTGCACTAAATGACCAAAAAATGCTTTACTTTCCCGGCTCGAGTTGACCTAACGTCCTCAATGGTCATCATGGAAAATGTATTGTTCCATCTGTACCATTCCGTACATTTGTTGACAGTATTTGTCTTGCGAAAAGGAGGAGCATTACTTCCTTCGTGATTGCCTTTGGACCTAGGATAACCTTCGTTACCCTAGATGCTTCAAAGGACTGTTGCATGGTAAAGGAGTTATTCCTTAACCTACTGAGAAATTTTTTGGCTTAGGGTGACCCAAGTCCTTCGTAGGTATCGAAGATACCTCATCACTCTCGTCCAACCCTTTAATTTTTAGTCCATGCAACAACAACGACGATGACAGTGGCAGCGGCGACAACGACGACAATAACAACACGATACCCAATCTCGCCGAAGCAAAGCATAAAGAGATACTCCCTCCGTCTCAAAATTATTGTCTTTTTTTGACTTTTTCGGCCTTTACTTTTCAACTTTAACCTTAAGTATTTTTATTTATATTACATAATACTTGATACAAAATATATGAATGGATTTAGTTTTAAACATATTTTCATTGGTATAATTTTTATCAAAAATTGTATAACACAAACAAAAATATTTATAGTCAAAGTTGAGAAATAAAGACCGAAAAGTCAAAAAAGGACAATAATTTTAGGGCAGAGGGAGTAAGATACAGATAGTCGAGACACAAATCCGGACGAAAGAAGCTCACATTAAATCATTTATATTCATTGGTTTTCCAGACCTCTGATTGATTTTCGTAATTCAATTTAACCACAATTGCATAGTGTCCGCATCGAGATAGACACTTTATGTTTGAGACCTACATCGCTAAGGATCTCGCACCTACATATGCCTAGCCTCCAAATTTTTCTTCATCGTATCCAAATATGAAAGTTTCTTGCACTTTTTTGCATAACCCCGAAACATTGCTATCAGAATCTCCAATCAAGCATGAATACTCGATAGCATAGAGTGTAGGCCATATGTTATTACTTATATAGACGTTACTATAACAAATGAGATAGCTACTTCACTAAACCATCTTTCTATAGATCTACTTTTGACGAACTTTTTTTCCAGTTCTTTTTGTCGGTATTGAAATTTACACAATACAAAATCACATGTGTTTTGTCAAATACTTTGATTACACACCCTTAAACCTATCCCTAACCACTAAACGCTAAAAACCGTAACCCATAAAACCTCTAAAAACCCTAACCCCTAAACCTCTAAAAACCTAACCCCTGAAAACCCTAACAGCTAAACCCTAACCCTTACTAAACCCTCTAAAAACCGTAAACCCCTTGAAAAGTCTAACCTCTATAAAATTGTAACCCATAAAATACCCTAACGGATAAACCCTAAAAGCTAAAAACCCTACCTTAAACCCTAACACTAGTGTAATCTTGGTCGCTATCCCCTTAAGACGTGTTTATTAATTCGACAATATTTACAGATTTTCCTAAATATAGCCAGCTATGCTTAAGAACTCTCCCTCCATCTCAAAATAATTGTCAGGAGACAAGAATCAGTTAGTTTAATAAAAGTTTGGCCAATTTAATTTTTAACCACTCAAAGAGAATATTCCTTTACTTTATTCTCTAGTTTTAACTTAAAATTGAAAGTGGACAATTAATTTTAGACATCCCTAAAAAGAAATATGGACAATTATTTTGAGACGGAGGTAGTAACAAATACAAAAAGTAGTAGCACTTCAAGTTGGCCATCATGCCATTGGCACGGCATACCTTGAGAACAAAATCAACAAACTTCCATACAAGAAAAATACAAATTTGAGTAACTAGAACATACATCATGGTGAAACATCCAAATTCTCAAGACCTTTTCAGTTGAAACATCCAACACATACCTAAAATACTTGAAACAGACTACACATACACACCAGGGTTATAGCTTAACAAGTTTTCTTGTGCTCTTTACTCCAATCCAATTTCTTTCCACGGATTAGCTCCCTTTGCTTCGAGGTCAGAAATATCGACTAATATGCATCCACAAAAAGGATAACGTCATAATGTAGAAAAAGACGAGAAGTTTCGTATATAAGTTTAACACAATTCATCCCTTTCACGTATATTACAAATTATGAGTCCCAACAGCAGCCTTATTACAATCAAGGGTAGAAACAGTGTCAAAATTACAAGGATTAGCAAAAAAAATAACGACTAACATATTAATGCTATATAATAGTGTTGGATGTATGAACCAATTAGATGTTTGTAACACAGATATACTAATAGAGCCATATCATTTAAATTGGACTTCCGATTTACCACCACAGCCATACAGGTAAAACTCAGAAACTACTATCAAGAATCATGATAAACAGCTACTTCCCATACCATTATTCATCATCGTAAACAACTAATTTACCTGTTCCATTCAATAATGGGTTGTGGTAGTCGCAACCATTACAAGTGGTATCCTTCACCCTACGCACCATACCACTACAACAATCATCGCCAGACCAAACACCTGCAGGAAGATTTGATTGTTTACTTAAAATCAAAACCTACATTATCGAGACGGATAATTAAAGAAAAAAGAGTGGACCTAGAAATGGCAAGGTGGGGGGGGGGGGGGGGGGGGTCTTGTCTAGCTGACCCGCAAATTTTCTGATAGCCGTTTCGGCAACTTTTGACCCGTTAGATGCCATCTTATATGTATCATAGTTAGTTTATTGACTAGGATGACGCACAACCAAAATCCAACTATTCACAAATAACCAGTAAACGGGTGGAGATTGCCATCTCTAGGTACCATACTACCAATAATAAAAAAGGAGAGTAAAAAAGAACTCAGAATAAGCCTGGTAGGTTGGTTAACCTGGATAAGTCATTCGATTACGATCTGGTGGAAAGTGGAACCATCTGTGTTGGCCAAGTTTATGGCGAAGACCTATTGAGTAAGCAATGCATTGTAGATTCTTTTATAAGAGGATGGTATAATAAATATACACAAAAAACGATTAGATTGACAATTATTTCCTCCATTAAGAAAGTCAAAAAGCTTTTCTTAATGATACATTCATTGCGATATTGACATGTGATATTGAATACTACTAACCTTCGCAAACTTTAGCTTGGAGATGTCTAAGGCGATGAGCCTCATATATAGCTCTCAGTCTCACAGGATCTGTAAAATGATACAAAGTGAGAAACCCACTACATGCCAGTTCGTTGGCAACAAGATCTAAAGCTTAGGAATAACATGTTTAGCGGAATAAGAATAAGATTTCACAACAAAGGGAGAATAATTACCTTTCAAATTTCTATATAATTCTTTCAACCTACCCAGTTTCTCTTTAAAGAGATCTGCAGACAAGACCCCATTGTTAATAAAGAATGTAAGTAACAAACAATCCTAATCAATGTGCAAACAACGCTTACTCTAATGCACTTAACGGACACAAAATCTTTGGTTAACCTTTCATTAGTAACTATCTTGCATAAGGTGAAATACAAAGCATTGTGGATGTATTTTTATCAGCATGAACGTTTTGGTAAAGAAAAGGTGTAGCAATTAATTCAATATATGAAAAAATGACTAACCATCCATAGTTTCACATATAGATTCCAGGCAAGACAAGTACGATACTGCCATTGCTTTCGTACCTAGATGAACAATAAGGAATCAAGACAGAAGAGAGCGAAAATAAAAGAATAAATTAAGTTGTAATCTATGTACGTTAATTTTCAGGAAAAAGTGAAAGGATATATGACCACAAGCAAACCAAAATGCTAATAGTTGTAGATACTATTAGAGGTGGTATTTAGGTAAATATTTAAAGCAGGATGTTTGAGTTGGCATGCAAAAAATTAAAATTTTTAATCTGGACTTTCATTTCAAAAAATGAGTTTGAACTTGATATGATTAAAAATTCAAACAACAAAAAGAGAGAGAGAAAAAAAAAAAAAAAAGGTGCTCTTTTTATTCAAGCAAAAGATAATTTGAAATGTGACTTCAATCAATATAGTGCTACGGAACAAACAGGAAAAAACCATGCTGCAGAAAAGATTTATTACTCCTAAAACTTGAAAAAGTTATCAAATGAACTACTTTATATTTGATGGATTCTCTTGCGACAAACAGAACTATAAAGAATTGCAATTAATACAACACGTGGGCCTTTTGCCTGCTGAATGAATGCACTTGTCAGCTGGTCCTTTGTTTTTATATTTTAGGGGAAAAAAGTTTGTCTACTCCCGCCTATTCAGCCCGTTTGTTTAAAAATATAGTCAAGCCAAATGTCCACGAGAAAATTACACATGGCCCAAGTTAAACCATTAAGGTTAAATAAAGAACCGGAACGACCCAAATTTAAGAGTTCAGTTCCTTATTGCCGGCTCCAGTTATGGGTTCAATCAGTCATAACCAAATCAAGAAATAATCACATACCGCATGGTTTATAATCGGTAAGTACAAACTTACATAGTATGCTCGGACCATCAAATCTATCACAAGCAACTTCAGCCATGTAGGTGCCGCTATTTCCTGTTTGGGTGACCTCTATGATCATGTAGAAGTAATAAAATTGGGGATATTTTAGGTATTTGCACTCCATAAATTCAAAATCATAGAGGTTCTTGCGTTCACCCTCCTTAACATGCAAACATCAATAAATTTGTTTATAATTAATTACCCAGATTAAAAAATAAAAATAAAAAATACACAGAAGTTGAAAACATTGCTGAAGGCACCATACCTTCCTGCGGGCATAGTTAAAAGCAGCAACGGCAAAGTTACCAACCACACTAACAATCGGATGATCAGCTTCAAGTGACCTCATCTCTTCATTAACAAACTCGGGATTTATTACTTCAGCTTCACGCTGCCAATTAAACAATTGAAACATACTCAGATGTGTATAAACATTAAAACAAAAAGAGAAATCGAAAAATATCATATACATACAGTCCCCTCATCAAACATTTTAAACTCCAGCCAGATTTTCTGCTCATCCTTATCAGGGAAATGATGTATACCTGAACCGGAAAACTTATCATAAGCATACCAAACCAATAACAAAGACAAGTTAATGAGCTTACTGAATTGCTTTTTTAGCACAATTAACATCAATAAAAAAAAATTGCCAAGCAGACGAACAGAAATGAATACCATGTCTCCTCTGCAGACACAGATATACCAAGGGGCTGGGGATGCCCAGATTGAGTCTGCCAAGTCTAGAAAAATCCGGGTCCTCTAAAGGTCCCTCCAGAGTCTCGCTTTCATTCACAGACTCGCATTCGTCGTCATCTGACTGAAGAAGTTATTATCAACCAAATCAACAAAATAGTTATGTTAAGATGGGATACATTGTCATTAGGAGGTAGGAGTGCAGACATAACTCTATTTCAAAGTAAAAGACATAAACGTGAACCAATGATATCAAGTCATTTGCAATCTGATAAAAACATTATTCACATAATCTGAAAAGCATAGAGTCTCCTTGTGCTTGCAATGTCTAATGAAAATTGATCTATTGAAACAAACAATAACATTTAGGTTGATTTGTTTCAAGCAGTCAATAACATATGTGTCCTCTCTTAAAGTTATATCCAAATATTCAAAACTTCAAACTCTGACCATTTTACAATGTTTGGGAAATCTGATACTCGCCTTATTAACAATGTAATTGCTGACCAAACTAACTACACCTGGACTTGAAACAGGGGCGAAGTTGATACAACAGAACTACAATTTTTTGTTTAAATGCGAAGAAGAATCACCTAAGTCAAGAAATTTGATTTACAAGATTATCCTATGCGATTAATATAGGAATTGTAGTTGCAAGAATGTGCATTATCAGAAACTGTAACTATATAACTAATTGAAAACGAAACATAGCACTAAAAATACCAAGGCTTCTGATGAGTGTATGTACCCGAACATATATAACTTCTGGTTTTGTAGCAATGAGTTGATCATCTAATTCCACCTGGAATATATTAATCATTATGTACCAAAAAACGAAGTATTAGAGAGGTATCACAAACATGTTTAGTGTCTAATTAAAACTAACAATGATGGCTCTGTCTCTTCTTTTCGTTTTTATGAAAAATGTAATACGTTTTTTCAATTTTCTCTGTGCATTATTATAAAATAAAAATATTAAATTGAAAAATCGGAGTTTGTTTGTGAAATAAATCTAAGCTAGACAGTAAAACAACCAACCACTACCACCTTGGTCAAATACATAAAAAGTCTAGGATTCACCACTTGAGATATCGAGCAACATATTATTAGAGCAAACAAAGGCATTAAAGAATCGCTATCATGCTATCAATCCTTACATCCGGATAAGAAAGCTTGAAACCCCGCTTGCTATCAGGAAGAAAATCCCTCCTGTCGACAAAATCACAAGGTGAATGAAAACATATTATTAATTTGTTTGTAAAATTAAAATATTATAAATATAGAGGCACGAAACACGCACTTTATCCAATCAAAAGGCAAATCCCTGCTGGCCTTGTGGTAGATATTAACCCAACGGATGACGTTTTCAAGAGAAACCAATAATTTTTCAGAATGCTTGTTCGACTTATGGTGCTTTATGTGTGTCTCCACAAGCTTCTTGAGAGCATTTGCTTGCCTAGTGAGCTTATGTAATTTCTTTGAATCTTTATATGTAACCCCTACCTTGCTTCCAAGGTGAGATAAGTCGACCTGAAGAAATGAAAAGCATACAATATATAAGACGTGTACGTGCTTCTTCAAGTGGCATTGAATAACAATAAATAAATTCGAGAAAAAAAAAAAAAAAAAAAAAAAAAAAAAAGTTACAGTAGCTAAATGGTGCTCCCATGATTCAGCTAAGGCTTCTTTTTCTTTAAGAAACTTTCGAAATTCAGGACTATCATGACCACACTCATCCTTGGTTATTGGTTTAATCGTGCTGTAATCGAAATCCTCCCTGTTCGTTCACCATTAACAATTCATTCTAATCATTTCATGTAAAAACAAAAAGAGGTTTGAATTATAAATGTACGTACACGATCCTCCTCCTGTGCATCCTCTTGCGATCCATGTTAAAAAAATTGCCCTAATTTTTCACAATTGGGGACAATGCCGTTGAAATACCCTTTATCTATTTTTTTAAACACTATGTGATTATAGCAAAACTCTTCTATAAAACCCAATTTTGAACGTGATTAATTTAGTAAATGCTGAAGCCATGTTAATTATCTTGCATCCACTAAATTTCTTTTTGTGATTTGACTTATGCATATTAGGGCCTGTTTGGTTTTGTTATAAAAATAATCTCCTCTAAAATAAAAGTTCCGTTTGGATACATTAACTTCAAGCTTTTATGTCAAACAAATAGCTTCTAAATGAAAAGCTGATTCATGTAGCTTTTTAAACTTCTTATAGCTGTTAAAACTTTAAATTACTGATATACCTTCCAAACATTTATTTATAATTATAGATATGTTTTTTATGTCATTTTACATCTTATAATTACATTTAACAGCTAACTTATCAAACACTTTTTATTGAAAAAATGATACAGCTTGTAGCTTATATTAACAACTTTGCAGTTAACAACATACAGCTTACAGCTAATTTTGCCAAACATACCCAAAGTTTGACAAGCCAAAAATAATTAAAGATAAAAAAATACGAAACAAAAATCAATAAAAAAAAAACTGTCTTGTACTGTTAATAGATGAGATAAAATGTGAGCTATAAAGGATAGTGTATGTTTGGCAAAAGTAACTGTTGCTGCAAGCCTGGAGATGGTGCTGGAGATTATAAAAAGAGATTATTTTTATAAGCTACATGAACTGTTATGTTTGGCACACAAGATTGTTGAGAGATTATGCTTATTTTTTCAAAAAGTAAGGTACTTAAAAAATAATCTTTGTTTGGCAGACATAACTTATAAGAGATTTTAAAAAAAAAAATAATCTTTCATAATCTCTTAAAACCAAAGGTTACTTCATGTAGCTTATAAAAATAATCTCTTTTTATAATCTCTAGCACCAGCATCATCTCCAGCACCGGCTCCAGTTCCAGCAACAGTTACTTTCGCCAAACATACCCTTTATATTTTACATTTTGTACTTTTTGTTTTTGTAATTCTATGATAAAAAAACAAAACTAAAAAAATTTAAAATTTAAAAAATTTAAAAAAATAATAATAATAATAAATAAGGAAGAGTATTGAAATCCATTTTCTTGGGGGGGGGGGGGGGGGGGAATAAGCCTAAAGTAAATGTTTGGCTAAGCTTATATGAGTGGGCTTATGAGTTTATATATAAGGGTTTTGATAAGCATGGATTTTGTGGCTTATATGTGGATGGGTATATTTATATAATAATATTATATAAAAAGACTTTAAATCTTTTATAATATCATTTAATAACTACTATCATTTAATGTTAATGTATCTTTTTGTCATTTTATCTTATTAATTATAAAAAGTTAAGTCAAACAGTTAGCAAGGGCTTATTAGTTCATGATATATAAGCCATAAAACACTTATAGAACATAAGTATAAGCCCAATTTATAAGCTTAGCCAAACAACCTCTAAACTTAAAAAAGTCTTTAATATATTTTCTTTATACTATAGGTGATATTGAAGTCGTTCAAAAAATAAATAAAAAATAAAAAATAAATAAAACGTATGTCCACCTCAAAGGAAGATCTTAGCAATTCAATATTTCTACTTGTGATCAAACTTTTTATATCCAAAATACTTTCCATTGACATACCTTTCGTTTTAAAAGATTATGGAATATTATTTTTTTTATAATCTCTTATAAGTTATGTTTGTCAAACAAATATTATTTAAGCATAATCTTTTAACAATTTTATGTGTCAAACATAAAAGGTATAAATAACAACATGCTTAACAAAAATGTCTTTTTTTGCAAGCTTTATTGATCCCCTAGTGATCTTATTGCACACAATTGATTTACATGAATATGTAACACCTAATTTCGAAACTAGTATAAAATGGCACTAATAAATCAAAGCCAACGATCTATTGTAAATGAGAGAGTATTAAAAACTATAAAATACAAAACTTGTAATAAATATTTTAGGACAAATCCAAGAAACCAACGATTAAACGTATCTAAATATTCCAACAAAACGACATGAACTAAAAAAAAAAGCCTACAAGTAGTGGATTACATAAACAATATGCACAATTCAAAGAGTTTTATTCCAACGAAGTTTTCAAATTTGAAGCTCAATCCGAATCCAGCTTATAAAGTCTAGATAACACTCATGCGAATCAAACCAACATTTCTTATACGTACAAAACCATATATATATATATATATATATATATATATATATATATATATATATATATATATATATATATATATA
>CM060679.1:179482063-179822063 GCA_030686995.1 Artemisia argyi | reverse complement strand
GTAACATATACACGATCGAGAAGAACTAAGTTAAAATATAACATACTTAAAGGGAAAGTTAATGAGCTCAATTCAGCTTTAGAAAGTCCAGAAAATGACCTCGAAAAGACTTAAAATGACTTATTACTTTAGTTGCAACATTATATACAACTCACACAACAACAACAAAATTCTGTTGCTTAAGCATTAGTTTCATCTCAAAATACACACCAAAATTCTGTTGCTTAAGCATTAGTTTCGTCTCAAAATACACTTAACTATCGGACCCCCAGGATACTCAAAAGTAGGATGTTACAGAGCAATAATCAGATCATGCAATAATTCAGCGCAACCATTTGTTCAGACATCTTGTTCAATCTGTAACGGATATTTCTCACCAATTATTGAAGATCTTCAACCAATTTCAATTTGTGGTCATGTTTGGGGTACAACTTTGGTGTTTAGAATTGTACCTCAATAGTTAGATGACCAACGAATTGCACAACTGAAGATAAGATAATATAACACGCCAAAAGCAGACACATTTTGAACTACAAATGTAAGGCGCTAACATTGGGTTAGGATACATAGAGATTAATTAAGCAAGTCAGTCATACAGGCACCTGCCAGTAGAGTTGCGGTCTCCCAAAAACCGACATAGTAATTTTAACGAGTTAGAATTTTTCTACCAAAAGAAACTTAATACATACTACTTAATAGCTAGTCACATAATCTGCAATCATCCATCATTACTACAATCACCACTACTTGTGTTAACTGATGAGCATCATATGTCTTGAAGTGACCTGCATATAACCAATAATACAAGATTAAATTCACTCCAATAAGCTTAGAAGCTTTTGCATCCTAAAAAAGCTCCAATATTAAGAGCTTAAGTTCATTGTATCTTTTCTTTCACAGATAAACTAAAGCTTTTAAAATGAGTGTCATCCACACTTGTCTTGAGCTTATTGTTTTTTACTAACACCAAGGTAAATTATAAAGTATAAACATATAAGCGTAAGCTTATCCTTTAAGCTTCTTTAATGTGCTTCATCCAAACATGTGTTTGAGCTTACTGTGTTTTAATAAACCAATCAGCTACCAAGAACCATAGATTTACCCAAACAACTCCCTTACGTATTTGGTTTACAGACACTTTTAATATGCTAATTTCTTAAAAAATATAAGGCAAATAAACCAACAAGCACTCAACTGTCCAAACACTTCAAAAGTGTTATCTTGCTTTTAAAATATGCAATAGGCGCTAAAATAACAGGACATACCTTTAAACGGACATGCAAATGTGTGCCTCCTCAGCTGCGGACTTGATCCCCTAAAAAAGCCAACAAATATATAAGCACTTCATCAACACAATCTTTAAACTTTGTACATGTTTGTGCTACATGAAGCTTTAACCGAGTGAACAAATATGAACTGCCCAAAAGCATACAAAATCAAAAACTATAAAACATTTGCATAATGCATTTGAAGATTGTAACCGTGCAGAAGAAAACATGTGTATGCAGAGCATTTTCAGTTAATAAAGTGCAAAGTACCTCATTAGAACCAAAACCATCTTTCAGCATCTGTTCTTTCTTAGCCTCCACTTCTTTAGCCTTCTGTGTCTCTGCACACACAATTTTAAATATTAGAATCATAATTAGTAATCATGCACTTTCGATCAAAACATGACCTCGAGTAAGGGGGTGTTTGGGAGTGCAATTTTAAAGTACTTATATGCTTAACTATAAAAAAAGCAGGTGGCAACCTGCTTAGTTTCAATGGCTCATTTGAGTGTACAACAAGAAAATAAGCATTTTTTTTCAAGCACATAAAACTGACTATGTACACAAGAATAAGCAGATAAATACTTAAATAAGCTATCCCAAACACTATCTTAAGGAGAAACGTAGGGTAAAAATGAACACTAACCAACATTGCCAGGGCGAGTGAGCACACAGCAGAAAGGTAGTCAAGGAATTAACAAGTTATATTAACAGAAAAGAACCAAAAACCCATAAATGTGATTAAAAAAACAATAAAAATAAAAATAATCAGCAAGTGTATGTACTGTGTTACTAGAAAAACAATACTGTGGCACATGAAGGATATGATTTAGGGACTCGAGCGGGTTGTTCGGATGTGAATCCCGAGCAAGACACGCTGCCATTTTTGGAGTTGTGTGATATAGTCAAGGTTCTGTCAGACACAAACCTAAGAGTTTCGTGAGGCAACCTTTCAGTCTCTAATATTGCTAACGAAAACTCTGTGCCATCGATGTTGACACACACACAGACAGTTTCACCTACATGGTTCTCGGTCACAAGAGAAAGCTGCATACCGAAAAATAGATGTTCATATGATCAATTTAGCAACAAAATCATATAGCATTGTACCAAATTATATGTATACCCGTGTAAGATGCAAAAGTTCTCCCTCACGAACGACTACCTCAAACCTTTCACCACTTTTAACCTTAACACCTGCGTCAAAAAAGAGCAATAACCAGAGTCAACTAAAAAAAGTGAATGACTGAATACAATCTATATTAAACTAACAAAAACGTTTGGACTTCATATAATTTTTGTAAGAAATTAACATTTGCAGCCATTAACGACATATATTCATATACCCAAAAAAGTATCCATATAACTAGTATTATTTACAAAAAAGGTAGTAACACATTATGTTAAAACTAGCATACAAGAACCGTTGAATATAATCTATAGGTCATATTAAACTAACAAATACATTTGGGCTTCATTTGATAACCACCAAGGCAAGAAATTAGCATTTCCTGCCATTAACAATAATACCATATACCCAAATGTGTGTCCGTATAACTTCAATTACGATAAACTAAATAATCAAATCGACCCTAAACAATGAATTCAAGTAGCCCGTAGATATATCATAGAACTAGGAACATAACTAGGAATATAAGGGCTGTTCGGGATTACTTATCTTTTCGGCTTATTTTAAAGCATAAGCAGTTTTTATGTTATCCAAACTGCTTCTGCTTTTCTTCTTATTTTCAGTTATAATAAGCATATACAGAACTGCTTATTTCAAAGTGATTATTTTTCTGAAATTAATGTTACTTTTCTACAAACAATTTAGCTCAAAACCTTTTATAAATGATAGTATTACTTAAATTTTTGCTACAAATGATTAGTTTTCCGAGAGTTCTTGCATTTTTACAGAGAAAGCAAATCCAAACACTATTTACAGAAGTACTACTTATTTTTAAGCAGAAAAGGATAAGCAAACCCACACACCCTCCTAAATATAGATTAACTATGTCCATCAGCTCTCGAATATATACAGATATACTCGTATAAGCAAATAAATTAGGGTCCTTAAATAAAAATGGAATTTGTTCACAACAATTTAAGGGTGTTTGTTTTAGCTTATTTCATAAGCCTATTTTTTGGCTTATTATTCAGCTTATAAGCTTATTTCGTTTTATCTTTTCTTAGTCAAAAGAAGCTCTCAATTGGAAGATAAGCCGGAAGATATGGGCTTATACAAGCCAAAAAAGCTCATAAGCCAAAAAGTAATAAAGCGTCAAATGATAAATTACTGACAAGGATACTTTTGCGAATGATTTATTACAAAAAAGTTATGAGCATCTTTTTATAAAGGATCTATAAAATTATGGATTACAAGCTTCTACTGCGCGACCCACTAAATATTTGACACGTTTAATAGTAAAGAATTGATTTCATAAAGACACGTGTCAAAAAATAGTAGATCTCACGCCAAACACACGTGGCATGGCGCCAAGCCCAAGCCACCATTCGGGTACCTCGTGCGCCAAGCCCATGGCTTGAGCCAAAGAGATTTTTTTTTTTTTTTTTTTTTGTTATTATTTTAATTGGTTTTTTATTGAGTTTGTGCTTTAATTGGTTATGATGAGAACCAAAAATGATGTTTGAGGAAATTACCAAAAATGTACAAAAACATTCAGCCATTTCATGTTTTGGTCATGATTTGACCCTTTTTTCCAATTTGGTCATGCTCGACTGCTCAACCAGCCTCTATGATAGACACGTGTCCCACTTTTACTTTTTTATTACTATTTTGGGTAGCCACAAATCTCTGACATAATCTTTTTTACTATTTACTATGCTTAGTGGGTGTACTTTAATATAAAAAATTGCTTGACTCCGCTGCTCGACTGACGGCTGCTCGACTGACGGCGTCCTTTTTGTCAAAATGCTGTCAGAGATTTTGACAAAAAGGACGCCGTCAGTCGAGCAGCCGAGTCGAGCAATTTTTTATATTAAAGTACACCCACTAAGCACAGTAAAAAAGATTCTGTCAGAGATTTGTGGCAGACCAAAATAGTAATAAAAAAAGTGAAAGTGGGACGCATGTCGATCATATAGGCCAGTTGAGCATGACCAAATTAGGAAAAGGGGTCAAATCATGACCAAAATATGAAATGGCTTAATGTTTTTGTACTATTTTGGTAATTTCCTCCTGATGATTTTACTTGAGTGATTAGGGATGGATTTTTCTGTGTGCGAGTGATAAAAGGAAGTAAAAAGGAAAGATGTGACAACACTTTTTACCTTACACTTTGATCTACCACACCCAATGTTCTTAAAACAAGTAGGTGAGCATTATTTTTTACCTTTTTGAATTTTTTTTTTTTTTTTTTTTTTTTTTTTTGAACTTTTCAAGAAAATACTTCTAAAAACAAAAGAAACTTTTTACTCGTACTTTTTTTTGTAAAAACTTTTCAAAAATATATGTTTTTTTTTTCTTAATCAAAATTCTACCCAACCAACTTTAGCAAAATGTACTCTAAACCTAGTCAAACAATAACTAATTATCATGTTTTTATAAACTTAACTTCACATAAATAAAAGTAAACCATGTAAGTAATGAAATAAAATGATATCACTTACCCCAGAACTTCTTGTTTTTCAAATGAGTCCAGTACCTAGTCCCAGTCATCATTGTTTCAAGCTGGTGTTGAGAAATGTGAGCCGAAAAAAAAAGTTGTGTTGTGTTAGTAGGGTTGTGAGAAATGAACAACAAAGGACAGACATGTAACTCTTTTGTTTCTTCTTTTTACAAAATTGCAAGGATGGTCCCTTTATTTTGTCCTTATGCTGTCAGGATCTTTTTCTTTTTTTTTTATGAATAACTAAACATATTACGTGGTATTTTAGAAGAGGCTATGGGTTTAGCGGGGGCAAAACAGGCGGGTCGGGCGGGCACGGTCTACGGGCTAAACGGACACTGGTGAAATAAGTACGGGCCAAACGGGCGCATGTTATACGAATCGCTTTAGAAAAGACACAAAACGACGCAATAAATTCCTCAATTGTAATACCTCATCTATATTTAAAAAATTAAATATATTATATTTTTTTTAAACTATTGTAATGTTCTCCATGTGTCCGTTTATGCCCATTTAACCTTTAAATGTGCAATATATGCGCATTTCAAAAAAGAAAAAAAAAATTGTTAAATGTGCTCAAACCTTTTAAAAATTTACGCATATTAGCCGATTTTTTTGATTTTTGGCACAAATTATCACCTCTAGGTCTACACATAATCAAAATAAGATTCATACACGCCCTAAATTTTTTTAAATTTTTTTAATTTTATTTTTATGATTTTGTTTTTATTATAGAATTACGTAATAAAAAAATGAAACATATATTATAAAGTTTGATAAGTTAAAAGTATTAAAATACGAAGCAGAATAAAATAAAAATTTTCTTTCTTCTGTTAATAAAATGAATAAAACTGTCGAAAAAAATACGGAACAAAAACCATAAAGTCGAAATAGTAGAAGACAAAATATACGGAAAAAAAAAAAAAAAAAAAAAAAAAAAAAAAAAAAACTATTTTATCTTGTCAATAAAACGGATAAAAGGAATATGTGTTGTACTATGACTTTTTTATAAAGGCAATAACTAAACATAACTATTCAGACTATTGGGTTTCGTATTTACCCAACATCAAACATTTAAATGGCATATATATTCAAAATACAAGTTTTTAATGCATAATTTACAATATTGTTACAACATGTTTTGGGTAAATATGAAATTGGTCTGGAATATTTGATACTCGGGTCATTTTTCGATCACTAGTCCGGTATATAGTTGATGAATATGTTTCGTGGTTAAGTTTTGTGGTGAAGGCTCCCACCCAGGATTTTAGCATTGTTTCTTTTTTGTTGGTGGTCTTCACATATCCTGAGGTATTTTCTCACTTAATCGCTCATATTTTTCAAAGTGTTACCACTATGTCAGGTTTGTATGACCATAATTGTTTAGTTTGAGATTTCAGTTGTCTTCACGTTTTCTACCGGATAAATGCCTTCTATGATTTTACATTTTGTTGGTTTGGTGATTGAAATTTACAATAATTCACAAAGTATCACAATCTTTGTTGTGTAACAACTTTACGAGCTTCGAAGGTAGTGAATTGTCACATTTCATAAAGTTAGGTAACACACTTCTAAACATAGTATATTTTCATCTTAACATACATATTTATAGTGAAAATTTTATGAATATCAGCATCAAAATGTAAATGTCTTAATCAATGATAGGCACAAAAGGCGCAAACAATTATCAATTATGATGTAGTCACACAAATTTTTTTAAAGACAAATGAAAGATTTTAACCAAACCTTCGTAACATGCAATTGGTTTCAGACCCTATTTAAGTCTAAAAGCAGATAAATACGCTAAACGAGTTAAATTGTATTGTTATTGAGTTCGGTTACATTGCAACTATTGCATCTCTAACACGCAATATCTAATTGGGAAATTTATGTGACTCATGATACCACTTATTTACAACTTGACTAAATTTTGTGACATATTGTCTAAACTAAAAATAAAAAGAATACCTTTTTAGTTTTTAACACCAAATGCCACCCATCTGCAAACATTTTATTACAAATCTATTCTTTTTTCAAATGTATTTTTTTATTTGTGTTCGCAATGCATCGTAACATGTCTATTTTGTACAATAACATAGATAAAAATAATAAAACATCTAAAATATGTTATTCTTCGTTTTATGTCGCATCCATATTTTTCATCCATTTTACATTTTCTTAACAAACCTAGCAATCACATGCAGTGGCAGAGCTAGAACATCTTTTTTTGGGGGCCGAATTTATTTATTTATTATTATTATTATTTATTTTTATTTATTTATTTATTTTTTTTTTTGGGGGGTGGGGGGGGCGAATTTATTTTGTTTGTAACCTTAAATAAATTACTCCTAAAACCTATAATATTTATGCTAGGTGCCACAAATTTTAGGGGGCCGAGACCCTCCCCTGCCCCTACATAGGTCCGCTCTTGATCACATGAACCACCAACATAACCGTCACATGGAGAAATTGATCACGATGATTTAAATTAAAATATAGTAATATTAATTAATAAGTGCAAGCAAATACGCTTGGATATTAATGTTGTAATTGTTGGTAAAATAAATGAAACCATAAATGTGAAAAAGAAAAAGTATGGTGAAAATAATTAAGTGGGTTTTAAGAAAAATGAAAGAGTGAATAACATGTTCAGTAATGGAGAAAGGAGGAGTATAGTGGGAAGATGAGAATGATTAGGGGTTCGTAATGAGGGAAGTTCGCGAATGGTTTGCATGGGTTCGTGAGAGGAAAAAGAGGATATTTTGAGAAAATAGATGGCTCTTTGAAAAAACACGGGGTTCATTGGAGGAGAGGGTTTTTCTATGGGTTTTTCTAACTTGCATCCCGGGATACAAGTTAAGCACATCAAAAGGACAGTGGGACTCGCGGAAAAAAACGGTCGGACCCACACAAAAGTACACTTTTAAAATAAAAGATATGGTGTCGGTTGTACTTTTGTGTAGGTCCGGCCGTCCTTTTCCGTGAGTCCCACCGTCCTTTTAATGTGCTTAACTTGTATCTCGAGATACAAGTTAGAAAAACCCTTTTTCTATATATACTTAATATAAAAGTATTGTGAATTTACTAATTATTACGAATGTTTATAGTTTTTTAACGAAAAAATCTCACCAAAAAAATCAAAAATTATATCTAATTAAAGAGCATCAAATAATACATTATTCATTTATTTGGCATAATTTGTTTATAATTACTATGTTGTTTATATATATAAGATTAAAAAAGATGAATGTTTTTTAAGTATGTCAGAGAGTGAAAGTGTAAACAAATACAACCATCTTAACAAAACTTACACTATTTTAAGTAGGGCTGTTATTCGGGTTGACCCGGCCGGGTTTGGGTTAACTCAGGTAAAGCCTCCAAGAAACATACCCGAACCCGACCCTGTTTAGAACTCAGGTAGAGTCAATTCGTGTTCGAGGTCAACCCGAATATTTTTACATTGTAAAGTGTTAGTTTAGCCGGGTTCGGGTCTGGTTGAGGCTAAAAAACATACCCGAACCCGGCCTTGCTTAGAACTCGGGTCAATTCGGTTTGACCCGAATATAATTTTTGATCCGATTCACCAGACCCGAATTGACTCGGGTCGGGTTCGGGTCTGGCTCGGGTCTGGTCAGCACGAATGACACCCTTAATTCTAAGGGGGGAAAAAAGTACCACGAACAACTTACATTCAAAGTACCACGAACAACTTACATTCAAAGGTTAATACGTTCTTGAGTGAGTGATGCCAATGGCTTGAGCTAAAAAGCAGTTTTTTGTTTTTATTTTTGTTTTAATTGGTTTTGTGTTGAGTTTGTATTTAATTGGGTATGATAAGTCTGAGAAAAATGTTTTGGCTCGAGCATGAGGGATGAGGTTTTTGGATGTGTGAGTGGTAAGGGAACTGAAAGAGAGATTTATTGACGTGACATCCTTTTTGGATTTTAGCTTTGAGCCACTCCACGTAATGCTCTAAACTAGTTGTTGCTTCAACATGAGTAACGACCAAGTTCTTTTTGTATTGTTTGACATTTGATCTTTCCAGTCATTTGTATGAACAAATAAAATTCTTTAGCAACTAATGTAATATTTATATATTATTTCTTACTTTGTACTGCAAATGTTCAACTGTTTTGACATTTTAATAATCAAATTACAAATTATAACTAACATTAAATTAGTAAATCATGCAACACTCAAGGTCCTCAAAAAGATGCGATAAGACTAGTGTTGACGACACCCTCCCCTAGTTTTTAGCCCCCCCCCCCCCCCTTTATTATTTTTTTTTTTTAATTTTTTTATTTATTTATTTTTTTATTTTTATAATTTTGTTTATATCAAAAAGCTATAAACTTGAAAATGCGGAACAGAAAATGTAAAGCTTAATATGTCAAACGCTTAAAACTGTCAAAAATACGGAACAGAAACTGACAAAAGCGAGGTTATACTGGAAAAAAATAGGGAACAAGGAGGAGACAAGGGGCCTGCCACCCTTGTCCCCCGTACGTATAACATTGCCCTGCGATAATACCATAACATACCATAATTCAGTTAAAAGTATAAAGTTGAATTGTCTCTCTTAACACAGTTTAAAGATCCCTACAAGTAGAGTCACTTTATCTGCCAAAAGAGCTTAGCATAAACATTTTCTACCAAAAGAGCTTAGCATAAACCATTTCTACCAAAAGAGCTTTAACATAAACACTTTCTACCAAAAGAGCTTCATATAAAATTTACCACCCTCCATCACTTCAGATCACCACAGCTTGTGTTAGCTTTAAGTGACCTGCATATAAACAAAAATACAAAAACAAAGTTACTTCAATATATTTAGGGGGTGTTGGGCAAGATTAAGCTTAGAATCCTTTTGCATCCAAAAAAAAAGCTCAAAATATTTGGAGCTTAAAGCTTGTTGGCTCTTTTCCCTCACCCAACCCTTGTTTTGAGCTTTTGGTGTCTTAATAACACGATAAGCTACCAAGCACCATAAATTTACCCAAATACCCCCCTTAAAATGTTTTCTTGCTCTTAAAATATGCTTATTTCATTAAAATACAAATAGATAAGCCACCTTAAAACGTTTAATTGCTGTAAAAATATTCAATAAGCAGTAAACAAACTAGAACATACCTTTTGCAGGACATGTTAGTGAGTGCCTCATCTGCTGCGGACTCCCCCTCCCTAAAAAAACCAACAAGTAAATAAACAAGTTAGCAACAGCATCAATAAACTTAGTACATGTTTTCGCCACATTAAACTTTAACCGAGTCCACAAACAAAACTGCCCAAAAGCATACGATATCAACAATTCAAAAAATATATTTGCACGTCGCAATTGAAGACTACGTTTCTATAGCAGAGTCAAAGTCAACAAAACCAACCGAGTTAAATATGTATCTTTAGTTCTCTAAAGACCAAAAGTCAACTACCGGTGCCCTTTTCAATTTTAAATCAAACCACAGATCTGCACAAAGTAATCTTGGATATTGATACTATCATTCAGGTTTAATAGTGTAAGTTTTTGAGCTTATATTGAAGCAGGGAACTAGATCCTCAGTTCAGGAATAAATACAACCAGTTAAGGATTCATTATATATGATTTACTAAGATACTGAGCGATCCTGGCCTTACATGGGATCCTGTTTTGGGAAATGCAGTTTCAACTGATGATGTGTGGGAGCCGTATCTGAAGGTAAACTTCACTTTTTGACTTCAGAAACTTCACCCATAGGGGGTGGGTTGGGACTCGTGGATAAGACAATGGTTAACATAGGTAACTTTTTTTGGACCGGGTTTTGACCCGTAGCCAAAAGTTTGGGTGACATTTGACCCGTTAGAGATAAAACATCACCCGCATTGATCCATTCATTTTGCAGATGTGCAAAATTGTCGCGTGTAGTTTTAACGTCATATTGATTAACTTCCCAACCAATGGTACTTTTTGCACATGTTAACGAAATTAATCAGTCATGACACTTATTATCCGAAAACACTTTGCCAACAGCCATTTCTGTATTTTTGCTAAAATTCTGGTTTTTGTGCACCAAAAAGCTAAATATTGTGGTTTAGGAAAGTAGATCACTTTTCACACACATAAAGGGTATTACGATTAACAAAAACATTTATGTTAACAAATGTTTTGGATTCGAATGCAGACAAACAAGAAAGCAATGAGATTCAAGAAAAAAAGGGTGTCCCATGTACAACGAACTCGTGATCATATTTGGTGATACCATTACAGAGTACGATGCACATCCACTTGCTCAGTAGCCTACTTTTAGCAATGAAAAGATCGATCTAGAAAACGAATCAACTAATGTAACCCCTCGGCCTTTCCCGATTGATAATAGCCTCAGCAGTACAGATACAAATTCACAAAATACTGACCCCTTACTGTAGTATTGCTTTAAAATGCTATTCAGAAATGTGAAAACAACTTTAGCTTTGAAAATCTTATGGTTCTGATCTCCATGTTGTTACTTGAAATGTTGTATTATTGTTCATTTACACAAAGTCCCTTTAGTGCCTTTTTTGTGGTTTGAATCAATGACGGAGGGTCCTGGCCCCTCTCAAAAGTTGATGTCATTAGTGTAAATAATAATAACTTTTAGGGTTAATTAGTTTGAATCACAGCCTCAAGTCCTAAATAATTGGCAATAAAAAGCAGAAAATCTTCACAATTCCCTCTATATTCACTGGCAAGCCCGACAATTTTATGGCCCAATGACATTCTATTTGCATAATTGCCTATGTAGTTTTTTTTTTCAACAAACATGCTTACTATGCTTTTTGAAAGAGAATGTCTTTTTGAAGTGTTTGGATTGCTAGTTGGTTATTGGTAATATTCTGATACAACAAATACATGTTATAAGTCATAAGTACAAGCAAAATATTATGCAACCAAAAGACCCGGTTAAACTTAAAAGGAAAGTAATACCTATTTCCATTCCACTCTATAATGAACATATTCCTATAGTGATTCCACATAATTAACCAAACTGGGCCTAAGGTACCTTTTGAGAGCCATGGTCATCTTTAAGAATTTGTTCTTTGGTAGCCTCCTTTACTTCTCTCGTTTAAAACTTCATATCTGCACACACATTGTATAATATATATCAAATTACAGCAATAATTATGCACATTCGTAGATAATCAGAAGAATCCGTTCATACTCTTTGAAAGTACTTCCTGGACAAGCCCTTTTTCCTCATCACCATCTAGACACAAGAAAAAACAGCATAAAAGTAAGAATAAACAAAAAGTAAAGGGGCATTTAGGATTGCGTATTTTGAAGTACTTATCTCATTAAAAATAAGGAAAGCAGGTGGCAAGCTCCTTAATTTAAAAGCTTATTTCATTGTAAAACAAGCAAATAAGGTGCGGTTTTGTCAAACACTAGAAAATGTATATTTGCTTACAAATAAGCAGACAAGTAGTTATATAAGCAATCCTAAACGCCATTTATAATAGAAACATATGGTATAAATGTACACTAACCAACATAGTCTGGAAGGGTGACCACAAACACAAGAGAAAGCAAGTAGGTTAAGGTATCAACAACAACAACAACAACAACAACATACCCAATCCCGCGAAGGCGAGGTATGGGGGAGGTAAAAATGTAGACAGGTCCTACCCCTACCCCAGGCAAAACCTGGGAGTAGAGAGACTGCTTCCAGGGAGACCTCCGGCACGTGCACCAGTGCGAGTGAAAGAGATAAGGTATCAACAACAATTTTGATAATAACAAAAATTAACCAAAAAAATGATACATATGATAAAAGAAAATAATCATAAAGGATAGACCACATCATCCACAGCAGGTTGTTCAGATGTGTATCGAACGATGGACACAATACCATTTTTCCTGCTGTTTCACTTTATCTCACGCTTCGAAATATGGTCCTATATGCTTTGGTGATGTGGTAAGCTTGTAGAATTGACAGCTAAAGTAGTAATCATCTTTATTACTCCATGTGATGTTCAATCTAAAGAATGAATTGGTCACTTATAAAATACAAGCTACTATGTTATGAGAAGTCTCCCTAAATCCTTGGTTTATTTCTATAGGAAAATGCTTCCACTATCTATCAATCAGTGTTTAATCTAGCTTTCAAAAAATTCTTATATGACGATATACATTTAAGCTAATCAAAAGTGAAATTAAGATAAATAAATTAAACGATTAAGGTCATACATACCTCAACTTCGCCCCTCAAAACACGTACCAATAACCGGTCGATGAAATGGTACGCCACCTTTGAGTAGCCCCCTGCTTTATTTCTAAAATATGCTCATCCTCATAAAGAGATGAGGTGTCCAATCCTGTTATAATTACCGTGTGGCCTGCCTCGTTTGCTACCTTCTCCTCATCAACAAAAATTAAATAATACGGCCTCTTTCTCACGATCTCCAACTCTTCTGAAAGGTTTCCATTCCAAGCAAGACACGCCTCCGCACGACTAAATCCGTCCATTTTAACCCCAGCAACTATCGGGTATTTTAGACCCCATGGGCCCGAAATTCAATTCAAGGCAGCTACAATTTTTTCCCAAACAAACACCAGCTTTAAATCTTTGAGAGTATAATGATGCCTAATTGATAATCAGGTAAGCTACCTAATGAGTATAAATTGGTAATTACAATATTGTTGTAATCCACGGTCTGGGTTAAGTGGGCACATCCGTGCATCATTAAAATTAAGAACGCGATGCTCAAGTAATGGTTGAGGTGAAAAATCAACCATATACTCATACTTGATCATAAACGTAATGGCTAGTGCGTCGGCCAAGGCAGTTGGTAGGCAAACGTTATGGCTAGTGCCTACCAACTGCCTTGGCCGGCGCACTAACCATAACCTTTAGGATCAACTATGGGTATATGGTTGATTTTACACCTCAACCATTACTTGAGCGTCGTGTTCTTAATTTTAATGATGCACGAATGTGCCTACTTAACCCAGACCTTGGATTACAACAACATTGTAATTACCAATTTATACACATTTGTAGGCTTACCTGATTATCAATCAGGCCATCATTATACTCTCAAAGATTTAACGCTAGTGTTTGGTTGGGAAAATATTGTAGCTGCCTTGAATGGAATTTCGGGCCATGGGGTCCAAAATATCCGATAGTTGTTGGGGTTAAGATGGACGGATTTAATCGTGCGGACGCGTGTCTTGCTTGGAATGGAAACCTTTCAGAAGAGTTGTTGATCGTAGAAAAAAAGTCGTATTATTTAATGTTTGTTGATGAAGAAAAGGTAAACGAGGCCGGCCACACGGTATTTATAACATGATTAGACACCTCATCTCTTTATGAGGATGAGCATATTTTAGAAATAAAAAATTATTGGGGGAATGTTGGGGAGGGGAGCAGGGGCTACTCAAAGGTGACGTACACAGTTTTTATCAGTTGTTGGCCCACTCCTGTTTAGTACAACATAGTTTTTATCAGTTGTTCCATATTTTATGTCATTTTAATAGTTTTGATTTATTAAACTTTATATTTTTTTCCGTACTTTCAGCTTTACAAATTTTTAATAATTAATATAAACAAAATTATGAAAATAAAAAATAATAAATTAAAAAAAAAATTGAAAAATGTGAGAGGTGGTATCACTTGTATTTTTGAGGGGTCTAAATAACCTATCTCTTTAAAAATTTTGCTTTCTTAAAAAATAAAAAATAAAAAAATAAAAAAAATAAAAAAATAAAAAAATAAAACCTACTACTTTTTACATGTTTTTGTTATAACTTTTCTAGAAAAATTGTCACGAAGCCTAATATACTCGATCTATTTTATGAAATATACTACGTTATTACATGGATCTCCTACGTACTTGCAACAATTACTAATATATAAGTAGCCACATGTATATATATGACGAAGCATCAAGCATAAATTATGCCCTTTTTTAGTGATTTACTTCACAGGTTACCATGTGAGTTTGTTAATGGTATATATATGAAATTAAACAAGTTATGGTTCAATTCAGTACCCATTTTTTGTAACATTTACACAGCTAGAAGAAAGAAAAACAAATGTATATGTAAATATAGAAATAAAAATGAAAAACTTACCCTAGAATATCATTTTTTCCATTTGAGGAGGATCCAATTGTTCAAAAGAAAAATATGTTCCCGGATTTCAGATCAAAAACAATGTTGTTGTTGCTTTTTGTGGTAGGGTTTGTAGAATGAGATGTTATATATAGGCAGAAAGTTACAAGAATGGTCCCTTTATTTTGCTAATAATGACAGATTTATCTTTCAATTCTTCTTGTACATTGCACATCAACACATGTAACCTCAATAATTGTCATACTTCTTTTTCCCGCCTCTTTCCGCTCTCACCAAATTTCATTTCCTTTCAAAATCTCACTCACACACAACTTTAATATAATTAATTTGATACCATAAGCATTTAACCCTTGAAGGCTTTAATACATTAAAATTTAGCAGTACAAGTATTTATACAATATTTACAATTTATTGATGCATAACTAATATACTTTTTTAAAACACTCATTTCATAATAAATACAAGTACTAAAATATATAGTATAACTCATTCAAACTGTCAATTAATGATACTTTAAAAATCCTCTATCAATGAAAATAAAATTAAAAGAACGCATTGTACAAATCAAGCAAGTTACTAAACACAAAAAACAAACAAATAGAATAATACAAACTAAATAAAGTTTCACCAAACTTTTGTCATTTCTTATAGTCCCTAAATGAACAAAATAATCAGTAAAGTCATTGTCAAAAAGCGTACAAATGAAATAAATTATTCACCAAAAACAATAAATTACAAGATACCTATAGTAGCATCATGCGGGAACCTAGTACACGGATTATTATTAAATCTAATTTCCTAAATGAACTCATTTCATACTACATTAACCAAAATAGACCAATTTTCAACAATTTACAAAAGTGAACCAAAGGCACTTTATTGTTCCAAGCGCATTTTATGTAGGGCGCACATTGTTGGTTTTAATTGTTAAAATGCCGTGGTAAAAAGAAATGATTTGTACACTTCATTTTTTGATTAAGACACTCAAGCACATGCATTAAAGTGTTGTATTGTAGATGTACACTACTTTAACCGATTGTACATATGAATGTCTCAATCAAAAAATGAAGCGCGAAAATCATCTCCCTTTAGTAAAATACCTAATGTCTATTTTTCCTTTTCTTTTATAAATTAAATGCATAAGTAGCATACATATTTATTTTTTGTCCTTTAATTCACACCTACCAACTCATTCATCCAATAGACTTTTGCAGAACCTTCATTGATAGCTTTGACAACTACCAACCAGAAAACTAATGCTCAACAAAAGCAATATTCTTTTAAAAAAATAATAATAAATAAATAACCCCCATTTAATAACCCCCATTGATATCATTTACTTATTTTACTACCTACTAACTTATCCCCATTTAATAACCCCCATTTTAATATTTATAAAGTACTATCCATTCCTTAGAGCGATATGTATCATGAAGAGCAAGAACTCTTCATTTGTGCCTCAAAAGTTCCATCTCACTTTAACAAAACTATTTCAAAATAACCCCTCTATCATAACACAAAACTTCCTCTTCATTTAGGTCTCACCCAACCAATTTATTTTCTTTTCCATTTTTCAAACAAACTTAGAAAAAAAAAAAAAAAAAAAAAAAAAAAAAAAAAAAACAAAAAACTATTAGTTAAAAAACTTCCCCTTGGTTTTATTTTTTGGACTTACCACCCCAACATCTAGCAGTCCAACACTTAATAACAGACTACCCTTATTTTGTTAATACCACTTCCACGCAAACCATCACCTCTCTTTCTTGCTAGCACACACTAGCAGTCACCAGCAACAACAAAAATTCGTCCCATGGTTTTGATATCATTTTAATCAAAAAATACAAATAAACGACAAAAATCGTCCCTTGTTTCTTAAAAACCAAAAACAAAAAAAAAAATTAAAAAATTAAAAAATTAAAAAAAAAAAAAAAAAAAAAAAAAAAAAAAAAAAAACTGCAAAACCATTTTGTCGTTTCTACTTCATCTAGCCAGCGAGAGATTGTGTGGCGAGGGGGTGGTGTGGCGGCGAAGGGCCACGTATCAACAGCATCATATATAACTTTTATTTCAAGTACTTAAAATAATAACAATTAAAAAAAATCACTTCCATCAACCCATTTTTACTTCCATAACACCAACCGATTTTCCATATTAAAGCTTTTACTTTCAACTTGTTATCCATCAACAGATTCAACTTGTTATCAATCAGCAGAATAAAGATGAGGAGCATTTGGGGCCACTTGGTCGTTTAGAGTGATCCCATTTGTCTTTATATGAGGCGCGCAAAAGAAGGAGAGCACTTGGTTACTATAGGTGCGCTTGGATTTTTTGTTTTGTAATTATTTGTCTTCATGTGATTAGCACATGAGAAGGCGGGGAGCACTTGGTCTTTTAGAGTGCTCCTTAACATTTGATTTTGTAATCGTTTGTCTTTATGCGAGTCGCACAAGAGAAGACGAAGAACACTTGGTCGTTTAAAGTGCTCCTTAACATTTTATATGAAAAACTGAAGCGCACCTCATTATAATTTATAAACACGCCTTGCTAAATGAGCTTTGATTTAACAGATGTCTTACATCTAATGGTTACTTGAACTACAGTTCATTTTGGTAATACAAATATTTTGTATTTTGGTATGTTAAAAGGATCACTTAGGAACTTTTCTCTTATTATTATCTAATCAGTAACGGCGAAGAGGATGTGCAAGTGATGCGGTCGCACAGGGCCTCACAATCTAAGGGGTCTCACTTTGTGTACTTATGCTATATAGCCGACTGCATTTTTTTTAATTGAAAAATACAAATAAAACATCATTAAAATGCCTCATAATAAGAATTTCATAAATGAACACTTTTTATACATACATTTAAGTATTTTTTTTTTTTTTTTTTTTAATTTTGGCAGGGCCTCTTTTTAATTTTCGTCCAAAGCCTCGAAACTCATTTGTCGTTCCTTTCCTTTCAAATACTCACTAACACACAACTTTAATAATTAACTTGATACCATACATACACATACACTATATGGATTATTATTATCCCAATCCTTTAATTAATTATAACTTGCAAACAACACATGTTGAGTACATCTCGTATGAAGAAAAAAAAATAATTACAACGACCAAAATAACAATTCCAAACAAAAACGATCATCCCAAACTTATCACCTATGACCCTAACAAACATATTTCTATGAAATTGTTTTGCTTGATCATTGTTTAAAAATTTTCAACAAAAAATTATTGTCAGCTGTAAAGTTGTTATCATGAATTGACGAAATTGACGAGGTTTTTTATCTGACGCCAACGTTAAATACTAAATCCAACATTTGTGTTCCATCTTTCCTTTTCGCGGTTATTGTTACATCAGATCACGCTCCAGATTTTTGGTTAAATTTATGTTTTTCACATGAGATATTACTCTTTAAGTAACTAAAAAATATGTTGGTCAATTGTCACACAAGTTTATTGAAGCTTTTATAAGCTATACGTAATCCCATGTCCAAGCCAATTGAACTAATTTGTCAAATAAATTTATGAAAAATAAATTCAACCTTCCGACTTACAATATAAGCTCGAAGTTCAGCTTTAGCCCATTTTGACAAACATATCAGAAACTTTTCATGTTTGGCCTCGATGTAAGCACACCCAAATCTTTAGCGGCGGTAGTGGTGTTGTAAGATGCACATCACAATATGTACATCCCTCGTCTCCCGGGGGCATTTGTTTAAACTTATTTATGGACTTACAATCTTATATGTATCCGACTTATATTTGATAAATCTCATTTTCTTGACTTATTTTAAGAGTACTAGTTCGATACCCGCACACAACAGCGGCAAAAAAATATAGTTATAATAGAAATATAATGAATGAATTGCTAATCCATCTCTCCCACAATTCCATACCCGCTTAATGAATTCAATACACAACACTCCAAAAGTACATGTGTTTGTTGTATGTGTTTGTTTGGGTTTTTCATAACTTTCCCGTGACATTATTATTCTCGCATAAAGACCCTCACAAGTTTTTACCCGTCAAACACTCCCCCAAGAGTTATAATTTTGATGAAACAAGTTTGTATTGATTCAAATAAATGTTAAAGTTGTAAAAAATTGAATCTAAATAACCAATTAAAAATGCAAATGCAAAAAACTTATAAATAGATGAAAGATCATTTGAGGACCTAACTTTTTATACATACCAAGGGACTAATCTCCACCCTCCATTTTTCCTCCATCTTTATTTGATCTTAGATAAAATTAATCCAACAATTTAAAAAACCCACTTTCATCATTTTTTTCAAATAGTAATATTTCTTTCAAACCGTTAATAGTTAAGCGAAAAAATATACCGTTACAACGAGCATTTAATTATATTTCTATAGATAGATAGTTTGATATATTTTTGACAAAAAAAAATTTTGTTTTTTTCACGCTTTTTTTCGTGGCCAAAAAAATCACATGTGATATATCATATGTGATATTACATGTCACATGTGATATTACACTAATATCACGTGTGATATTACATATCACATGTGATATATCATGTATAAGTTTTTCAGCTACGAAAAAAAATGTGAAGAAAACGAAATTTGTTTTGTCGAAAGTATATCAAAGCGCTCGTCTATAGAAAGATAATTAAATGCTCGTCGCGATGGTGTAATTATTTTCGCTTAACGATTAACGGTTTAAGAGATATTTAAATTATAAAAAATGCGTGAAATATTAAAATGTTTTTAATCTCAACCATTGATTTCTTTTTAGATGGATGGTAGGGATGAGTCCCTTGGTATGTAAGAAAAGTTTGGTATTCAATATAACTCGACTCATAAAAATATTTCAAAATGAATGTTCAATTAAAGAGCACCAAATCTTAAAAAATATGGTGAAATTAGATCACTGAAAAAATAAATAGATCAAAAGATATTTCAGTTTGAGAATAAATGTGATTTTTTAGTTGAGAAGTGACACATGCCACTCCATAATTGGAGCTTCTTATCTTAATTTTTGATGGAGCCCATAACTTAAATGATTTATATAATATAATATAGATGTAGGGGTGAGCATCGGGCCAGAACCGTCCTGTCCCGACCCGATACCGACAAAGCCTGACTCCCGAGTTAGCCGGAAAACTAAACCGACTCCCGACCCGAAAACAGTCGGTTCGGTATCGGACTGGTCAGAAAGGTCGAGATCGGTCGGATTTGTCGGTTTTCTTTGTTGTTTTCCCAGTTTCCATCCCGAACCGGTCCGAAACCGATTGGAGAGTCCCGAACCGAGATTGTCCGGAATCGGAATTGGGACGGTGGGATTGGTCGGAATCGGGATGGTAATCGGGTGTCGGTCGGGTATGCTCAGCCCTATATAGATGTCATAACAATAACAAAGTTCTGTAAGCCCACAAATTCTAAAATAAGCCTAAAACATCGACTAGCTTATATTTCACAACCCCAAAATAAGGTGGTAAGCATGTTTAAACAAACACCCCTTAAAAACAAATCCACACCCTCGCGGTAACTATTCCCCTTCCCGCTCACCAAAATTTCATCACTTTCAAAACACACACACTAAAAACACATATAATAAAAGCCCCAAATGTAAATCCAAGAATAGGGTTTTACAGGGCAATGGTGGGACCATGTAACAGTTCATTTAGTCAAACACTTTGTTCAATATGTTACGAGGATCTGAAACCAATTGTTGAAGATCTACAGTCCATTTCAGTTTGTGGTCATGTCTTTCATGAACTCTGGTTAGTACTTTTATTACTAATTTAATTGATTGAGGCAAAAACAGTCAACCACGGATGTGGTCAATACAGTCAAACTGTCTAGAGTCAATGCTCCGTGGATAGTATAGTTTTGTCCCCGGGTCGTTATGTCCCGACGAGATTAAAATGGTGTTTAGAATCGTTTATAGGAATGAGTGGCACTGAGCACAGTAACCAAAGATGAATGGGAAGTGATTATACTACTGATTGCTTGGTATTTGAACGATTTGAAATAATATTAACAATAACAGATATACGATATAATTACACAAACACAAATTGAGAATCAGATTTGATTACAGACAAAGAAAAATGTGAGATTTAAACAATTTTACAACTACAGGGGGTGAAAGTGAAACTTCTACAAACTTAAAATTAAAAGAAAATGAAATTAAAAAGAAAATAATTTTTTTAGATTATTTTATTATTTATTTATTTAAATAAAACTATTTAACTATCTAATTAAAACTAATTAACTTTAAAAACATAATAATACAAATTTGAACTAGAAAATTGTAAAATTTATTTCTAAAAATCTAAAATGACTTAAAATAAGATTAAAAATTAAAAATATGTATTTTTGTCGTTTTGTGGGTTTTCTATTAATTAAATACTAATAATATTAATTAAACTATTTAAACTATTTTAAATTACTAATTATGCTAAAAATGACTAGATAATTATAGAAAAATTTACAAATCTAATTAACCATCTCAGGAATCCTAAAAAATTATAAAAATATTTTTACAATTTATTTTAAAGCTATTTCTTAATTAATTGCTTAATTATTAATTAAAAGCTAGATAAACTAATTTAAATCTAAAAATTAGAAAAATTAAAAGTTAAAATTGCAAAAGTAATTTTTACAGAAGCTTAATAAATTATAAAAGTTAGAAAAATTATAAAAAGTTATCCGGGGATAAAATTTAAACACTAAAACTAATTTATTTTTGACTTTTTAATTTAAACTAATTTAATTAAAATAAATCTAAAAATTACCAAGTTAATAGTAAAAAATATGAAAAAATTATGGAAATTATCTTAAGTGATAAAGAGGATGGGAAAAATAAAAATGATGCAACAGCTTATCCAGATAAGCTGGAATAAGCTAAACAGTTGGAAATAAGCTAAATATACTAAAGTTACTATAAGAGATTTGAATGTGCAAAGGCTTACGGAATTGGTGCCCCAGAGCAGATGGAAAGGGGTCTTGTGGTGTTGTGCATGTATACTAGAGGTCCCAGGTTCGAACCCTACTTTTTGCACTTTTTCAAAACTATATATATTTTTTTTAATTTTCTTTTTAAAAACTTATAAAACAAGTAAAAATATAAAGCTTTAACAAAGGCAACTTTTTTGAATCTTGAAAATAAGCTCTGTATAAGCTCTTTGGCTTAACAGAAGGCTTTTGAGCCAAAAATTGGATTTTAATGTTGCAAAAAGCTGCAAATAAGCTACAAAAGGTAAAGCAGGCTATAAACTATTGAGTTATACCTAAAATAAGCTAAATTAATTAAATAAGCTAAGGGAATAAGCCAAGAAAAGCAAATAAGCAATGACAATACACTGCCTAGCCAAACAGGCCAAAAGGCTAATGTCCAGCCCTATGTGGGGCCCACAGGCTTGATTGGAAGTCCAAATGGAGCTTGGATCCAATAATCCAACCTGGTAAGCTTCTAAATAAGCCAAGAATTACAAGCTAGGTCCCACGGATAAGCTAGATGTTAGCTTATGAATATGGTGGATCACCACTGATCACTCAGTGTGGTGGTTGGGTCAGGGTGACTTAGGGGTACAAATAAGCTAAGGGCAAGGGACCTAGGGTTCAAAATAAGCAATGGAGTATCAAAATGAGCTGGTGAGCTATCTAAAAAGCCAAATGTTAGGTACTGAGGTCCACAAATAAGCTCTAGGATAGCTTATTAACTTGGTGCAAAAGCTGTGACATAGGGGAGCTAATTGAGCATCTAGACAACTTTGAGCTTATTTCTAGATAAGCAAATGAGTTCCACAGTTGGGTTTTCTTTTTGAAAAAGACACTCAAGCTACCAAATAACACAATTCCACAAGAATTTTGTATTTCCAATTCTTATTAAACCCTGTGGATGCTCAAGAAATTATGGCCATTTTTTACTGATAAGAAATTTTGACTTTTGAGAAATCACTAAGGTTTGACTTTGTTGAGTTTACAATGATCCTAACTGCTCTAATATGTTGTTATAAGTTGAAATGAATCTAGATTAAGCAATTCTAACAACTTATGCACTAAAATCTATGGTTAAGCAACAATAAACCCACACAGTGAGTTCACAAGTGGGATCAATGGGTTATTTTGACTTTCCTTTACATAAGCAGTGGGTGTGATCCTTTACTTATGCTACTGTGACCCTATGTAAACTAAGTGAACCAATTTTAGCACATGAAACACCCTTGAATACTCTTAACCCCAGAGAACCAAACACCCCTTTAAGTTGAATTGTTCTGTGATTTGTGAAGCAAGTGGGTATTAGAGCTTACAAGACTGATCCAAAATGACTTAATGTGATCTAATAAGCTTAAATGAACACATAAACACAAGCAACAACAAAAAATGACCAAGATTCAGTTTAAGCTAATTTTACAGTTAAACTTAAGGATTTTAGCACAATGGAAATTAACAAAGCAATATACAATATTAAGATCTAATATTACTTGAACACACCTAATAAACAAAATAATACAGAGATAAACAATTAAAAGCACTTGAGCAGTAAAATCAATAAATTGATAAAAGGCTTACAAATTGCAATCCAGCTTATAACCATGAACCAAGGACCACAAACCAATCCTACAGGCTTCCACAAGCCACTAAACCCATGGCCATCTACAATTTACCATGCTCCAGCAATCTACAATCTTTAACCTGCAATTTTTTATTTTTTTCTTTATTTTTTTGATTTTTTTTTATTTTCTTGTTTTATGATACTAACTGGTTTTTAAAGGTTTCTAAAAGCTTTTATAAGCTTTCTAGGAGCTTATATGTGCTTAAGAGTCCATACCTTAAAACAGAAACTATAATTAAGCTTAATGAGATTTTTGAAATAAAATGGAAATTGCATACACTGAGATTTCAACTAAAACTTGATTTTTATTAATGGAAAAACTTAAGAGTACATTGAAAACAGGAAATACACTATTTGAAACTAAATTGTACACTAAAAGCTTGAAATTTAGTTATACGACATAAATACTACTAAATTATGCTAATACTTCTTCCATTGCTCTTCTCTTCTATTTATAGCTATGGATTAGGGTTTGTGAACACCCTCTGAGCATTTTCCATCAAAAACCTGGTCCATTGGATCACTGCAGCCTCATCTCAGCCCTCCACGTGTTTTGGCGGGAAAAAATGGAGTGAGGTAATTTGTTCAATATTGCAACAGGGGGTGGCATTTAATGTGGTTTGTTTGTTAGGTGATAGTGGTGTGGGCGGTGGAGGATGTGATGGAGATGGTGGCAGAGGTGATGGTTTGCAGGGTGCAAGTGGGAGGGAAGGGGTGAAGGGGGTGGTGTGTTTGACTTTGTTTGACCATAGAGTATTACTTAAAACGGTTCTTTGGTTTTGGTGGGCTAAGGGTTGGGATTGGGGTAAGGGAATGGGCTGGGTGTGTTTTTATGTTTGGATTGGATTTGTATTTGGGGTGTTTTGATATTAAGGGTCCGGTTTGGTATAGGAATTAACACAAGGACCAATTTTGTAATTTCCTGAATTTTAAGGACCTGTTTTGCCATTCTCCGAAAGTTCTCACAAGGATGAAACTTGCCAATCCTTAATAGTATGAGGACCATAGTTGACTTTTTTCCATTTTTGAAATTCCAGGGATCAAATCTGCTAACTTTGCAAACCTCAGGGACCAAACATGTAATTTCACCAAACTTTCCAACCAATGACCATTCCTGCCATAGATGAGAAGTATAAGGACAAAAATTGTTTTTCTCAAAATTTTAATATCCCAGGGACCATTTTTATCAATTTTCAAAGTTGAGGGACTAAACTTGTAATTTTGTGAAACTTTACACCAAAGGATTAATTATGTAATTTTGTGATTTAAAAGGACCTTTGATGACTTTTTCAAGTTTTTAGAATAGCCAGGGACTAGTTTTGATCACTTTTGAAAGATGAGGGACTAAGACTGCCAATTATGCAAACGTTGTTCATTTTTCATTTTTTTTTTTTTTTGATTATTTTGCATCTGAAACATATAAAACACAATCCTGGGATATTTTCAGTATTTTGATGCATATAAGAGTGTTTTTAGATGTTTTGGCAGCTCAAAATAGGTAAAAATGATGAGTATTTACACATTCATCATTAATCATCTTATATATATATATATATATATATATATATATATATATATATATATATATATATATATATATATATATATATATATATATATATATATATATATATATATATATATATATATATTATGTTATTATATCAATTGCATTTATAAATTTGATATCAATTTAATCATCTTTTTATATTTTGTTTGAAGTTAGAAACTTTAAATCTGATGCGTGTATTGTGTCATATGCAGTATAGGGGTAATTGCCTATTTCAAGTTTTACATTTATATTTAGCTGACTTATCCTATAGCACACACACTAACGGACAGTGTATCCGATCAATATGTATACAGTGGTAAGTAGAGTGTCGATCACTAAGAGTAGAACGTAAACCTTAATTTGTCTATGAGTATTCAATATTCTAAGTTAGGTTTACAATCTAATCTAACGCAAGGGGGTTTAGTCTGAGAGACTAGCTTAGATTTGGTTTTATTAAATAGTAAATTAAAACTAGTGAGAACGAATCAGCAGATACCAACACGTACACAGATAGATAATAGAGACTATAAGAAGACATGTAATGATAATTAAGTAGTTTGTCACTTGTTTTATTGCTAGTTTTATATGAAGTGTATTATAATCTGGTCTTTCTCGTTGGATCGCAGTATATTGGTGAGTAAACCCTTAATGATCACTTATGTCTATCCTACTTATCTAAAGACGTTAGATTAAATAGGCGAGGGGCAGATATGGCAGTCCACAGGCTCAGCTAGACACAGAGGTTATCAAAGCACTAATATAAGTCACCAAAGACATCAACATATAAACTTTAATTAATGGGAAAGCAATATTAAGGGGAGTGTACGATGTCCCGTAGTCACATATCACAAGCCCATCAATCCTGATGAATTAAAGCGTACAATTACAATAAAACAAAACTAATTAATGAATTAAATACATGCAGGACCTTCTTAAAGCTCTAATATCTTTGTTTGGAGTGTGTCTTGTGAAGCTTCTTCGACTAAATTCGTCTCCTTAGGGTTTTGGTTCTCTATGTGGCACACAAAATTCGTTTGTCCTTGGGGTATTTACACTTTCTGTCTGAGGGTTAGATGCGGCGCATTGAGTAATGAGATGCGGCGCATTGACTTAACTTCGCGTGGGGTCCATGATTAATATATTCTGGAATATTCGTACACCACATTTAGATGCGGCGTAACTTGATTCTTGTATGTGGCGCATGTCCTTTAGCGTCTTGGATTATATCTGGTGAAGTCTTGATAGTGATATGCCGTATGTCAGAAATATGTTGCGGCATATCTGGAGTAGAACAAGCTTGATCTTCTTCGTTGACCAAAGTTTCATATGCGGCGCATGCTAGAATTTGATGCGGCGCATTCTTCAAAGTCAGGCAATGGTCTTCGAATTCATCTAAGTATGATATTGCGGCGTATCTGTTGAGAGAGATACGACGCATCTTCTGGGTTTCAGTAGACTTTTGACATCTTGCTGGTTTTGCTCCATATTTCGTCCAAAATCATTAAGTTTCACCAATTGCTTGTTTTTACCTGAGAAATACTAAAGTAAATGATTAAGTATCGATTCTCATAAATAATATAATAAAACAAGTCAAATAAATATGATAAATGATGACAATGAAATGTACTTATTTGAGTTCATCAAAATCCAACATATGTAATTGATAAGTTCCGAAAGCGATATCTTTTTGTTCGGCTTAGGGGTTGTTTGTTTAAGCTTAATTATGGGCTTATGAGCTTATTTGATTTCAGTTTATATTTCATAAGGCTTGATATAATAAACTTATATAAGCCCATAAATAAGCCAAAAAATCGAGGCTTATGATATATAAGCCGACAAACAAATAAGCTTGTAAACCACATATAAGCTTAAACAAACACCCCTTTAGGAACATTTGGTTTTTATTTTTTTAATTAATATCGACAAATTAGAGAGCAAACCCATAGTCTCTAGTTGATGAATTTTGGTATCTCTGTACGTATAAAAACGGATGAAAACGTCTAAAAATGAACAAAAATGTATGAAAACGTGAGAAAACGTATAAGAATGGATAAAGACGTAAGAAAAACATATTAAACAGGCGAAATTGTATAAAAATGAATAATACGTATAAAAACGCATTAAAACGGATGAAAACGTATAAAAATGGAGGAAAACGTATAAAAAGGACGAAAACGTATTAAAACGGACAAAAGCGTATAAAAACGGACAAAAACGTATTAAAATGGAAGAAAACGTATAAAAACGGACAAAAACATATAAAAAAAAGGATAAAAACGTATAAAAAAGTATAGTATATAGAATGATTTATTTATGTAACCACGTTATGTGTAATGATAAAAAATTATAGTAAGTACATTAAGGGCATTTAAGTCATTTCAAATGAAAGAGAACGCTTTAATTATGTGTAATGATAAAACATACGAACTTAATTAAGCATATTGACAATAAAAATAGTACATTATGTAGAATGAGTCTATTTTATAGGTACGTTATGTATTTATGGCTTTTACCCACACCAAAATAGAACCAACATAAGCTATACTAACTTATTAATAATCAACACACCCGAAATAAAATAAGCAAAACCACACATACTGAAAGCAAACAAACACCTTTGGGTGTTCTTGTTGACTCGACACCAAAACCAAACACCCCTAGTGGGTTTCTAGTAGACCCAAAAACTAGAAATAAACAAGCACCCTATTCGGTTTAATTTCGCGTCGCGACTAAACAAACACCCACCTCGGGTTCCCTTTTTACACCGCAACAATTAAACACTCAAAATAAGCTAAAAGCTAATATAAACTAAGCCACAATGAAAGAAAATAAGCAAATCCAATTCGAACTTTAAACCCAATCGGGTTTCTTGACCCGAACCCCACGGGTTTAACCCGATCCGAGTACAACAACAACAACAAACAAACAAACACTTTATTTAAATTGTGTCCCAACACGAATCGATGATGACATTTATTCAAAACGTTTCTAAATCCGCTTAAGCCATTTAACTTTTTGAAAAAATTAGTTTTTAAAACGTATAACTCAAAAGAATTATGAAGATTTTATTTACTGTGTGCTAGAACATATCGCGAAAAAAAGAGAGATGATAGTGACGGAGTAGACGAGATAACAAACCAAAACACGAGCCAAAATACCCAAAACAATCCTATTAGTGGTCCAACATCACGATCTTCAATCTTGTTCCCTTGCGTCAAGGATGGCAATGGCGGTAGATGGTGACGATTGCAGGTGGTGGGGCCTGTTGGGAGAATAGATGGGAGTGAAATGTGTTGTGTGCTAGGATTTTGATATCAATAAGTGTTAACCCTAATTTATGAACATATGCAATCAAAAGTTTCAGATCATAGAGAATCGACTTTGACTATATTTGTTGAATAGTGAAATCTGTTTGACTAGTGAAAATAAATTAAAAAAAATAAAAAATAAAAATAAAAAAGGCTGAGATTATAAAATAGAAATAACACGAATGAAACTAGTAGAAAATTACCCATTTATCCTTGTTTAACCCTAAAACCCCAATTTGTGCCTTTCTTATTTACCATCCTTTCATTCATTCAACACAACAAAACTCAGCTTTATCTCTCTTCCCATAAACACCTTGTACTTAGTGCTCTTGATCTAGTAGTATAATAATGTTATGAGTTTATATGCATAGGATTATTTATTATTCATTACACATGTAGTATTTGTTAAAAAAGAAAACAAAGAATGTACCTCTTTTATTTTGTTTTTCAGTTTTTTTTATTCGAAAATATTTTTTTTACAACCTACATCAACCATCTTACAACTAGGCAATCGGACGTTTGAACTTACAAAATTTTGGTTGGTTGATGAGTCACTCACGTACTGCTGCGCCATAGCCTTGTTTATTTTGTTTAGTGGATTTATTGTTTGCTCGTTTATGTAAAAAGTAAGTATGTGAGTATGTTGTAACACCAAGCATTATAGACCACACTATTGTGAACGATTAACCGCATGGGCGATTAACCGTTAGATCAAAAAACACGTTGTTGTCGAATAAGGTGAATGTTAACTTATGTCCCAGCATCACTATAAGTCACGAACGATGTGATATTTGCCTAGGGCATTACGTTCACCCCCTTAGGGAATCCCGTCCTGAGATTCAGTTGGGTAACAACCCTGTCTAAAGGACTCATCGTGATCGATGACGTTTGCCTCACATTCAGAACGGCTTAGGGCCGGTTGGGAGAATAGAGGGGAGTGAAATGTGTTGTGTGCTAGTATTTTCATATCAATGAGTGTTAACCCTAATTTATGAACATATGCAATCAAAAGTTTTAAATCATAGAGAATCTACTTTGACTGTATTTGTTGTATAGTGAAATCTGTTTGACTAGTGAATAAAATAAAAAAATGAAGAAGCTGAAATTATAAAATGGAAATTACACGAATGAAACTAGTAGCAAATTACCCATTTATCCTTGTTTAACCCTAGAACCCCAATTTTATACCTTTATTCACCATCCTTTCATTCATTCAATAAAACAAAACTCAGCTTCATACAAAGGTATCTCTCTTCCCATAAACACCTTGTAATTATTGCTTTGGATCTAGTAGTATAATAATGTTATGAGTTTATATGCGTAGGATTATTTATTATTCATTACACATGTAGTATTCGTTAAAAGGGAAAACAAAGAATGTACATCTTTTATTTTGTTTTGTAATTTTTTTATCTGAAATATTTTTTTTACAACCTACATCAACCATCTTACAAGTAGGCAACGGGACGTTTGAATTCACAACCTTTTGGTTGGTTGATGAGCACTCACGTACTGCTGCACCATAACTTTGTTTATTTTGTTTAGTGGATTTATTGTTTGCTCGTTTATGTAAAAAGTAAGTATGTGAGTATGTTGTAACACCAAGCATTATAGACCACAATATTGTAAACGCTTAAGCGCATGGCTGATTAATCGTTAGACCACAAAACGCGTTATTGTCGAATAAGGTGAATGTTAACTTATGTCCGAGCATCACTCTAAGTCACGACCGATGTGTGATTTGCCTAGGGTGTGATTCACCCTCCCCCTCCCCTTAGAGGAATCCCGTCCTGAGATTCAGTTGGGTAACAACACTGTTTAAAGGTCTCATCGTCATCGATGATCTTTGCCCCACATTCAGAACGGCTTGGAGTGGCTCTGATACCACCTATTACCCAACTGTATATCGGGACGGTATTCCCAAAGGGGGGGTAAATGTAACACCCTAGGCAAATCTCACATCGGGCGTGACTTATAGTGATACTGAGATATAAGTTAACATTCGCCTAATACGACGACAACGCATTTTGTGAATGTATATTTGCTCATAAATAAGCAGATAAGTACTTATATAAGCAATCCCAAACGCCATTTAAAAGAGAAACGCATTGTATAAATACACTAACCAGCATAGTCTGGTAGGGTGACCATACACACGAGAGAAAAACAAGTAGGTCAAGGTATCAATGACAACTTTTATAGTAACAAAAAATAACTAAAACTGATACATATGATAAAAGAAATAAAAAAGTCTATGTAACTAAATAAAACCAATACAAAAAGGATATAATATATCATGCACAGAAGGTTGTTGAGTCGTGTATCCAGTGAATGACACAACACCATTCCAGTTGTGTGATATAGTAAAACTCTGCTCAAACAATCATCAAAGATTTCTCGACGCAACCTTTGAGTATGCAACGATGTTAGTGCAAACTCCATGCCCGCGGCATTAATAGTGATGTTACAAAAGCGGGTTCAGGTTCAGAGTTTCCAATATCCAACCATGATTTCGCTCTGACGTAGTTTAGAGCAACTTTATAATGATATCCAACCATGATTTTGTTCAGACCAGGTTTAGCTTCATATTCACGCCATTTTCAGCTGCATGTAGGTATACAAGCATGAGGTTGAGATGGTTTTAGGTAAATTATAAATTGTCATCTTAAACATTAGATCATTGACATTATAAACATAATTAGCTAGCATTCAAAGACTAATACCATATGAACTAGTATCTTATCAATCCATCTATCATCAAAGAGATTGATCGTAATCATGAATTTAGACTTCTAAATCACGTCGATAAACACACGGATCATATATTACTCTGAATATTTTAATCATCAAAACAACAATCAATATATTCTAGACATCTAAATACTCATCATCATTGCGGATAAATCATGTCTTTTGAGATAAGCAATAGTTTTAAGAACAATCAATAGTATGAGGAATATCAATGTCTCAAACAAAATAACATTTCAAAGAACAACGAAACATGATATTTGGAATAACTAAGTTTAAAGCAAGGCCGACAAAGCAACACATATTCTTTTATCATTTCTACTCTTATTTTCATTAAGTAGAATACTAAGAACTTTTAGGGGATCTGAAATAGTATCTTTAGCCCAATAGGTCGGTTAAGCGGGTGTTTGGCAGTTTGGTCAAGTCCAAATCCAAACAAAACTTTATTTTCTCTTTTCTTTGTAAACGTTTAATAAAGGAATGGTTTGGTTATCTAACATGTGGTTGATATTTTCCTGTCAACATTCAAGCTGTTTGTGATGTTTTGAATACAAAAGTGATGGAAAAAATCAACAAAAACAAAAAACTATCATGTGTACCTTGTCACCCTGGGGGTACAAACATGTATAATCAAATAGTACATATTAAACAAAGTATATGACCTAACTAATTAAAAGAATAGCAATCACAATCAAATGAACATGAACATAGTCACACATACATATTCACAACATGTTATAAAATAAACTCGCAAACAATAATTCCACTAAACAAAATCAACCAAAGGCCTTTGGCGCAGAACCAACCAAAGTGTTTATGGGAAGAGGCCTATGTTGTGTATGTTGAATGAATGAAATGAAAGGATGGTGAATAAGAGGTATATAATTGGGGTTTTAGGGTTAAACAAGGGTAAATGGGTTTAGTGACTAAACTAGTCAACCAGATTCAAGTGATGAGGCGAAAAATGATCCGTTTTTAGGGGGTCATTTAAGCCCGAATCCGACTTTATTTGATCAAATATTGCCCTAAATCGTTCCTTTTGTGATTTTAGGTACTTGGAGAGTGAATTCTGGAAAAGAAGCCATTTTGGACGTTTTTGGAGCATAAAAGTGAAGAAAACGGCAAAGTATCAATTTTCCATGCTGAAGACACTTGGTGACGGCGTCAAGAGTTACACCCTGACGGCGTCAGACATCAAGAATAAAACACCGTAGTTGATGACGGCGTCAAAAGTCATCCTGACGGCGTCAAAGTGCCAAAAATAAAATACCGTGGTTGGTGACGGCGTCACATAGGCCGTCATAAGTAGATCAAGGCCGTCCGAGGAAGTATTTGGCGGCGAGGTGACGGCGTCACATGCTTGTCTTGACGCCGTCAGCCCAGTTTTCCTATATATAGTTTTCTAGTTTTTTCACAAAAAAATAGAGAAGTTTTGGTGAAACCCTAAAGACGAATTTGGTGTATCTTTTACAGGTTTTTCAAGGGTTCCAAACCCTTGATACCTTGCATTGTAATTGAGATAAGTGTTCTTCTAATTCAATCAATATGTCTATGTGTTGGTTGTTTATATCTTGTTCTTGTCTAAATTCCATTATGCTAGGCTAGATCTCTTTTGTGTTTGCTTAGATCTAATGAAACCTAGATGTTGATTATGTGTTGATTACTTGTCTATTCTTGTCTTGGATGAATGATTTTATATGTTAGGCTTAAGAAAACTGGCAGATCTCCAAATGGTAACATGCTTGAACGTCTTAAGAAACATGAACCGAGGCGTACTAGGTCTTTATTGGTTGTATTTAATGCATGAGCCACTGTTTACAATCCCTATAGTTGTGCTGGGTCATGGTGTAGGAGGAGATAAGAGCTCATAGAGTTGGGGAGTTATGTATGCCACCCCACGAATGGTATTAAGGAATACAATCCGTCATCCATACAAGTATAACAAGTAATTAACGTGTAAAAGATATCTAGGGAGTAATGAAGTCTAAGTAAACACAATTTCTCCAATTACTGCTCACAACCTTAGTATAATTTAGTTTAATTTCATTTTCAGTATTTTATTTTGATTATATATTAGTTTTGGGTTAGTTGAATAGCAACTAATTCCGCCCACTCTTCCAAAAACCCGAGATTTTACTTGCTTTCATAAAAATATAAAAATACAAAAATAATCATCCCTCACCTTTAGAACTATTAATTAGGTTTTCTAATCCTAGCGACACTATTCCTAAGCTGAACGATCAATCCCCCGGTACTTGTCACTATACTATACTACAACGATCAGGTACACTGCCTGGTGGGGGTTGTAAGCTTCTCGAGATCCCTCGAGAGGTAAAGCCTGTTGCGATTCCCACGCATCAAGTTTTTGGCGCCGCTGCCGGGGAATAGTTATTGTCTAGGTTAGAATTTCTTTTTATTAGGTCTACTTGCTAGATTCCTTTCTAGTAAGATTTTATTTTTAGGTCTTCTCTAGTCTATCTTATTTCTTCGTGCCTCTGTTCGTAACTCTTTACCATCCGACATCATGGAAGGTGGTAACATCTTTGAACCCATCATCCCGACCTAGCCACCAAGGCTACCGAAACACCATTGAGCTCACCGGAGACAATGTGACCCCCTTGCGATCCGACACCATCCGGTTGGTGCAAAGCGGATGTGCATTCCATGGACTTCGTTCCGAAGATCCAAACCAACACCTTAAGGACTTCCTCAAAATCGTTGATTCCATAGACCTAGGTGTTGAAACTAGAGAGACTACCCGTTTACGCCTATTCCAATTCTCTCTACGGGATCAAGCTAGTCAATGGCTTGAACGTTTACCCGCGGGATCCATCACCACATGGGATGATCTCACCACTCGTTTCCTTGCTCAATTTTTCCCACCGGGGAGAACTACTAAGCTTAGGAATGACATCTTGATGTTCCAACAACGTCAAAATGAATCTCTTTATGAAGCATGGACTCGTTTCAAGGACTTACTCCAAAAAGTCCCTCATCATGGCATAGATCTTTGGCTCCAAGTCCAAATCTTCTATGACCATATCGACATCTCCACGAGGCGAACCATTGACCAATCGGCCGGTGGTAAGCTACGTGATCTTAGTGCGGAACAATCATGGGAACTCATAGAAGATCTTGCTCTCTATGGCAACGAAAGTTGGAATGATCCTCGTGATTTAAACAAAACGGTCAAGGCAATATCTTTGCCTTCGAACAATTCAAGCACTCCCGACCGTAGGATCATGGAACTTGAGGACCAAGTCAAGTTTCTCATGAAATCTTACGAAGCTCCGAAGCATTCAAGCCAAGTGAACAAAATCACTTCTTCATGCGAATTATGTAGTGGTCCCCATGACACTCATGATTGTGTGGAACTCCCCGGAACAGCTTTTGCGGACTACGCATCCACGCGTACAGACGAAGCGGGAGATAAGTGGTACACTTTCAAGCCCGAGCCAAACACATACGGTGATTCATACAACCCCTCATGGAAAAATCACCCAAACCTTAGGTGGAAACAAAATCAACCCAATTCTTCCAATCCGCCTAATCGTTATCAACCAAACGGTCCACCATCCAACCGTACCTTCAACAACAATCCTTCTAACAACTATGGTAGTACCAACAATTTTGAAGGATTGATGTCAAAGTTCATGGCATCTCAAGAAGCTCGCATATCTAAGTTTGAAGCCGATTTCAAACAAAAGCAAAGCGAGATGACCACTAGAATTGATGCATTGTTGAAAGTTCTTAATGACCGAGAAATGGGAGCACTCCCGAGTGACACGGTCAAGAATCCGAAACTAACCGTTAATTCCATATCATCAGTTTCGTCACCCACTTCGTGTCCACAATATTACTCGGTCAAATCAACGAGCACGTGTTTCAAACAAAACCAAGTTCCCCAAAAGGACCAATCAACTAAAACACCCACTATAGAGCCGGTCAAAAGCATTGTTGAAACACCTCTTACGCAAGACCTTGACGATGAATTCAAAGAACTTCACCTTGAACGCCCCGTCATTGATGTCTTAGCGCGTGCTCCCTACTATAGTGCCCTCCTAGAAAAATATGAGAAGTGTAAGCTAGGCAAAAATGGGACCGCCTTCGTTCAAAACAAGTTGCCTAAAAAGCTTGATGACCCGGGTATATTTGTTTTGCCTTGTAAGATAGGAAGATCCGAAGCTTTCGACACATTAGCCGATTTAGGGTCAAGCCTCAACTTGATTCCCTTATCCTTATTCACCGCTCTTAAGCTAGGAAAGTTAGAGGAAACGGAGGTATTGATAGGACTAGCGGATGGAAGTATTGCACACCCGGTTGGAATGATTAAGGATGTAGTTGTTCACGTAGGAAAGTTAACTATATTAGCGGATTTTCATGTCCTAGACATGGTTAGTGACACTACATGCCCATTATTGGTAGGAAGAGGATTTTTAGCAACCGCTAGTGCCATGATAGATTGCAAGGAATCAAAGATAATGGTAGGTGAAGGCGATACTTGGTCGGTGTATGATGTTAAGAAGCATAGTTATGATTGTGATGATGAACCAACACCGTATTGGGTAGAGATGAATAGGAGACCGTCTAGATATGGGCCTTGGATAGAAAGGAACTTTATAGGACCTCAATGCCCATTCTATCTAGAGAAGGACTTTGTTGATAAGACACATTCGGTAGAACAACTCATAGCTAGAGATGAGGAGCTAGACCCCTTTGAGGACCCCTTAGTCTTTAGGAAGATGATTGAGTTATTAAGCGTAATGCCCATCAACATAAAAAGGAATAAATGGAAAAGAGAGGGAGATAAGTGTAAATGGAGGTGGGACAAGCCACCTAAAGAAGGTGACGGGTCATGGCATATTAGAATGACCTTGTATGATCCGGATGGAGAAAAATTTGAAAGGTCATACCATACTAAGGAAACCGATAGAAAGTTGAAACCTAAGTTTGATCCCAAAGATGTCCTCAACGAGGAACTCACCCGAATCACGTGATAACCCATGACTTGGAGTCTAGCTACAAGACTCGTAAATAAAGAAAAGCGCTTCTTGGGAGGCAACCCATGTTTTGTGTGTTTTTATTTATTTGTTTGTTTGTTTGTTTGATTTTATTTATTTCCGTATGCATGTTTTATTTTTATTGTTGGATGATCATGTTTCTCAATTAAAATGTGAAAATACTTTATTATGTTGTTTGGCCTAGTCTTAACTCCAACCTAAAGGTATTTTTGCAAAAGATAAGTGTAAGGGGAAACTCCAAATATGTTTTTAAGAAACAAACCGATCATGATTCTCTACAATATTAAATGAACATGTATATTCGTATTTGTTAGAGTCAAATGCTTGTATTGAGTCATAATGAAGTTTTGCAGGATTTTCCAGGAAGTAGGACAAAGTTTTTCCAGAAATTTTCCGGAAACTTAACATAAGAATTTCTGCAGGTCCATTCTGACGGCATCAGAGTATTACTCTTGACAGCGTCAGGAGTTAAAAAATCTAGAAATTTTACCGGTTTTGTTTTTCTAACGGAGTCTTATGGTTTTTGTGAATTATTAAGTTTTATAATCTCCAGGAAATATGCAAACTTCATTCCACAAACATTATATCTTACTTTGTTTTCTAGGATTAGTAACTTATATAGGATGCCGCCGATTTTACGCGAGGTTGTCTTGTCTATTGTTCTCAGGATTTACAGGTTATTTATGACAAGAAGATGATTTATATTCTGGAAGGGAAGTTTTGACTGTTCGTTTTCTTGGAGGAAGATCTAACCTGGCCAACCTATAATCCATACCGAGCGAATCAGGGGAGTATTTGATTTCATTCTCTTTACTTTTTCACTTTTACATTCTTTACTTGAACATTGGGGACAATGTTCATCCTAAGTGTAAGGGGAGGGTAAAAAGATGATACCTTACATATGCACTTTCGCTTGAGTTTGTTTTGTTTGATAGTAGATGTGTAATAAAACTATGAGAAATACTTGTTAGTGTAATTTTAGCGCCAAATTTAAATTTTTTTACAACATTTAGGAGTGAAACTTTAGCCATAGCAAGCGTCTCATGGATAAGAGGTTGTATGACTAGCACATAACCGTATATTCAGAAAAATTTTCCACCCAAAAATGTGAGGTTCGTCTTTAGATTTGATAGGAAAAGCATTCATTATTGGTGCTTATGAGTGTACCGGTAGCATTTAGATTCTAGAACTTGCGTTAGTGATGCATCCCGAGACCGCTAGTGAGACTACATTCGTGTGGTAGGATTTACTACATGATAAGAGGCATTAGGATCACCCTTATGTTAAACGCGTATCATAATTACTTGACCATTTAAGTCATATTACTTGGCTAGTTAAGTCAACTAATTTTTCCCACACCCTTAGCGTTGTACTCATTTTTAGTACACGAAACCCCTAGTACACCCCTCCGAGCCTATCTTTTCGTTTCTAACTTTAAGCATCTTACTTAAAGGAAGAATTTGTTACACCCCACTTAAATGTACACCCAAATCGCCTTAGCTTTCCGTGTATGCGCTCATTTTTAGTGCATTATTGTTATTTGTTAAACCCTAAGTTAACTATCTAATTGATTACATGGTTGCTAAGTCGAGTCATATCCTTGTACATATTGTTTTGGGACGATTGGGACTCATGGGTAAGTACTTATTTTATGGAGTAATGGGGAAGAACATCATATTATTACCCCCATATGTACGTTAATCTTAAAAGTGCTCCAAGTGTTTTGATTTTCTTAATTCGAGTCATTAGAATAGTTTAATGTAAATTATGTAAAGATTCAAGTGTAAGGGGAACGTTCATACCTCTATGATGTATTATTTTGGATGGTAGGGTAAGAGTGTATGTAATAAATAAATAAATAAATAAATAAAATAAAATAAAAAATCAAAAAAATTAAGAAAAAGAAAAAAAATAGAAAAGAAAAAGAGAAAAAAACATACGGACTACCATCCCGTTTCATTCTATGTTCATTTTATTTCTTTGTTATTTTTCATTTGTTAGCTTAAGTCGAGTCTAGTCTTGGCTTAGCAATGCCATCTTGTACATGTAATTAACCAAGATTGTTAACTCGCCACCAGTAAAACTTCCTTTATCCAACAAAACCGTGTAATTCATATCCCTATACCTAACGTTACAACCCTTTAAAAGACCTCTTTGATAGTTTATCCTAGGTGCTTACGCCATGTGGTGGAGGTTTGATCCTTTCCCAAGCCTATGGTAATCTATTTTGCTATGACAGGTAGTGAGAGATATCTTCCATTTCCATAATGTTATATTACTTTATTACACCCGAGAGATGTGAGTATCTAAACACTATTTGCGAGGTGCTTGTGTATGACCTCCGTGCTTGTCTATTGGCCTTTAGTGGAACGATTATTTGTTGTAATTACTTTTATATTATTGTTAAATGACCCCTAACTTGTCTTTTGAGTAGAATAAAAGCTCATTTGCTTGAGGACAAGCAAATCTCAAGTGTAAGGGTATATGATGAGGCAAAAAATGATCCATTTTTAGGGGGTCATTTAAGCCCGAATCCGACTTTATTTGATCAAATATTGCTCTAAATCGTTCCTTTTGTGATTTTAGGTACTTGGAGAGTGAATTCTGGAAAAGAAGCCATTTTGGACGTTTTTGGAGCATAAAAGTGAAGAAAACGGCAAAGTATCAATTTTCCATGCTGAAGACACTTGGTGACGGCGTCAAGAGTTACACCCTGACGGCGTCAGACATCAAGAATAAAACACCGTAGTTGATGACGGCGTCAAAAGTCATCCTGACGGTGTCAAAGTGCCAAAAATAAAATACCGTGGTTGGTGACGGCGTCATATAGGCCGTCATAAGTAGATCAAGGCCGTCCGAGGAAGTATTTGGCGGCGAGGTGACGGCGTCACATGCTTGTCTTGACGCCGTCAGCCCAGTTTTCCTATATATAGTTTTCTAGTTTTTTCATTAAAAAGAGAGAAGTTTTGGTGAAACCCTAAAGACAAATTTGGTGTATCTTTTACAGGTTTTTCAAGGGTTCCAAACCCTTGATACCTTGCATTGTAATTGAGATACGTGTTCTTCTAATTCAATCAATATGTCTATGTGTTGGTTGTTTATATCTTGTTCTTGTCTCAATTCCATTATGCTAGGCTAGATCTCTTTTGTGTTTGCTTAGATCTAATGAAACCTAGATGTTGATTATGTGTTGATTACTTGTCTATTCTTGTCTTGGATGAATGATTTTATATGTTAGGCTTAAGAAAACTGGCAGATCTCCAAATGGTAACATGCTTGAACGTCTTAAGAAACATGAACCGAGGCGTACTAGGTCTTTATTGGTTGTATTTAATGCATGAGCCACTATTTACAATCCCGATAGTTGTGCTGGGTCATGGTGTAGGAGGAGATAAGAGCTCATAGAGTTGGGGAGTTATGTATGCCACCCCACGAACGGTATTAAGGAATACAATCCGTCATCCATACAAGTATAACAAGTAATTAACGTGTAAAAGATATCTAGGGAGTAATGAAGTCTAAGTAAACACAATTTCTCCAATTACTGCTCACAACCTTAGTATAATTTAGTTTAATTTCATTTTCAGTATTTTATTTTGATTATATATTAGTTTTGGGTTAGTTGAATAGCAACTAATTCCGCCCACTCTTCCAAAAACCCGAGATTTTACTTGCCTTCATAAAAATATAAAAATAAAAAAATAATCATCCCTCACCTTTAGAACTATTAATTAGGTTTTCTAATCCTAGCGACACTATTCCTAAGCTGAACGATCAATCCCCCGGTACTTGTCACTATACTATACTACAACGATCAGGTACACTGCCTGGTGGGGGTTGTAAGCTTCTCGAGATCCCTCGAGAGGTAAAGCCTGTTGCGATTCCCACGCATCATCAAGCAGGTTTCCCTTTTCAAAGTATAAATGGATATTTGTTTTCTTTTTCAAAGTTTTATTTTTCAAGTATATTCATAAAGTGGATTTTTTTTGTTTCAAGAATGGTGTAATAAAAGATTTTATTAATTCTTTTATATATTTTGATGTTCAAAAAGAAAAAAAAATATTTTATTAAAAGGGTATGCGTCGTAAAAGAGAAAATATTAATTCGGATTGTTTATTATTAGTTTATGGTATATGACTTTTTTTTTTCATTAGTTAAAAGTGTTAATGTGACCGATTTATTTTCTAGAAAGACAAAATAATGTGTTTCCATTTTAGGCTTTAAAAGCAAACTTAAATTTGCGATGTTTGCAACAAATTTTACTCTAATTCAACTTCTTTGTTCGACAATAAAAAGACCAACAAAATGTTACATTTCAATTGTATTATTCAAGTGTTTATTGCTTGCCAAAAATCCTATTTCAACTTAGCATGACATACAGTGAATAGCTTTTTAAAGGATTCTGAAAATATTGTTACTGTTATAACTTAATGTTTCTTTAAAAAAATAACAGTGAAATGAACATAAAGATTGGTATACGTTTGTAAGTTATGTTGAATTTTGCATCGTACACCTATTTTATTGTCTAACAAAACTGTGACAAGTTTTGTTCCCTGTATAGTAGCACATTGTATTGGTTATTATATCATTAACACAAAATCAACTTGAATATATCATTTAACCTTAATCATTTTGATTCGCTTCACATTTTTTCCCTAATTACATTTGTTATCTTGATAATCTTGAGGAAAAAACGGCCATCCGTGTATGATATATTTAGTGGAAGAAAAATTTCGTGATAAACAATTTCCATATTTGTAAAAAGAAGAAGGGGATATTTTACAAAACATAAAAAATGTGTTTATATGATACTAAACGGCAAGTTTAAATCCTAATCCAAAACCAAATCCTAACCAGTTATAGACCAAACGGGGCATGGGTATTTTAATAAATAAATAAAATAGGTTGAAATGTGAAGTGGCGTGACTTATTGAAAAAGAAAAATGAGAGTGTATGACATGAAATAAAAAACTGATGTGACGCTGCGGTGAAAGATGAAGTGATGTTCTTGCTGGGAATAGCTTTATATTGTCTAACAAAACCGGCCACAAGCTATATTCCCTTTTATAAACACATTGTAATGGTTTACAATTTTTCATAACACTAACAAAAAATCAACTTGAAAATACCAATCATTTCAATTCTCTCCACATTGAGGTAGCGAAACACTAATCAATGTTAGTTTCCTAATTACATTTGTTAATTTTTCTACCTGATGAAAAAATGGCCAACAATATAGGGTCAACGTTTTATTTTGATATATATATATATATATATATATATATATATATATATATATATATATATATATATATATATATATATAATTACTTTGGCATAGAGTTACTTTTATGAAGTTTCTAACCACTACGTTACCCTTTTGCGTTCAATTATGTTTTTTTTACTTAAATTAATTTTAAACAAGTTGTTATTTTTTGACAAAGGTAAAATACTTGTCATACAATAAACATTGACCTTACATTACCAATTTTGTATCATTCTTTTATTCTTTAACCCTCTATCTATAATATAACTTGACCTACATTAGATTGCTTTATTAACTTTCTAACTGAAAATATTCGATTCATCAATTAAATAAATGTGGTGCAATAAATTTGAAATACTATCCAAGTATCCAACAGCCGAGCCCAGTAAAAAAGAAAAGTTGTATAACATGGCCCAAAACAAGCCTAAAAATTACAAGATCCCAAAAGATAGCCCAACCAAACTCAAACAAATGTCCTTTAGCCTTTTAGTATGAAGTATTTAATTTTAACATAAATAAATAAAGAATATATTTTGAAAGCAATCTCTAACCCAAAAAATTTCTAAATTCGACACCTGGAAATTCATTTTGATCGTACGGTCCGGAACAATTTCGACTTCTACACATTGAATGCAACAAAAAAATGGGCGACATCTCTTATCTCTCATTCATTTGTTACAACTCATAACAAAAAACAAAAAAAAAAACACAATTCTCTCTAGATCCCCTTTTGCAACACTAACCGAAAATTAAAATCAAAATCCACAAAAATTAAATCAAGTTTTGAGGAATCAAGATCTACCAATGATTAATCAAAAACCCCGAAAACCGAACTATCAAGGATGTCTGATGGCATGAATAACCAAATCAATCATACGAATGATATTGGATATTTAATTTGGTAAGTTTAATTTTTGTATTTTTCTTCGTGTTCAATTTTATAAAACCATGGTTATATTTTATGGTTTTCAATTTCATTGATTTTGGGGATGTCAATAACTCTTGTGCTTTCTTGAAGTTAGGCTTTAGGGTTATCCGATCAATATGTATATAGTGGTAAGTAGAGTGTCGATCACTAAGAGTGGAGCGTAAACCTTAATTTTTCTATCAGTATTTAATATTCTAAGTTTTACAATCTAATCTAACGCAAGAGGGATGTAGTCTGAGAGACTAACACAGATTTGGTTTTATTAAATAGTAAATTAAAACTAGTGAGAACGAATCAGCAAATAGCAACACGTACACAGATAGATAATAGAGACTATAAGAAGACCTGTCCTGATAATTAAGTAGCTTATCACTTGTTTTATTGCTAGTTTTATATGAAGTGTATTATAATCTGGTCTTTCTCGTTGGATCGCAGTATATCGGCGAGTAAACCCTTAATGATCACTTATGTCTATCTTACTTATCTAAAGACGTTAGATTAAATAGGCGAGGGGCAGATATGGCAGTCCACGGGCTCAGCTAGATACAGAGGTTATCAAAGCACTAATATAAGTCACCAAAGATATCAACATATAAACTTTAATTAATGAGAAAGTAATATTAAGGGGAGTGTACGATGTTCTGTAGTCACATATCACAAGCCCATCAATCTTGATGAATTAAAGCGTACTATTACAATAAAACAAAATTACTTAATGAATTAAATACATGCAGGACCTTCTTACAGCTCTAATATCTTTGTTTGGAGTGTGTCTTGTGAAGCTTCTTCGATTGAATTCGTCTCCTTAGGGTTATGGCTCTCTTTGTGGCACACAAAATTCGTCTGTCCTTAGGGTATTTATACTTTATGTCTGAGGGTTCGATGCGGCGCATTGAGTAATGAGATGCGGCACATTTACTTAACTTCGCGTGGGGTCCAAGATTAATATATTCTGGAATATTCGTACACCGCCTTTAGATGCGGCGTAACTTGTTTCTTGTATGCGGCGCATGTCATTTAGCGTCTTGGATTATATCTGGTGAAGTCTTGATAGTGATACGCCGTTTGTCAGAAATATGTTACGGCATATCTGGAGTAGAACAAGCTTGATCTTCTTCGTTGACCAAAGTTTCGTATCCGATGCATGCTAGAATTGCATGCAGCGCATTCTTCAAAGTCAGGCAATGGTCTTCGAATTCATCTGAATATGATATTGCGGCTTATCTGTAGAGAGAGATACGGCGCATCTTCTGGGTTTTAATAGACTTTTGACATCTTGCTGGTTTTGCTCCATATTTCGTCCAAAATCATTAAGTTTCACCAATTGCTTGTTTTTACCTGAGAAATATTAAAGTAAATGATTAAGTATCGATTCTCATAAATAATATAATAAAACAAGTCAAATAAATAGGATAAATGATGACAATGAAATGTACTTATTTGAGTTCATCAACGATCTAAACCACGATCTTCAATCGTGTTCCTTTACGTCAAGGATGGCGGTGGCGGTAGATGGTGACGACTGCAGGTAGTGGCGCTAGTTAGGAGAATAGAGGGAGTGAAACGTGTTGTGTAGTAGGATTTTGATATCAACGAGTGTTAACCTTAATTTATAAACATATGCAATCAAAAGTTTCAAATCATAGATAATCTACTTTGACTATATTTGTTGAATAGTGAAATCTGTTTGACTAGTGAATTAAAAAAAAATAAATAAATAAAAAAAAATAAAAATAAAATAAAAGGTTAGAATTATAAAATGGTAATTACACGAATGAAACTAGTAGCAAATTACCCATTTATCCTTGTTTAACCCTAGAACCCCAATTATATACCTTTATTCACCATCCTTTCATTCATTCAACACAACAAAACTCAGCTTCATACAAAGGTATCTCTCTTCCCATAAACACCTTGTAATTATTGCTCTTGATCTAGTAGTATAATAAAGTTATGAGTTTATATGCATAGGATTATTAATTATTCATTACACATGTAGTATTTGTTAAATAGGAAAGCAAAGAATGCATCTCTTTTATTTTGTTTTGTAGCTTTTTTATCTGAAATATATCTTTTTTAATAACCTACATCAACCATCTTACAGGTAGGCAATCGGACGTTTGAACTCACAACCTTTTGGTTGGTTGATGAGTCACTCACGTACTGCTACGCCAAAACTTTGTTTATTTTGTTTAGTGGATTTATTGTTTGCTCGTTTATGTAAAAAGTAAGTATGTGAGTATGTTGTAACACCAAGCATTATAGAGCACACTATTGTGAACGCTTAACCGCATGGCCGATTAACCATTAGACAACAAAATGCGTTGTTGTCGAATAAGGTGAATGTTAACTTATGTCTCAGAATCACTCTAAGTCATGACCGATTTGTGATTTTCCTAGGGTGTGATTCACCCTCCCCCCCCCCCCCATTAGGGGAATCTCGTCCCGAGATTCAGTTGGGTAACAACCCTCTCTAAAAGACTCATCATCATCAATGACTTTTGCCCCACATTCAGAACAACTTGGAGTGGCTCTGATACCACCTGTTACCGAACTGTATCTCGGGACGGTATTCTCCTAAGGGGGGGGGGGGGGGCGGATGTAACACCCTAGGCAAATCTCACATCGGCCGTGACTTATAGTGATACTGAGATATAAGTTAACATTCGCCTAATATGACAAAAACGCATTTTTTGAATGTTTTTTTGCTCATAAATAAGCAGATAAGTACTTATATAAGCAATCCAAAACGCCATTTAAAAGAGGAACGTATTGTATAAATACACTAACCAGCATAGTCTGGTAGGGTGACCACACACACGAGAGAAAGACAAGTAGGTCAAGGTATCAATGATAACTTTGATAGTAACAAAAAAAATAACTAAAACTGATATATATGATAAAAGAAATAAAAAAAAATGTATGTAAGTAAAGAAAACCAATACAAAAAGGATATAATATATCATGCACAGAAGGTTGTTGAGTAGTGTATCTGGTGAATGACACATTACCACTCCAGTTGTGTGATATAGTAAAACTTTGCTCAAACAATTCATCAAAGATTTCTCAACGCAACCTTTGAGTATGCAACGATGTTAGTGCAAACTTCGTGCCCGCGACATTAATAGTGATGTTTACAAAAGCTTCAGGTTCAGAGTTTCCGCTCATAACTAGGGACACCTGCATAAAATATTACTCCTTCTGTCCCATATTAAGTGTCCACTTCTGACTTTTTGAGTCTTTTTTCTTCAATTTTGACCTTAAATATTTTTGTTTGTATTATATGGTACCTGATAAAAATTATGTCAATGAAAAGTACATTTAAAACTCAATTTATTCATATATTGTGTATCATGTATTATATATCATAAATAAAAATATTTAAGGTCAAAATTGATAAAACAAGACTTTGAGAATTCAAAGTGGGCATTTAATATGGGACAGAAGTAGTATATGTTTGTAACTTTATATATACTCAATATATGAAGCAAAGGAACAATAAAACGTTGTATCAAATGTTTTTTCTCTTTATTTTATTTATTTATTTTTATTTTATTTATTTATTTTTTTTACATTTGTGATATGCAAATGTTTTTTCTCGCCACCTTGAACGTTGACACCTGCATATTTGTTTGTTGAAATTTTGTGTTAGATGTCGTTAATTAGTATTAAGCCCTTAAATGTGTCTTACTAATAAACGAAAAGGGCCCAACATGAAAGATCTAAAACAACAGCAGGTGCAAAATATAAATGTAAGATGGTTAAAACTAATCCATCTTTCCATATGTTCCAACTTTAAAGCCAAATCAGTATATACGCAATCGATCCTCAAGTGTATTCATTAATAAATGAGGCCTAACAAAGGAACTTGATGTTCATTCAGAAATGGTACAAATATATTTCATGTATATGACGAATCATCCAGCATAAATTATGTCCTTTTTTAGTGATTTGATTTCTTAGACGTGTTACCAAGTGAGTTACTAGGAGCAAGAAAAACAAATATATGCAAATGTATAGAAGTAAAACTAAAAAACTTACCCCAGAATGACATTTTTTCCGGTTGAGGTGGATCCAGATATGCTTCGAGGTTTCAAACAAAACAAAATGTTGTTGTTGCTTTGTGCTAGGGTTTGGAGAAAGAGATGTTTTATTCAGACAGAATTACAAGAATGGTCCCTTTATTTTGCTAATAGTGACACACTTACCTTTTAATTCTTCTTGTACATTACGCATTAACACATGTAACCTCAATAGTTGTCATACCCCTTTTTCCCGCCTCTTTCCGCTCTCACCAAATTTTATTCCGTTGCAAATTCTCACTCTCACACAACTTTAATAATTACTACTAATTTAATACCTTACATACACTATATGATTATTATTTATTACTTTTTCGTCCCAAAATTATTGTTTCCTTTCGACTTTTTCAGTATTTATTTTTCAAATTTAACCTTAAGTATTTTTATTTATATTACATAATATTTGATACAAAATATATGAACGGATTGAGTTTTTAAATGTACTTTCATTGGTATAATTTTTATCAAGTATTGTATAACTTGCAAACGACATATGTTGAGCACATCTCGTATGAAGAAGAAAAAAAGTTACATTTCTTTACTAAGATAGTGAATTATATAAATTAAAGACTTGTAGTTGCAAGCTAGTAATCACAACGACCAAAATAACAATTCCAAATCATGCTACCACTAGAGCATTTGTCCAATAGGTGAAGCTCTCGTGTTTGAGTCAATTGACCCGGGTTCGAGTCTCATCCTTGGCATTTACTTCAGACAGGAACTCGCCTCAGCAAACCTATGGGCACACTGAAGAAACTTTGTGGAATATGAAATCGAGGGTCGAGTCTCGGCTCGTCTCACTCCAGGTGGTACATGCTCCTCTAGCCAGGAGAGTTGTCAGAGCTATTCCTTGTGGGGTGGACAGTGGCTGGTGCCAAAAAGCACCCGAGATCAGGGTGTTCCCGCCAAACTACACCTTTTGTGAAAATACGATCATCCTTAAGTGATCACCAATGACCCTAACAAACATATTTCTATGAAATGGTTTGCTTTACTATTGTTTAAAATTATTCAACAAAAAAATTGTCATTCTAAAGTTGTTGTCACGAACTGACAAGATTTTTTATCTGACGCCAACGTTAGGTACTAAATCCAATATTTGTGCTCCATGTTTCCCTTTCGAAGTTATTGTTACATCTAATCACGCTCCAAATTTTTTGGTTAAATTTATGTTCTTCACAACTAATTTCAATTCATTGACTAATAAAAGCACTATGTTATCACTCTATTCAAACTTAAGTGCTCACAACTTTTGCCGTTGATGTCCACTTTTTTTGGTGTTTATATGTAATAGTGCAAAGACTAAAGGCGGATCTACAGTGGTGGCGAGTGTAGCATGGTCTACACCAGATCTGAGCACACAAAGGTTAAAAGTTATAAGTGTTTTCGGTAGTGTTGCTAGACGAGCTTCTTTTGTGCACTAATCAACTATCGTTATGCTAACGTTCTTGTTAGATTTCATGTTTAAATATTCAACCTCATACTTCGACATATAGCAAAGTTAAGAAAAAAAATTTGATGTGTTTACGATGAGGAAGAAAAATAGCATGTGAATAAAGAAGAAAAAGAAAATGTTTTTTTGTACCGGTGGTAATTTTAATATGATATTATTTATTCTCAAAAGTAATTTAAACTTTTTATGAGTTAAAGCAAGTGTAATTCTAGCATTTGCTATTTCATGTGTTGTAACTTGTAACATTTTTGTCTATAGCCTAAGTAAAAAACAATACCAAACATGTTTCGAAATGGCAATTTCAACGACTCAAAATGACAATGACCCTCAAACTCACAACATACTTCTGGCCAAAACATGCCTTGAAAATAAACGATCGTATGATTGCATTGACTTCATCAATCTTAGGAGGAACTCCCGCCATCCAAAACCATACAACACCTAACCAGTTGAGGGAATCACCCTGATAGTCTAGCATGGAAAATGGGTGAAAAGCCAATCATGACCGTAACAACTAAGACAAAGCACGCCAGAACCTCAAACTTCAAACCACAAACAAGCTTGCCCTTATAATAAAACCTTGTGGTGATACGTTGATATGTGAGGGGTGTAAATTTGGCATAGCTCGACTCGACTCGATAATATTATGTTCAGCTCGAGCTCGGCTCGATAGCTCAACGAGCCTTCTTGAAGGAAGCTCGAGCTTAGCTTGAAAAGCTCAACACATTTATAAATAAGAATATTTAGTGTATTACATATAAGCCTTTAAAATATATATTTAAAAACATATATCTCACTTAAAAGCTCGAAAAGTTTGGCAATACCTCAAGTCGAGCTTATATAAGACCGAACTCGACTCGATAAACATTTAGAGCTTATTTTCTAGGATCATGCTCAAGACTTGAAAGCTTAGCTCAATCGAGCTCGAGTTACTCGACAAAGGCTCAACTCGTTTACACAGCATAAATTTGACGACGGTTTGTTGAGAAAATACATGTGATTGTGATTGTAAGACTCTCGCAAATCGAAATCCACGACCATTTGTGACCAACGGCTCTTAAGAATACAAATACATGTTATTTTGTTTTATCCAAACACGATTACAAATCAAAATTATTGTCATTTTCACATCAACAACCCTTTATGTTTATTTTGCTATGAAATTGTTTGCAATATTGTTGTTTAATACTATTTCAACTTAGAATTATATATACTAAAGGTAAGAGGTTGCTTTGTTCCTAACATCCCGTTACATGAAAAATAATTCAAATGAGAGTTGGCCTTTTTTTGGCTATTTCTTATTGGTTACAATTTGTTAGTGGGGCACATGTAAACATCCCATTGGACAACAAAATAATACATTCACTACAACTGTTCATAGCTCATTCCGTAATGCTACTGTAGAGTTCACTGTAGCTACCGTAACTCAATTGTAGAGTCAACTGTAGCACCGTTATTTGCAACCCATTCCCCGTTAGGCATGGAGCGCTTATGTAGCAAACACTGTAGTAGTTATAGTGGTGTTAACAGTACACACACGAAATCATATCTCTCCCCAAATCCAGAGGCTTTTTCACACTTCTTCTTCTCCATTTCACCCTCAGAAACATACATACACTAAATAAACACACACAAAATAGAAACAAACATATACCCACCTTCTCATACAAACACAAAACACAAACACACACATATACCCACCTCCTCAGCAAATCGAAAGATGAATCATCTATCATTTACCAATGATCGGCTGAAGAAGAAAGGTAACCTCCATCTCATTTATTATTATTATTATTTTTTCAAATATATTGAAATCTAGATATTAAAATTGGGGTCCAATTAAACTGGAATTTATGATACTTTAATTGTGCTTAATTTATGTTTTTTAAAATTCAGGTTTTTTAAATTCTACGGTTATTATTATTATTATTATTATTATTATTATTATTATTATTATTATTATTATTATTATTATTATTATTTTCCAGAATTAGGGTTCCATTAATTGGGGGTTTTGTTGATTTCTTTTGTAGGATGACCTGCTGATGATGTTTGCAACAGACCTTTTTGAGGTATTTGGTAATTAACCATATAGCTCATCCCATCCCTTTTGCTAAACGTAAACTGGTGTTGAACAGGTACATTTCATTTTGTTGCCTTTTTGTTTGTTTAGGTTAGATTAAGTAGTTTAAACTATTTGTGCTTATGTATGCTTCTATGAATTAATTGATGCATGTGCTAATACCCTGGTATGACGTATGTTGTTTATACACATTTTGACAGTAGTTTGGGTTTGAATCTTATGAGAGTGTTTCGGCCGTTATTGTCTTAGATGATTAGAGATCAGTGGTGTAACAAATTTCACCAATCTGAATCCGTGACACAACGCAGATATGTAGAGGTGAAAATCGAAAGGATGGGCAGGTCACGCGGGTTGGGTACAAGGTCAAAGTGGGTTACTTTAGTACAGGGTGTAACCGTCTAGACGGATTATGTTTGACCTACTAAAACTTAAAAAATATGAATTGCATACTTTAATAAAGATTATTTAGGTCGACCAATTCATTACTATGTCTTAATGTCGTATTTGCCTACATGGATATGTATGAACCTTCACCTTTTTGACATTGTCCGCCTCGATTACTACGTTATCTTTTTTTGTTAGTTCTATAAGAGCACAAGGTGCAAAGTCAAGGTATTGCCTCCCCATTCGGGCCCCACCATGCCACATCACCAAAACACCTCAACTTCAACTAACCACAACAAACCCCCCTCACCAAACAACAAACCTCAACTTCCCCATTAGGGCCCCACCTTTTACACATTTATTTTTTTTATTCATTTCATTAAATAAATTAAATTCATTTCACAAATACTAAAAAATAACAAAACATACTAATTTTATTTCATCAATTAAAAAAAGTTACAATACGGAAAAAAAAACATACGATTTGAGAAAAAAAAACATATGATACGGCACGAAAATAAATAAACCGATAAATACGATATGCAACATCATCAATAATTTATAAAGCCTTATAATTATCGATGAGTGCTGACTTTTCTTCCCAAACTTGCAATACTTGTTCCCTGACCATTCTCAAAGCGACTTGAAGTTCCAAATCTGTTTCATCATTTCTTAAAAGGGTTTGTACAACGACCATGACTATTGGATGGTCTTGAGGTAGCTCACGTAACCTTTCGACCTCTGGAGCACGAGACTCCCTCTGTCGAATAATTCGAGCTATCTCACCCAACAAGTTGTTAATCAACTTAAGTTCATTTTATTGTTCATTGCGTAATCGGGTAAGTATTCTTCTTTGCACCTCAGATGGTTGGTTAGCCATAGTGTATGTGTGGAATTTAGTTTCAGTTGTTTGATAATAAGAAGTTGAGTAAAGCTGGTATTTATACTGAAACTAGCCGTTGATATTTTTATTGGAGAAACTAGCCGTTAAGCATTTTATTCAAACTGAAACGTACACTGACATAACATCACAAACGAAACGGAAATACTTAACATAAACCAACAAACGATACAATAATATAAATGCGATTAATTGATAAATCGGTTCCAGATGGTGTTGCTCTTCAAAATCAACCAAACTTGAAAAATATTTGAAATCTCTCCCATCATGGCGTTCTTTGTAAACATTCAACGCATCTTCAACACGATCATCTGGCTCACGTGTCGGTTGCAAATTCAAGTAAATTTCATGAAACTTTTAGCAATCTGAGTTCATTCTTGCCCACTTACCCATTAGCTGGCTTTTGCTACGAGTTGGACCGTCAGATTGTTCATTGAACTTTTCTGTTACAACTTGCCAGAAAGGTCCTTCGTTGGCATGGAATTCGTGAACGTTTTGCCACATCTCGGCTAGCCAGCATTCTTCATCAATAGACCAACGAGTTGCCATTGTGAATTTTTTTTGAAAGTGAAGAGTGTGCAAAGTTGTATGATAATGTATGGTTTATATAGGAGTCTATAAACATTTAGGATTCAAAACCTGAGCGGGATAATATTCAAATTTCAAAATATTCAAACTTCTTGAATTCAAATTCAAATAAATGGGCGGGTAAACGTTTAACATTTGAATTCAAACGTTTAAAATACATAAGAGAAGTACACATGATACATAATTAGTTAACATAAAGTACATAAAAGAAATCCACCATTACTCATCGAATCTGTCCCATGCGAACGTGTTTCTAAGAGCGAACCACACATGTTGATATTTAATCCCTTTACCATATCGTTCATGATAAATACGGTTTGCATTGCTGAGACGATTAGGGCCTGCACTTGTACTCTCCAACTCTTTGTAAATAGAATTATACCTACGACATTCAAGGTTTATTCTGTTCCATTGAGCCGTAATACTATTTTTATTACGGTCCTGACCTTCTGTCTGATTGTTGAACCTTTGTGTAACTGCATTCCAAAAAGAACGTTCATTCACAAGTTCTTCAGAATCGTGAAATTCAAGCCATACAGTTGCTAGCAACCGTTCTTCTTCCACTGACCAACGATTAGCCATTGTAAAACTGAATGGTAAATATTGAAGTGTGTCTAAAACTGAATGGTGTAATATGGTATTAATAGGGGTTTTTTGAAAGCGGGATAATTTCAAAATTTAAATTCAAACTGAAAGCGGGATAATTTCAAAAATTGAATTCAAATTGAAAGCGGGATATTTTCAAAATTTAAATTCAAATTCAAAACGGGACAATTGCAAAAATTTGAATTCAAATTCAAAACGGGCAAATTGCAAAAATTTGAATTGAAACCAGAGAGCGGAATTTTTTCAAAATTTGAATTCAAACCATATAGCGGGATACTTCCAAAAATCCTTCTATAAATACGTATCCAAAATCTGAAAACACACACAATTCCCACAATCATCAAACAATTCTCCTTTCTTCTTCCACAAAAATGTCTCACAACGCATCACCTCAAAATAATTCCCAACAAAACACACCGCCAGAAGATATATTTCCGGTGTTTCAGTACGACAACCCACCACCTCCAACTCTACCAGAAGTTATGTTTCCACCGCCAAACAACCAACAACCAAACAATCAACCTGCAAACCAGCCCATCATTCGTCAATTGACTGAGCAAGAACAGTATGAGCTGGATATGGAAGTGCTACGGGCATATGAAGCTGAACAAGACCGTCAGCAAAGGGAGCGTGAGGTGTACCTCAAAGGAAAACAAGAGCGCAGGAACAGAAGAGCCGAATGGCGTTGGGCTCAGGGACTTCCACCTGTCCCATCCAGTGAGGACGACTCAAGTGCCTCTTACTCGAGTCAGGAGGGATACGTGTCGGATGATTCATTTTATTGAATCATAGTTTTTATTATCGTATGGTAGTTTATGGGTTTTAATTTTCGTTTTTAAGTTTAATGTTGTTATCGTATTTGTAAAATAATTGTATGTTGTTTCAAGTTATTTTAATTCTATGTTTAATATAGTTGTATTATTCAAAAAAAATATACGTATAAAAAACATACATATACATATACATATACATTTTACAAATAAAAACACACATATACATATACATATACACGTTACAAATAAAAACATAAATATACACATACATTTTACATATCACTATTCAAACTTAAAAAAAAAAAAAAAAAAAAAAAAGGAAATAGTAATTTTGTCAGGAATTCACCTCGCCGTCCCAACGGGGAGTTTGCTAACGGCGAAGAACGGCGAGCCACGAATGGTGTGGCGGCGAGCAACGGCTCGCCGTTGGAAGTGCCACCTTGGACGGCGAGGCTTGCTTCCCCGTCTGCACCTTGTGCTCTAATTGGCATTCTATTAGAAATAGTCCACCCAAGTAGCCTTTTAATATAAGTGACACTTTTTTGGGGCATGAAACTAGTTGGCATTATCATAGCAGAGGATGTTCGGGTTGAGCATGTTTGATATACAAGTAGACAACCTAATTGGGAATCCATTAAGAACATTTGCCTTTCGAAATAAAGCCACTTATAATCTTAATATGGATTTATTTTAATCATTTAAACCACAAATTCAATCAGTGAGATGAAAACCATATTATTTTTAATAGATACATGCTTATGTAAGTGAATAAATTCTCATATCAACAACGTTAGTTTTTAGTAATTATTTCTAATTGTATACTAATCATTTATTTTTTTTCGTTTAATAGGTCTACTGTTAGGAGCAAACATCGTTGTGACAAGTTTTGGTGCAATTGTTGACATAGATCCTCAATACAATGAGACCTCACTCAGGAACTTGGTACGCAAATGCTACTATCTGCTTATTTTAGTGTCACGCAAACGACCCATGTACAATATGTAAGGGTTAGTGACTATCTGGTAGATAAAGATCGTGAGATTTTCAACTTCAGTTTATGCCTTAAGAAGGCCATAAGTTACCAGGTAAATCCCAGGTAACACAAAGTCACCAACTATTGAGTAACGATTTGAATCTTTCCCTTCTAATTGATCGCATTTTAACAGATTGAGGTGGCTTTAAAATGATGTTTGGTTGCTTAAATTTGTGCAGCAAACTGTTTATAAGACGTTTTAGGCTGCTGAACTTTCTCGAAAATGTACTAAAATACCTGTAGTAGAACAAAATTGTTTAGTTGTTTACCGAGTTTTTGTTTTGCACATGCTAAAATTCTTCATATAATACCTGACTATGACCAAAATCAAATCATGCTTGAGAATACTTTGGATAAAGTGCGAAACTTTAGTAACGAATAAAAGCTTTTGAATAAGAATGATAACCAAAAACAGATAAACAAAAAGTACAATGATAACAAAAATTAGTGCATATTGGTTTAAGGATGACCTTCCTAATCAAGAGAATGGATGTGTTTTAAAGTTAAAAATTGTACAAGACAGTAGATTTTAGATTATTCGGTTGTTTTCAAGCATTTGAAGTGAACACTGATTTGAATGGCCTTTTTTTGTCGCCAGGTACGATTGTAGTATTCATGATAAAATATATAGACTTCTATAGCACGGACGCACGACCCTCCTATAGAAGTCTATATATTTGATCAATGGCGGAGGGGTTGTGTAGTTAAGGGAGGTATTGGAGTTACTTAGGGATTTAAAATGACTTTAGGTGCTTATAAAATTTGTTTTTAGTTGGTTTTACCCTCTCTGACTTTAAAAGTCAAAAAGGTTAATCATTGGTGCTCATTCTTAGCAGGGTATAAAAGAAGGTGCAACTGTCCCCATAGGTAACCAAGGATGCAGCAAACATCTCAACATAAGTTCGGTTGGTATTATAAATTCATTTGAACTTCTCTTTCACACCACCCGCCAAAAAAATACCACCGCCAAAAAAAACATCTCAACATAAGTCTGAGCTTCGGTTTGACTGATTCGCTGATGTTTATTGGTTTCGGAACGTTTGCAGTCAAATGAGTTTAAGGTTTTTGATAGAGAGAATGCAAAAAGAAAAAAAAAATCTGTTTGATTTAATCATGTTGTGAATATTACATGACTTAAATTCAGGTACTTTTTTCCCCATTGAATCAATCTTTTTTGAAAGACCAGGTTAAAAGTGTGAAATGTTTGTGCTTCACTGTGTATAAATATGATTGTATAGGTCATTAAAGCTCTTTGTTAAAACCCTGTTGTGCACACGGGAGATGAAGAAGAGTATGAGAAGAAATCTGCCCAACAAAGAACAATGGCATTAGTAACAGAATCGATTGAAGTTTGACGCTAAATGGGGATCGATCGCCATAAAGAGCATCAGCAGTAGCGACATTCGGACAACGTCACTGTAGATAAAAATGTGAATGATACACTGAGGGACACACTTGGTTCATGGTTTGGAGACATAGGTGCCGCGTGATAGTCCAAATTTATCTATGCATAAGAATGCTGGAAAGGTGCATATTTTTAACATAATTTCATATTGTGCACATTTTTAACCAAGCAACTCCAAATAATCTCATGACTAACATCATTTATAATCATTTCAAAATGCAGTTGAACTGGTAAGCCGAACATAGACCCGTTTCGCAATGCAAAAGGTGATTACCACATTGATATTGTTTTCTATTACATTTCATCCAACTTCTGAACTCGAAACTTAACATCTAATTTCGTTCAAAAAGGAACATCGTGTTAGCCGTATCATCTTCGGCCATTGCCTATTTACTGATAATATCTGGACGAACAAATGAATAAAGGTTTAAATTAATGATTGATTGTATAAGAATTGAGGCCATTGCAAGACCTGCAAAAGAATGTCTATATTAATTATATGTTTTATAGAAACATTACCGAACGCGGGTTACCCCACTTGTTATTATTATTTGTAAAGTTATTGTCACGAAAAACGTATAACTAAGAAATAGTCCTCTCCAAAAAGTTTATATACATTTTTCCAACTGACAAGATGTGCGGATACAATGTGAGTAAATCGACGAGTTATTATTATTATTATTATTATTATTATTATTATTATTATTATTATTATTATTATTATTATTATTATTATTATAGTTGTTGTTGTTGTTGTTGTTGTTGTTGTTGTTGTTGTTGTTGTTGTTGTTGTTATTATTATTATTGTTATTATTGTTGTTGTTGTTGTTGTTGTTGTTGTTGTTCACTTTATTAGAAAATCGTAGGATTTACAATAAATTAGTGGGGAGCCGAGATCTTAACTGGGCCCCCACTCCTCTAGCTATAGCGAAGCTAATCCTACTAAAAATATGAGCAGCAACACGTGCTCCAATGTCTTGAGGCAACGAGAATCTTCAAATACGCTTTAGTAAGGTCACCGCATCCTTGTCAAGTTCTCCAAAAGAAGAGAATGAAAAGGGGAGAAACCCATATCCAATATCCGCACATTTAGCCTCGTACTTGACGCGTTTGCGTTGTGCGGCTTTAATAACCGCACGATCGGTACAAAATCAACCATACCGGTTTGCGTCAAGGGTGATGACTGATGACGCTCGAATTATACATATTTTATATAGCGTTATTTGTTAGTTTCTATATGATTTATAAGGACTTTCGATACTTAATTGCATGAAAATACATTTCAGGTCCTCTTGACAAAGATCTTCAATAAACATGGAAAATTATGCAAATTCAAGCTAATCTTTTGATAAAGCCCATTCCTAATGAAAGAGCGCCGAGTTTGTAGTGAAAAAGCGCCGGTTACGGGGACGAATCTATTCTTACACAATTTAAGTCAAATCAAGTTAAAAGCGGTGATCATATATATGAAGCCCGCCGACCTTCAAATTCTATTAATGACCTTTTGGCCCCAAGAAATTATCTAAAGGTCGTCGTAGTTTATCTTCATGATCGTCGGTATTCAGTGCAAAGCCCGCCGACTTTTGCCTAAAGAGCGGCGTATTCCAGTGCCTGGCTAGTCACCCTTCGACTATAAATAGAGCCTCATTTCACCTCATTTTCAACACACCAATACACCAACACTCCTCCCAACAACCAACACAACTCTGATAATAATCCATCCCTCATTCCAATTATTGGGGTAATAGAAATAAAGTTAAAGTTCTAAAAGCGTTGTAATATTATCTTGATATTAATTGTGGTGATCGTTAGTGACGGTAGCTTCTTCATTACATTAATTCATAAAGTATGTCGATCATTTCATACGATATTACCACTGTAAGCATGATTATTAAAGCCATGTTAGGCTAAACTCCTTATGGTTGCTTGGATATGTTAATATAATAAAGTGTTTGGTTATGATTATGATCTCTTGTTGATTTCCTGTTTATGTTACGATCTTGCTGTGTTCTAAACTATTAACCATTGTTTATCTCTTTAATTATAATTACTAATTGAAATGGGTCGAAAGATTCAACTAGTATTTTATGGTTTTTAACATATGTCTATGTATGTTGATCAATTGAAGGAGAGATCGCTTTTGTATTGAAATAAACAATCAAGTTTGAAACGTTGCAACTAATACTTATACTTGTCTACCACTCGTGTAAGGACTAGTGGACATAAGTCTTGAATCATTTCCATTAACTAATGAGACGTTATTTTGACGAAAACAACTACTCGTTTGTTGAACCTACTAAGATCACTATCATATACCATCACTGAGTTATACGAACTATCCAAGTAATCATATTTGTCCATATCTGAATTTCGAATCATTTGCATAAGTTTTCTAAGACATCTCGATTAAACTAATTGATATATAAGTGCATACCATAGTCCCTGTGGAACGACCTGGTCTTACCAAAACTCTTTACTATAAACGAGGGTTATACTTTTACCCGTGTGTTTTGAGTAATAAGGAATCTATAAAATTAGTCTTATAAATTTAAAGCTTTTTGAAACACATCAATGACCCTGTCAGATCAACGCATACATCAAGCCCATTATCCCACGAGTAAAGTAACATATCAGCTGGACGTAAGGGTTTGTCCCTTTCCCTAATAAGCCCAATATCAACCTCCTTACGAGCCAAAATACCTAACTGTGAACATATGTCAACAAGAACATCACGTACCACATTATGCCGATGTTTAATACCAATAATACCCGCACACGATACAACATGGTCCCCATAAATATCCCTCGAAAAGACCCTGGAACAAGCTGAGCATGGCATCTGAATAGAAAATAGGGGAAACCTAGTCGATAACATAATACACATCGGTAAGTCCTAACATTCATAGTTTGTCCCAACCCAGATATTGGAACCACCCTAAGCCAATCTGAGTGTAATCCTCTTTTTGCGAATTCCATAGCGCTATCTGTCGAGAAGATACGCGAAAGGTGGATTCAACCGTTTGAGTAACACGTGTGAAATGTATATCTGCCAATTTCTTCAACCGTGTGAAATGTATTATTATTATTATTATTATTATTATTATTATTATTATTATTATTATTATTATTATTATTATTATTATTATTATTATTATTACATTAATTTGGAGCCAACTTTAGGTATTGAACGTAACATTCCCTTCTTGCGCTTCATCTTTCCTTTGTGCGTTGGTTTTCTTGCAACTAACTTAAAATCATTGACTCATATTGTATGTTATCACTCTATACGAACTTTAGTGCTGCTTACAACATTCGATTGTGTTTGCTTACGGGCTTACGGAGGCATATAAATGCTAGAGCCTTTATAATAAGATAACTTATAAATTAAGTTATGTTTGTCGCACAATTTTATTGAAACTTTTATAAGCTATAGGTCTTCTCATGTCCAAGGCAATTGAAACTGGCTAATGGGGGTTATAGTAGTCAAATTACTTAAATACTTTTTAAAATATAATTGATTAACACATAAAAGATTGAAACATATGTGAATTTAGTTTGATGTGTTTTTAGGTGATTGTGCGAGCTTCAACAAATTTGTCAAACAAATTTATGAAAAAATAAATTCAATCTTCCGACTTACAATATAAGCTCGAGGTTCATCTCTAGCCCGTTTCGACAAACATACCTGGAACTTTTCATGTTTGACCTCGATGTAAGCACACCCCAATCTTTAGCGGCGGTAGTGGTGTTGTAAGCCACATTATTTATAGACTTACGAGTTTATGGGTATGTCTGCACAAGTAGGAGCTGGAGCTGGAGCTGGAGCTGGTTGCTGGAGCATGTGGCTGGAGTTTTTTTTTTACATGCTAGTACAACTAGCATTTCATTTAGTAGCTTATTTTCTTAACAAGCTCCTTCAAGGCGTGTCAGCCAAACGAGACTTATTTTAAATAGTAGCTTATTTTTCTAAAAAAATAAGTTCATACTACGATAAATAAGCTCGTGCGCCAAACATAGCCTATATGTTTCCGGCTTATATTTGACAAGCCTCATTTTATTAACTTATTTTAAAAGTATGTTATAAGAAACTTATATAAACACACAAATTCTAAAAATGAGCCTAAAAAATTTAGCTTATGTTTTCATAAGCCCAAAACATACAAGCTACTACTAATAAATAAGCTTAACCAAACACACCTTGAGACCAAATCCACATCCTCGCGGTAACTATCCCCCTTCCCGCTCACCAAAATTTCATCACTTTCAAAACACATACTATAATAAATAAAAGCCCCAAATGTAAATCCAAGATTAGGGTTTTACAGGGCAATGGTGGGACCATGTAATAGTTCATTTAGTCAAACACTTTGTTCAATCTGTTACGAGGATCTGAAACCAATTGTTGAAGATCTGCAGTCCATTTCAGTCTGTGGTCATGTCTTTCATGAACTCTGGTTAGTACTACTTTTATTACTAATTTAATCTAATCATCTTTTATATTTTTATGTTATTATATCAATTGCATTTATCAATTTGGAATCAATCAATTAAAGTTATTTACTTTTTTATTAGTTTTAATTGAAAGTGGGATTAACAAATTTGTGAAATGAACAAATTTATAAAATCATGATTGTTATTTAATGATATTTAAGGTTTCTGCATATTAGTGTTAATGTTTTATATTTAGTTTAAAGTTAGAAATTTTGAATCCAATACAAATGATAAGTTCCAAAAGTGATATCTTTTTGTTCGGCTTAGTAATTTTGGTTTTTATTTTTTTAATTAATATCGAGAAATTTGTGAGCAAATCCCTAGTCTTTAGTTGATGAATATTGGTGTTGTTGTACATGTAATTTGTAGGTGCAGTGTAATATGTTAGCGTATTTTGTTCTTTTAGAAGATATAATGGTTTTTACTTGACGCCTTTGTGTTTTTGACGTATAGAGACCTTTGTTCATGTGCTGTGATTAATTAAAGTGAATACGAGAGCAAGTGAGAAAAAAGTGATTATCTGTATTATATCAATATATTGAAGTATAAAAAGGGTGTTGCCGCTTTACATTAACTGAAATCAGAAACGTTTTGGGGGGTGCCTGAGATTGCCTTTATGTGTTTGCAGAAAGCACGTCTCAACAGGCTATTAAAAATGTTTTTTTGTCTTGCTGAAAAGTAGAAAATGAGATAATTTGACTTTTTTCAAATGGTTTGCCAAACACTGTTTTCTGATTTTTGGCATTCTGCAAACATAGTATTTGGATAATCTTCTCCAAAAATGCAATCATGAACACCCTCTTATTATGCTACTAAAATAATCACTTTTCTAACTCTGGTTAGCAATATTGATCAGTCCTGTTTATCAGTACATATTTTGAGCTATCGGTTGAATTCGCCGATCCGGAAATTAAGCTCTAGCCTTATCTTGATGAAATGCAGTGTATCTCTATTAAAAAAGCTAGCAGCTTTATTTATTGATGTTAAATGAAAATGGGATTAACAAATCTGTGATTTGAGGAATTTATGTCTATGGCTATTTGTGAAAAGAGAGGGCTGTCCCTGTTTGACTGTGTGTGGCGGTGGGTTCAAACTTCAAACTTTGTAGATTAGTCTGCCAAAAGGTCGGAAAATATGGTTAACCATAAAAAGAATTAAATAATCTTTACTAATATTAGTTGTAAATGAAATCGATAACTTTGGAAATCATAAGTGCAAAAAGTGATATCCTTTTGTTCAGTTTAGTAACTTTGGCTTCCTATTATTATATGTAATATCAGCCATTATTGAGATTGATAAATTTGTAAATCCCTAGCCTCTAGTTTGTGTCCAACAGGTGATTGCCCTTAGCTGTTATGCGTTATACTTGGGTATGGATGGTGGAGTTCATCCTGTTGATTGGTAGAGTTTTAAAGCTGTACTTGGTACTTATTTAGGTCTTTTACAGTTTTAGGTTCGTTTTGGCTGTGGTTTTAGAGTTGTTCGCTCAGGTGTGGTTTTAGAGTCGTTTGGTTGGTTGTAGTTTCTAGAGTTTGGGCGGAAGCTTTGTATTCTTGTAATGCCTAGCAATCTAGCATCTTGGTAGTCTTAAGTTTTTATAGACGATTATCTGTGTCACAGCAATATATCAAAGTATGATAAGGTGTTGCTGCTTTATGGTTACTGAACTCAAGCACTTATAATGTTGTAAAATAATCCATCTTTTAGCTCTCCAGATCTCCCATTGACAATTGTTTAATATGATTAACTTATGTTGTATTGTAGTTGTAGATGTATGCTTCTTGTTATGGCTGACGGCTGTTTTGTTAAATAATATCTGTATGTCTGTTCAAATTTGGAACAGTTTTGTATTTTGCATTAACAAATTTGTGCTACATTTTATACATAATATTAACATATTGTTTACTCATAATGGTGGTAAATCTAGTTTACAACAATGGTTTGAGTACTGTCCAAAAGGGAAGAAGACTTGTCCCTTTTGCAAGCAAAAGTGTACAGCATCCAATGTGAGCAGGCTCTATTTCCAGTCAGTTGGTGACTCGAATGACCCCAACCTATCCCAAAAACTACAATCTAGCATACACAATCCAGAAGAACTAAAGTTAGAATATAACAGACTTAAGGGGAAAGTTGATGCGCTCAATACAGCTTTAGAAAGCCGAGAAAACGATCTCGAAAAAACTAAAAATGAGGTAATACTTTTGCCGCCACAATATAGTACTACTTAATTGATTATAAAATTTTGATGTTTTTATGCTACACTGTGTAGCTTGGTAAGTGCAAGGAGCAGTTGAAGAAAGAGGCAGCAGCGAAAAATGAAGCTTTAGAGCAAACACAAACAATCAACCAATTACTTAACTTGAAAACACAGGTAAGTTGCTGTTACATTTTTAAGATGATTGATTCAACAGTTGGAATGCTATAGCTAACAAACCATCGTTTTTTGTGAAAATGCCAAAAATAAGCGACATTCATTTGAAAAGTTAATCGTACTTATCGATTTTTTTTTGTTTGATCTAAGAAATGCCATGTTTTAACATGTCACAGGAACTTAATAAATCAGATATGAAGTGCATTAAGTTGCAGGAGAGAAGTATGGCTTTAGCCAAAGAACTTGCTGCACTCAAGTTGTAAGTGTAAATTCTTTTTGGCGCTATAAATAAATTCACTAAAACCTCAACGAATTAATGTTAAGATGATTATGTGTCTTATGATGCAGGGTCTCTGATTTGAACTTAGACGAAGTCGAGATTGTGAAACTTGCTTCTTTTGGTACTGAGGCCCACAGTAACGAGAGTGTGGATGTTTTAAAAAAGTTATTGGTTATTCGCAACAAGTAAGTTATTTTAAATCTTTAACTTTTATCCTGGAAATATTGGAGGATTAGTTTACTATTCTAAAGGTTTTCTTTCTTCTGAACCAAAAAAAGTGTGCAAAATTGTTGAATGTAGTGCTGTAGCCTGTAGGGGGCACGTTTAAAGATTATCATTCATATTTACTATTTGTGTTGGATCGTGTACACCTTGAACTTGTGTTGATAATGATACTTTGAGTGATATCACTAAGTATGCGGAATCTACTTAATGATACTTAGAAGATTAATTGTAAGTGAAACAGATTAATGTGTGAACAATGAATATAACAAAACAACTAGCTCCAATATTATTAATAATAATAATACGAGTGATCTGAGATATCACTAGGGTTACACCTTGAAGCTCTAAGAAAACGTATATCTAAGTTATCATCTAGGATCTCCTTTTATAGAACAAGGAGTCCTCTTGTACAAGATAAGTATAATACTAATAGAATAAGATATACACAAAATATTTTCTATGTTTATCAATACGCGTTTCTCTAACAGCTAACAAGTGAGCAGTGGTAATATTTGTTCTTGCAGTGGTAATGAGTTTCCACTGCAAGTACAATCTTCTTGCAGTTGTAACTTCTTCACTAGCCGTGGTAACTGATAGAATAATTCCCAACAATCCTCCCCTAAACTTATGATTTATGAGTGAATCAATAAGTTTCTTCAAGTATACAATAAACCTGAGGATATGGGAATTCTTCCAAACACTTATCTTGTTTTTCTTAATCCTTTATCAGCTCTTACACTTTGATCTTTAATCTTCTGAATCAAAGCTCTAACCTTCTCATTATCTGCATTCACTCTTAACTTTGACATGCTGAGAGCAAACCATGCTGAAGACAAACCTCCCCTGAATCTGATCATTATTATCAAAATTTTGTATCCTCCCCTGATTGGAAGAATCTCCATCAATAAGCAGCATAATCAGACAAAATTCAGAAGTCCTTCCATCAATAAGTATCCATCTGTTAAGAGAATGGGGTACACAGTTCCATCAATTCCTTTTGGTAACATACTACCTTCAGCACTTCCAGATGTATTACCTTCTGAGAGAGATGCATCATAAGGCATAGAAACTGCACAACCTATATCTAATTCGTGAGAATCAGACACATGAAGTGTTGCCAAAGAAAAAGTTTACACTGTCAGTGGTAACTGTGAACCTGCAGTGGTAAAAATCAAAAGAGTTTTTCAAAGAGCAATGAGAAGTAAAACATGTAAAATTGTATGCTCTAATTATAGTTTTTAGCAAACTATCAGCTATCAACGGATTTGATATGTCTTTACCATGAGCCGTTTGCTATGGACTAGCCAACTCTTGATCACAAAGATGTATGGTGAGTTGATAACCTAGTTTTTGGTAAACTATCAACCATGAACGGATTTGATGTGTCTTTACCTGTAGCCGTTTGCTCAGGACTAGTTGATTCTTATGTGGATTAGACATGGTGAATCAATAACCATTTGTTATGTGTCTTAAGATACACATCTTATAACTCCATTCAAAGTAACCATCCAATCTTAACCAAAAATAGTAAACCCAAGTTACTATTTATACATTAATTGCTCCAAAGGCAACTAGATATCTTCCATAATAACTTCTTCAACCTACCAAAACGGATGGAAGTAAATAATCTTCATTAATTAGCCATAAACCTTGACTTTGCATATAAATAGGGATCAAAAACCTTTATCTTTCATCAACAACATCCCTCAAGAAACATAATCCCATACATTATCATGAGTTGGTTTCCACTTATCGATATCTCCTCGGATGATTCTTCAGATGAAGCAATCAGCTACTACTCAGATTCTGAGGAGCATTCTACTGGATGGAGTGGATACTTTCCACCAACAACTGTATCAGCTCCATCTGTTGATGTTGATTTAGAGAAAGATGATCCAACCTTCAACCTGTCTGAGAAACTACCAAAAGCACTTACAACTGCCCTGAAAACTGCCATAAGCAACATGAAGTGGCCAGAGTCATCAAAGTCTGCAAAAGATCTGAAACCTCCACCACAAGTGCTTGGTCTTGCATGTCCAAGGAAGCAACTATCCTTTGATGAGAAGAGGAACAAGCCAGCTAAGAGCAAGCATACATATGAGGGCAAAGGAAATAAGCCTATGTAGTGTCTGAAGATCTTAGGTTGTTAGGTTGTATGTTATGGTCATGTGTTTTGAAGTAGTCTTTGAAAAGAATGTACTCTGCAACCTTTGTGAAGCAATAAATAAATGATCTTCTCTATTTCCTTGTTATCACTGTGAGAGCAAATCTTTCCACTGTGTGATGCATAGGTTCCACTGAGCTGAATTGTTAGTGAAAAGCCATTCATACATATACAAACAATAATAGTACATTAAAATCCATCCTGCTACACTAAAAAGTATTAGACATCAAGAAGTTATGGATTAAGCATTCCAATACCTGTTACCAAGTACTGAAACCTACCCACATCAAGCCCTTTTGTTAATAAATCAGCATAATTGTCATCAGTATGAATTTTGACAACATTAATGAGCTTTTTCTCAAAACAATCTCTAATAAAGTGATGTCTAATTTCAATATGTTTAGTTTTAGTGTGTTGCACAGGATTCTTAATAATGCAAATTGTACTACTATTGTCTATATAGATGATGGTGTTCATGAAATTGTACCCATAATCCAAGAGTTGATTCTGAAGCCAAAGGATCTGAGCACAACAACTAGCAGCTGCAACATATTCTGCTTCAGTAGTTGAAGTAGCAACCATTGTCTGTTTCTTGCACTGCCATGACACCAATCTACATCCAAGGAATTGACATCCTCCTGTGGTTGACCTTCTATCCAAGCTTGCACCAGCATAGTCACTATCTGAGTAGGTAATCAACTCCATAGGAGATTCCCTTGGATACCACAATCCCAGACTAGGATATGTCTTCAAGTATCGAAAAATCTTTTCCACTGCAGTCATATGAGATGTCTTTGGAGTCACTTGAAATCTTGCACAGGCACACACAGCAAACATAATGTCTGGCCTTGAAGAAGTAAGATACATCAAAGAGCCAATCATTGACCTGTAAGTATGCACATCCACATTTACACCACTAGCATTCTTCAATAATAAGTGAGTGGTCTTGTCAGCAGGGGTATTGGAAGATTTTGCATCAGTGAACTTGAACTTCTTAATAATCTCAGCCACATACTTGTCTTGACTAATAAAAATTCCTTCTTTACTCTGTTGAACTTGCAGCCCCAAAAAGAATGTGAGTTCCCCCATAGAACTCATTTGAAATTCATCTTTCATCAGCTTCTCAAACTCTTTACACATCTCTGGTTTAGTTGATCCAAAGATAATATCATCAACATATACTTGAACAAGTAGTATATCACCCTTATCTTTCTTGATAAACAAAGTTTGATCTATCTTGCCCCTATGAAACCCATTATTCATTAAATAAGTAGCTAAGGTTTCATACCACTTCCTTGGAGCCTGATGTAGACCATAAAGAGCCTTGACTACTTTATAAACTTTGTTGGGGTGATGTGGATCTTCAAAGCCTGGAGGTTGAGCAACATATACCTCCTCATCAATAGTACCATAAAGAAAGGCACTCTTAACATCCATTTGATAGACAGTAAAGCCCATAAATGATGCATAAGCTAGAAATAGTCTAATAGCCTCAAGCCTTGCAACAGGAGCAAAAACTTCTTCATAATCAATACCCTCCTCTTGAGTGTATCCTTGAGCAACTAATCTAGCTTTGTTTCTGATGACAATGCCTCTTTCATCTTTCTTATTTCTGAACACCCATTTAGTACCAATCACTTTCATACCATCAGGTAAGTCACAAAGAACCCAAACCTTTTGAAGCTTAAACTGCAATAGCTCTTCCTGCATAGCTTCAACCCAGCTTGATTCTCCTAAAGCCATAGAAACATTTTTAGGCTCCATTTGTGATAGAAAGCAGAAGAATAAACATTCATTCTTGGTAATATGATTCTTGGACTCATAGACTTCACTTATGAACCCATGAACATCTGTCATCCTTGTTTGCCTTCTTGTTTTCACACCTGAATTAATTTCACCAATAACATTCTTGATTGGATGAGCTTTATGAATTGTAGACTGTGATGTGTTAGGAATATCATATGATGATGGCATATTTGTGATTTCAACATCATCAATTTGTGTCTCCTGAGCTATATTTTCTACAACTGGACCTTCAGTGGAAACATCATGTGTTGCAGTGGTAGTAGGATTACCACTGTCTTCAGGAATATCATCATGCAGAACATCAAAATTCACAAATTCATCTTCCTGACTAGTATTCTTTGAAGGTTGTGAAGGTTGTAAGTCTGCATTAGCTTCAAAGTCCCAAATTGGCATAACAAATTGATCTTTGTCATCCTCATCATCTTGACAAGATTCATCTCTGAACTTAGATTCATTAGCCCTATAATGCTCTATCTGCTTTTCTAAAACACCTAGACCTCTTTTATGATTTGCTAAATTATAATTAGTATGATGTAAATCTAGCATCAGTTCATCATATTGTGTTTTAGAAACCTCTAACTCTTTAGCAGCCTTACAGTTTTTAGAACAAGCATTATCAGTATATACCTCAGAGTCAGAGAAAGCCATGAGTGCATGCTCAGTGGCTAGCATTGCAGATTCTGTATCATCTTCTCCATTCTGACCCATAAAGCTCCAATCAAAGCTTACTCCATCAATAGCCAATAGCACCTTTGGCTCTTCTGTTGTAGGTTCTTTGGCCTTTTCCTTCTTGTACCAAGTTGACTTATTGTCAGATTTCCTTGGTTTTCTGCATTCTCTTGCAAAGTGCCCCTTCTTGTGACAGTTATAGCACTCCACCTTCTTTTTATCAAAACCTACAGTCTCATCTCCACTTATATGAATCTTTCTCCCTGTCTTCTTCCAGAACTTCTTTGATCTTAAGCTGAGCAATGCTACCTGCCATTTGATGTCCATCTCCTCCATATCATCTTCATCAATTTGATCCAAGTCCTCATGATTGAGGATTGAACCACCCACATGGCTGGATATAAAGGCATAGAAAGTAGCATCACTTAGTCCTGCAATCTGCTTCTTTGAGCTCCTAGTGGAAACATTTCCATTACCAGTGGAAACAATCATGTTACCACTGTCATCATCACTGTCACTTTCATCATCAGAACTGTCATTACCTGATGATGATATGAGTGCAACTCCTGCAGAACTTGTCTTTAACTTGCCAGCTTTCTTAAGTCTTTGTTCAATAACTTTGAAGTTATTGTACACATCATTAAGCTTCATTGTCTCAAGATCTGACTTGTCCTCCCATACAGCAACATTTGTATCAAACTCAGCAGGTAAACTTCTTAAAAATTTAAGATTTAGGTCTTCCTTTTCTACCTCTATTCCAAAAGCAGTCAGCTGAGTTACAATCTTTTGTAGCCTTGTGAATATGCTATAAAGAGATTCATTGCTTGATGAGCCAAAATTCTCATAGGTCTGCTTCAGTAAAGTCTTTTGAGTTTTCTTGGTATAGTCATTACCACCAAATACTTCACATATCTCATCAAAGAGGGTCTTTGCATCCTTGTATTTGGTAAAAGCCTGGACTTGTTCTCTGGGTAGAGCCATCAATAGCAAACCTCTAGCCTTCAAATCATTCTTAAGTTGGTTTCTTTCATCATTTGTAACTGGACCAGCATTTACTTTTGTTACTGGCTTGCCACCAACTGTCTCAACAGTTGTATGAATGAATTTCCACACGTTATGATCTCCCATAATGTGTAGTCTTGAACCATAAAGAATTGTTCAATCATAAGCCTCCACATCTCAAAGTCATTAATTTTAAGCTTGGGAAGCTTTGCAGCAATGTTTGATTGGCTTGTTTCTGTCTCCATTGTTTCTTTTGAATCTGCCATAGGATCTTCTAAATCAAAATATCAAAGCCTTTCTCTGATACCACTTGTTGGATCGTGTACACCTTGAACTTGTGTTGATAATGATACTTTGAGTGATATCACTAAGTATGCGGAATCTACTTAATGATACTTAGAAGATTAATTGTAAGTGAAACAGATTAATGTGTGAACAATGAATATAACAAAACAACTAGCTCCAATATTATTAATAATAATAATACGAGTGATCTGAGATATCACTAGGGTTACACCTTGAAGCTCTAAGAAAACGTATATCTAAGTTATCATCTAGGATCTCCTTTTATAGAACAAGGAGTCCTCTTGTACAAGATAAGTATAATACTAATAGAATAAGATATACACAAAATCTTTTCTATGTTTATCAATACGCGTTTCTCTAACAGCTAACAAGTGAGCAGTGGTAATATTTGTTCTTGCAGTGGTAATGAGTTTCCACTGCAAGTACAATCTTCTTGCAGTTGTAACTTCTTCACTAGCCGTGGTAACTGATAGAATAATTCCCAACAATTTGTATTATACATTTACATTTTATTTCGTTTTTAATAGCGCATACAAGGACTTAATGGCCAAGTACGGCACTTTGGCAAGAGACAAGGCACGTTCCTGTGCAGAGCTTGAAAAGGCTAAAGAAAAATTAGAAAAGTTAAAGGTAAATTCTCACCAATTACAGTTTTGATGTCGTAATTTTGTAAATAATATGATAATCTAATAAATGTTATTTCTCAGACAAGAATTCAAAAAACAGAAACGACTAAAGAAGAGAAAGATAATGAAGTCTTGAGAGCTCTAAAAGCTTTAAAGAAGAGAAAATTATCATCCAGTGTAGTAAATGAAGTGGACCCTGCTCGTACACCACAGGATACTCTAAAGGAACCTGATGTTCTTCCTAGGAGAGCCAAGAGGTCAAGAGAGTCCGAGAACATTGATGAAAGTAATAACAAAGATGGTGCAAGCTCGTATATTTTAATAGATGATGATGCGCCACCGGCTTCAGTGTCACCTAAGTCCTCACCATTTGACGCTGTACCTCAGCCTATTAAAAAGGCAACAACTGATACTTCATATTTACCAAAAACTTTGCATGAAACGAGTAAATACAAGGGGGTTCCTCTACCAAATAATACAGATGATGATGATGTGGTGTTTGTTCATGATATTGGACAAGATAAGTCCCTGCCTAAAATCACAAAAGAAGCTCCTTCGCCTGTTCTTAATTCTCAAGAAGGTAATGATGATTGGTGGCAGTTTTAACCCAATTTTGTGGAAATGGGTCACTTTGAGTTCAATTTTGCCTAATAGGTCAAATGGGTTAAAAGTCACTTTATGGATTAATTAAGCTGATAGTTTAACGAACTACGAATCTGTCACTTTAGTTTCAACTTTATTTAACTTGAATTGTATGCTGTAAAAATACTGATTACAAATTAACTACTAGTATTTGTTTTGATTGGTTTTATTTAATCTTTGACAAACAGGAAATGTTTGTTTCTCGGCTGGAGTGCTAGGTCCAGATGGAATTAAAAGGCACCTGGGGAAGTGGTGTAAAAAGAGTCAGAGTAAAGTTGTCAATGCATCTTCAGTAGCAGGACGAGTATCTGGTGATCTTATTGCTGTTGGAGCTGATGGTAGAGGTGGAACCATCAAAGTCCTCAAATCTCAAAATCTTACCTCACCGGTAAGTTTTCTTTCTTAAGGTGCCATCAAATGAGTAATTCACTTCAGTATTTTTTTTATAGTTTGGCCTTTTACTGACTCGTTAGGAATTTTCATTTATTGACAAAATAAACAAACTTCATTTCACACATATTTCATCTGCGCAACTAAGTATATACAATGTGTGTGGAGATAAACATAGAAACTATTGTTTACATATGTGCTGCATTAAACATGGCTGTGGTTACTGATTAACTATTGGGTCTTAACTTTGTTTTTCTTTTGTAAACGAGCAGGACTCCAAGAAACCGTCAGTTTCTGCCAAAAATGGCACGTTTGGTGCCAGAACAAGTAGTTTGCAATCTCGGGGAGGCCTACAGATCGGCCACTTCTTCAAAAAAGCAGATCAATAGTGGGTATAATTTTGTGTTATATGTGGATTTTATTTAATCTTAAATATCAATCAACCGTAACTGATTAAATGACATGATCTTGATATGATTGCCAATTTTTAATGGCTACGATTTCTTGGGTTTTCATACCATAGTATGGTAAGATATTTTGTGTCATTTTTAATAATCTGTTACCACTCTTTACAAGTTTACAGTTACGTTTATTGATTGTTCAGAATGTGCATAATTGTCTTGTTTAGGCATTTGGGTCTTTTTTCTTGACAAAACATAAAGTATCATTTACTTAACACTATTGTTACAAAGACTGAATTCATCTATTTTTTTCTCTATATACATCTCGATATGATGTCAAAAACACCAAAAGGCTTCTAGCCTGCGGTATTTCTGAGATGCGCTCCAACCAAGTGGTTGTGGGTTCAAGTTTTGTCTCGAACAATTGTATGAGATATTTGTAATGTAAATTGTGAGATTAAATACATGTTATGTCATAAACTCTTCTTGAAAACACATAGGCTATGTTTGACACACAAGATTGTTGAGAGATTATGCTTATTTTTTTTTAAAAAAATAAGCTATTTAAAAAAACAATATTTGTTTGGCAGACATAACTTATAAGAGATTATAAAAAAAATAATATTCCATAATCTCTTAAAATCAAATGTTACTTCATGTAGCTTATAAAAATAATCTCCAGCACCATTTCTAGTTCCAACAACAGTTACTTTTGCCAAACATACGTGGCAAGTTCTAAACAGTAAACACAATGGTTATCACTTATCAGGACGAGAAGCCAAGTACAATATTGTTTAAAATAGTACAGTAACATTTGTATAATTGATAAGCATAATTATCTTTAGGGTGGGGGGAGTGCATCACTCACTCCTCTCCCCTTCACTCACTCACAACTAATCCCCTTGCGTCACATCATCTCTCACTTTTTCCTTCACTCACTTCATTTTTGGAGGCGGCGCCTTCACTCACATTTTTTTTTTAAATGTATTTAGAAACTAAAATTTCATTGAAATAAATAAACATTACATAATAATATTAAAAAACATAAAATAACATTACATAATACTAAAAAACTAAACTTCATCGGCTTCATCGTCCACCTCGAGGTATGGTAATTGTTGAGCGTGAATATGCTCCATAAGATCAAATCGGAGACGAAAATGTGTGTTCTCATTTCGTATCTCGTCTAAGGCTTCGTCGTCAAACACCGGTTCGATCGGAGGATCCCGAATATGAACGGGGGATATTGCGTTACCAGATTCATGTAGAATCATGTTGTGCAATATCACACATGTATAAACCATTTTACTAATTCTGGCTACTGTGTACGGCCGTAAGGGTCGTCTCAGTACACCCCATCTTTGCTTGAGAACACCAAATGCCCGTTCAACATCCTTTCGAGCCGACTTTTGTAGTTTTTTGAACTTTTTCTCTTGCGGGTTGGTAGGAAATTTGAACGCTTTAACAAAAGTAGACCATGAAGGATATATGCCATCACAAAGATAGTAGCCATGCTTGTATGTATGGCCATTCACAACAAATGGGCACTTAGGTGCCGTACCATTACGCTCGGTGAGGAATAGCGGAGATTGCATCACAACATTAATATCATTGTTTGAACCCGGCGGTCCAAAGAACGCGTGCCATATCCACAAATCTTGAGACGCTACTGCCTCCATCATAATCGTGGGGTATCGATGATCACCCCTTTTATATTGACCCCTCAATTCGATTGGACAATTCCTCCAATTGAAATGTGTGCAATCTAGGCTACCGATCATACCCGGAATGTGATGTCGAGCTTCGTGTGCTTCATACAAACATGCAATATCATGGCTTGTTGGCCCACGTAGGTAATCTCGACTGTATATCTGAATAATAGCATCACAAAAAAATTGAAGGCTTTCACGTGACGTTCTTTTAGCCATTTGTAAATATTCGTCAAACTCATCCGGTGGATTACCGGTTGCGAGTTGCTTAACGACAGACGCACATTTTTGTATGGCTGTGAAACTTTTTTCTTGTCTAGCATCATAACCTTCCTGAAAATACTCGAATCTAGCCTCAATAGCATGTGTGATTTTCAAAAATAAACTTTTAGGCATACGATACCTATCTTCAAACACTTGCTCGTTGTATCTTGGTTCTTCACAAAAATAATCACGATGCAATCTTTCTGCAGCGCTGACCCGATCACGTTTCACTGATGTACGTGTCGACCTTGCCGTATCTTCCTCCTCATCTGCGTCAATCGCGTTAGCAAAAAACTCGAGACTACTATCGTTAGACCACTCAAACGGCTCGTCTAACAATAGGTCGACCCAATTCTTCTAGGCTCCATATATATATATATATATATATATATATATATATATATATATATATATATATATATATATATATATATATATATATACATATATACATATATATATATATATATATATATATATATATATATACGTGTCGACCTTGCCGTATCTTCCTCCTCATCTGCGTCAATCGCGTTAGCAAAAAACTCGAGACTACTATCGTTAGACCACTCAAACGGCTCGTCTAACAATAGATCGACCCAATTCTTCTAGGCTCCAATATATATATATATATATATATATATATATATATATATATTTTGTATCGGTGAGTTTTTTTTTTTTTTTTTTTTTTTTTTTTTTTTTTTTTTTGTTCTTCCTCATGTATTTAAAGCAAACAAAAAAAAGAGCCGTTAGGCATACGCTCCTCCTCCCAACGTCTCTTTTCCTCCCTCCCCGCATGCGTGAAGATTCCCCGATTTTTACCTCCCCGTGCGGGGTTCCCCGCGAGGCGGCGGTGTTCCCGTGCGGGGTTCCACCTTCCCCGCATTCTTCACGCACCCACTCCCTCTCCTCTTAGAGACGCCTAACATATGTAGGTATAAAACTATAAATACCATAATTATCATATCCTTTGGTATATTTCAAAACTATATCCTATTGAAACCAAGCTGCATGGTTCATGAATGGAGTTATACCAGCTTTCAATATGAACATGTATACTTAAACCTGTCTACATTACGACATCTGGTCTCTAATCTTATCTTTTTATATCTTTTTTAAACCAAAAAATGAACTTTTTCTTTTCGTTTTTGTTTTGTAACACACATGTAATCACCACCATCAGTCCATGACTATTGACTAGTTATATCTAATATCCTCGTACATGTACGAAGTTGATTTGCAAACATTTATTTTTGGCTCTTACGCAACGTGTACAAACAATAAAAGCCGCATTTAGTACACAACTTATCGTATAAATATCAAATATCGTTTTCATAACAAAATTTCGTTCACGCTTTCTCCAAAATAGTAGATAACTAGCATGCATATTAAAAAAAACATGATGCATTGACTACACACACAAGACACAAGTACACGATCATAAGTTGTACAAGACAAGTTGATGAAACACACCTCCGTGTTTCATGGTAATTGGCAAACAATTTTCACAAATCAAATCACCAGATAGGTTATTTATTTACGAGGTAAAACTTTTGCTTAAAAGTTGACAAAAATGTAAAGATCAAATAATTGTCTTATCAACATAATAACTTAGAAGAACTTGTACACGTCTCTCTTTTTTTCCTTCTTAGGAATTACTTGTAGTAAAAGGATTATAAGATGGTAAAAAAACTGCGCCACGAATAAAATGTTACGAGTACTACTTTAAAAAAAAAAAAAAAAAAAAAAAAAAAAATTTAAAAGTTGGTCTTACTATTTAGATCTAACTTAGAAAAAAATGGAAAATAACTTAAAAATCATACAACCAATCAATTTTCTTTTGATTTGTATTTATTCAACCGACAATTTTGATGTTCAGAACCGACCTTTCACCTTTTCATCTTGTCTTCTTTAGTTTTGTACCATCCAATCCTAATTATTTCCCAATTATATATCTTACTTGCATATATTATCATAAAGTTTAATAATACAAAGTATATATACTTCTTTTGTAGAAAATGTTGAGAGTTTAAAACTGTCCTAAAAGAAATAGCTAACTCATCGGTAATGAACAATCATCACTTGTATTAAGACCGGACGTAATAAGGATGTTAATACGGAGTCTTGGAGACTCAAAACGCGCCATGACTTATTACGGCTCCAGTTGAGCACGCGTCTTCGACCAATAAAAATGAAGACTCGGTCTTGGCCAAGGCCGAGTCGTGACTGTGTGGCTTTTTGTGTTTTGGCTGTGTATATTTGTGTTTAAGTGAAGCATGTTTTTGTGGTGAAATTGAATGTCTTATTATACTAAGTTGGTGATGAAGTTAGTTGTAAAGAGAGAAATCTAATTTGACGCTGAGATGACGGTGCTGAATGCGGTCTTAGGGTCTCTTTATTACACCTTGTCTAATGGTTATAACTTTCAACAACTCACAAGTTTGATATAAAGACCGTGCTTGAATCAACGATCGACATGCAGTAAGTTACATTAAATCTCCAAAACGAAGACATATGCTCAGGTTCATGTGGACACGCCATTTTGCATAAGTCGAAATTACACTTTTTATATACAGTCGAAATTACACTTTTGTATTGAATCAGCGATCGACATGGATTATTATCAGCAGTAGCTGTAAGCAGTTTTTTATTTTTTTAAACCTTTGGTAACATACCTATAGATATAATCATAGTGTGTAATATAACTAAAAAATGTTCAACGCTTCAAATGATACTTCATGGAGCATTGTAAAAGAAGCATCCCGCTCTTAAATGCTTCTAAACATTATGCACCAAACACACCCACATATGCAGTGACGGAACTAGGGTGGCTGATTTTTGTGGCACATTGTTAATTTTTATTAAAAAACTTTAATTTTTCATAAATGTATCTAGTTAATTTGTTTATGATCTTGTTTACTTTTTCTTAAATGCATTTGTTGATTATATGGTGGGTCTATAAAAATATAAAGCAATGAAAACTTGTAAAACTCGCGATGAATTCAAATGTCGATAAAGATAGCAAACCCAAATATAACGAATACAAAAATTATGTTGCTTTGCCACATGGTTTTCCAGTATTAAAGTACTATATGCAAGTTGCTACCAATTTGCCACATGGGGTCATATAAAACAACAATAATGCATGCACTCTTGTCATATGAATGACCCTATCATGGGCACACTATATTAAAAATTCATAAAGATATAGTAGTCCTAGATTAAAAAGCATTTGATGTAAATAAAAAGTTACCTTGTTCAATCCTAAAAAATGTAAACCATTATATAAAAGCATAAAATATTGAGACATACATGCCTAATAATAAGGAAACAAATGTGTGCCATATTTTAGGTTCAGTGTTTACGGATTTAGTAACACATTTACACCCACTTAAAAAACTTTTTATATTTACATAATGTGTTTATAAAAAATACAAGCAAAATTTCTTATTTTTGTGTTGTACAACTTTATCAAAAGCCTAATAAAAGCATATATCACTTTTATACACAAAGGCTTTCTCACTTTTGTGTGCCTCCAATTTGCATCAAGATCATGCATATAGGCATATTCCCAAAAGATTTGGAGAAGCAACCTTAAAAATATATCCTTAACTACAAATTGTTTTAGCAAATAACACATGCATTTGGGTTCTCCTCTATGCTATGGTGTTGTGGTGGTTGATAGTTATAGTAGGTATGCATTGGAGGATAATAGGGTTTATAAGGCATAACCATCCCAACAAATGGCTCTTGTGGAACACTCTTCTTCTCTCCTTCTTTCGGCTCATCCTTCTTGGCCTCTTCCTTTGGGGCTCCTTCTTTCGGAGCTTCTTCTTTCGCGCCTTCTTCTTTTTTAGGCTCTTCTTTCTTGGGCTCTTCTTTGTTTTCCTCTTTCTTCGGCTCTTCTTTCTTCTCTTCTTCTTTCTTGGGTTCCTCTTTCTTTTCAGGCTCGGGCTCTTTAGCCGGTCCCACGGAAACTAAATATGTTGGCCAAAGTTTTCGGAGCTTGCTCACAGCACTTACTGGATCAACGGTTCCAACTATTGTCAGATTCTTCTCTTTCATGTTTATGGTGATCGAATCAATCCCTACAAGAACATAAATAATGTTAAGTCACCACATTATCCTACAAACATATATGGAAATATGGAACAAGTTTTAAGATTTGTGCATCACTTGTATAACAATTGACACGCTACAAATATTGAAAAACATGATAAGCGATTTTTCGTTGTTGATGCAACTTGTTTTCGAATATTTGATCCCTTTCAACACATATGAATGGCCAAAAACAAATTGGACCTAATATCTCCTCTTTAATGCAACCATTTCAATCACAACTTGCTATCAATTAGGAACAAACAAAAACACCTAGCTAATCTTGTCATTCTCATCTCATTTCATATTTTTCTCCTGTCCAAATATGCAAATTCTTTATAAGCCATCAATGTCTTGTTGATTACATATGGAGAACGATTTAATCGTCCTTTAGTTATATACGTAAGCATAAAGGTAGCTCATTATGAACCACAACTTATCCCACTAAACAACACTCATTTCACCTACTAAGTTCTTTGAAACTAGTAGCATAAGACAACTAAAACGCATTTCAAGTCCAAACATTTAGGTATTAAGGCATCTAGAGTACTACTACTAAATACTAAATGGAAAAAGGTAACATTTACACAAAGTTAATGTCATAAATATTCAAGACTTTAGAGTATAATCTCTTTAATAGTTAGCTATGATGTTCCATTTTTTAGTCAACAAATATACAAGTTTTGAGCACCTCACATATTACTATACTTGTATACTATACACATATTAGAGGAAAGCCTTACCCACCCAATAATTCCCAAATAGCACAAAAAGCTAAAAAAGAATGGAAATCTTATCGAGCCACATCATTTTATTGGTACAATAGTGTTATGTTCCCTACACATTACATTTTAAATATAATAGTACTTTTATTAATGAATAATGTACAACTATAAGTTGAATGAAATAAAACTAGATGATGGACATCCTAAGTGGAGTAAAAGAAAAGGTAACTCGATTAAACAAAAGGACAAATATTTGTTTTGAAAGTATAACTTGATGATATAAAGCAAATCATCTTTGCTTTATGCAACACAAAAAGCTATATATAAGGTAAGATAGTAACCATTCACAACTTTGCTTCTTTTTTACCCTTTTTTCTTCTTTTCATCTTTATCTAAAATATGATAGGATGATTTGACTGAATCCTTTTGATACCATTGTATCGAAACTTAAGATCACACTAATATCTTTAAGATAACTAATTGTGTTAGCCGTTAGGAGCTTAATGGAATTGTCACCTTGCCCTTTGGAGGTAAATATGAATTTGTTATCAATTACAGTAAACATTATGATGGGTGACTCCTACCCACAATTGTTTTCACATTAGCGTCATATCAACATGCATTTTCATCATTTTTTTAGCGTTTTAATCTCGCAGCAATAACTACGCACAACTCTTTGTTGTTTGGGTTGTTCCCTTTTGTATATGTTGCCTTTCTAAAAAAATAAAAAAATAAAAGTAAAAATAACTACGCACAACTCTTTATATTAAAAAGAAAATTTAATAAAAAGGAAATGTTTAAGTTTTGGTTGTGTGTGGTCATGGTCGTGACCACGTTCCACTCGACGACGAACCCACCACCAAATATCCGCAATGGTCACCAAGACCCATCCTAACCCCAAGCTCTCCCACCCCGATCTTCAAATGTGCCAAACCGCATACTCTAATTAGTGATTATGTGTTCAAGATACATAAATCTTGTGGTATCACATTAGTACCTTTAGCATTGTTGCTCTAGGTCAAATAGTACATTTTGTTAACCAAATACATGAAATACAATAATGCACATTTAAATTGCTATTAGAAGATGCATAAACATGATATATTTTCACAAATTTCAAAGTTTATTAACACTAGTAATTTATAACAAAACTACACATAAAGAAATTTACCTGAAAGAGCTGCAACAGTCTTCATAGCCTTCCTCTTGTCTTTGTCATCACTCAACTCCAAGGTCAATATAAATTTCTGAAATTTAATAACTTCAATAAGATTTTACACAAGTCTTAATCAAACTAAAAAAATAAAGTTATTAGGACAAAAAGATTGTAACAGATTTAAGGTTTCATGTTAGGGTTTATGGCTAGTAACAATAGAGGGTAAGCCATCACCCTCACATTCATTGTCACGTGTCACCACCATTAAAACCACCATCATCATCATTAATTTTTGCACTTAATGGCGAATATTTTTACTATTATTATTATTATTATTATTATTATTATTATTATTAAGCGTACATGGGTATTTATATAAAGTGAATATTTTTAATAGTAATAACCATTAAAGGTAAAAAGTGATGAAAATGATGATACGCTGAATATTAATGTAACACTGACGTAGAGACGAGGATAATAGTCCCCATTCTGACTAGTCTAAACAACAAATAACCTAATGTTTATTTTTCACGGCATGTGAATTTAATTCCATAAATTACTCAAACAGTACAATGTAACTTTTGGCACGTATTCATACATAAGCTTTTTTTATTTTAAAATCAATACTAAGCTAAAAATATTTTTTATGATATTACCCATATCATACACTAGTCAATATGTTGGAGTCATTATTGTAAAATTACGGAGTATTACTAAAGTGATATAGTACATTACATAGTCCTTTTTAGGGATTGATGACCATCAAAAGACTATACATATTTTTAAGGAAAATAATACATACACAAGATCCTATGGTATCAACAATAAATATTTGTGCACCTAAAGATCTATGAGGTTAGAAACATAATCTAATACTTGCATTTTGTAGTGAAGGTGCATCACAAATCAATAAAATGTTGAAAAGAGAACAAAAAGAAAGGTGGATTCAAAACTTTATTAAAACAAGAGCATGGAATAATAAGTACAAAAGTAACAGCCTTTTAGCAAAATGAAACAACCCAACTCATATAAAATTTATTTTTAGACATAAAGGAAGGAACAAGATTCATATTTAGGATTCTGTTTTTTAAAAAAATAAATAAAATAAGAAACAAAACAGGGGAAGAAACAAAACAGAGGAAATCAGATTCATTTTGAGTAAAAGAAACAAATGTGCATGTGGGGTTTCAACAAAACAGAAAACCCATTTTGAGAATGTAATTAAACATTCATTTGGGTTTTTAAGTAAACAAAAAACCCATTAATAAAATGTATTTATAAGCAAAAAAACCTATTAGAAATACATAATTTTCAAAACTTTGAAAACAGGGGAAGGAAAAAAAACAGAGGAATGAATCATATTCATTTTGTATATAGAATCAAATATCTCATTTGGGTTTTCATGAAATAAAAAAACCCATTTTGAATCTGCTTTCTTTTCTAAAAAAGAACAACATAAACATAGAATCTTGGAAGCATAGATAGAAAAACAAGGGAATGAAATTTGAGAATAGAATCTAACCTTCATTTGGTATTTTTGAAATGGATTCTCTGAGTTGAGAGAATTGGAATTGGAGTTAAAACTCAGAGAAAGAAAGAAAGAAAAGTTAAGTGAGAGATATATGAGAGAGAGTTGGAGCTAAAGTGTAGTATATAAACAATGCTTTAGTGAAAAAGAGTGAAGATATGGGTGGTGGAATAAAAAAACAAAAACTTGCATAGTTGGTTTAGAGAGAATGAAAAAATATGTTGTTTTTTTTCATGTTGAGAGTAAAAAAATAGTAAATGTAAGAAGAAGAAATAGTAATGAAGAATTGAAGATTGTCTCTTAGGTGATCATTTATATTTTTTCAAGAAAACCCATGCTTCATCAAGTTTTTGATATATTATTTTGATGAAGTTATAAACAATGGAACAAGTTGAGATAAAAGAGGTATTTGTTGATTTGTTTTCTAGTTGAAAATGAGACTTTAAATGTGCATAATTAGTATTTGTGAATTGCTTGATGTCTTAAGCTGTATGTCTTTTTATTTTGAAGGTTTTGTTGTTTGAATTTCGTATGCGAAGAAATACGGAGCATTGATTAAAGAAGATGGCACGAAAAAAGGTCACTTTGCACTTTCAGCCTAACAATATTTGAGAGTGTGCCCTAACCAAATGGTTTTGGATTCAAGTCTCACCTGAGACTAGTATGAGATTTTTTTTTTTTTTTTTTTTTTTTTTTTTTTGGTAAAAGGGTTAATTTACCCCGGTAAAATAAGACTAGTATGAGATTGTGTATTGTGTAACAAGTTTGTTAGATTGTCTTTCTAAAAATAAGCTCATTTGGCACCTTAGCCATCTTTATGTCATGTTGAAATGAACAAGGGAATTGAGTTGCGGTCTTGCTGTATACATTGTATCGACTTATCCTCACCCTTCTTTGGCCCCCTCACTTTTTGTAGACATAAAATTTAAGAAGAGGGCCACTCTATGGTCATTTAGACACTCAAAATTTACGTGCATTTATGCTACATTGACTTTTGAAGGTTAAGTGATTGAATTTCATGAATGAAAATAACCGAGTCATCGTCTTTTTGCTAGCGACCGTAGTAAGTTCTAGGCTTCTAGCAGTCATTTTCCCATAAAATTTCCCAACTTTATGCAATTATGCTATGTGGATATCATATGCTAAGTGATGAAGATCTCATGATGAGTTAGTGAGCTAGCATCATGTTGTCGTGGCCAGTCCTTACCAAACATGGTAATAATGAATATGGATCCTTTAGAGGTTGCATGGCAACTGAAAATTTGCCATTTTACATGCTATGTGGATATTATAGGTTGAGTTATCGGATCTTGTATGTGAATAGCATATGATTTCTTATCCTTGCATCCGTACCTTGCGAATAGACAAGTACACCCTCCTCTATAAGGCTACATTGCTGATTTGGAAGTACATTTTTTACGGCATATAGATATTGAAGTTTGGATGACAAGCGGCAACTTGTCATCCAATGTCCCAAAGTTGGACATCATCGGTATTATGTAAGTTGGGTACGTACTCAAACTCGCTAAAAAAAAGTTATCCCTTATCCTTGCCAAAAATTCAAATACATGTACTTATCATGCCACATAATTGACATAACATAAACATGTGTTTGGAAGATTGTTTTAATATGATATGTACAATGTACATGCATGTAAAGACTTCTTTTTTACTAAGAAATTGAAAGTTTAGTTAAGAGTTTTCTCAATTACAGTAATACATATGTGGTGAACTATTTAGATGTCAGAAAGTTATCTAATGAAAGGCCAAATTGTAGTAGCAAACAAGGACATATATAACATTAGGGTCCACAAACCACAGTCCAGTTGGTTGGGGGAATCTTTGCATGCTTTTGCATTGTTCTTAAATCTTAATCCAACTCATATATATTTCCCCCTTTATTTGTATTTGCTTCAAAGTTTCATGATTTGTTGTAGAACATATAATTTGGTATTGCTTTTTAATCATTCACAAACTCATGGATGGTATTGCCTTAGCCTCTTAGGTCTATTTCTCTTTACATCATCCACTGTCCATTTTATGTTTGGTAATACTAGTTGGTACCACTAGTTGGTACCACTTATGCATTTGCAAGACTCATCATAGACCTATGCTTTATATTTCTTTGAGAGAAAACAGAAATAGTTTATGAGTGAGTTTATTCGGATCCTCGCATATGGGAGTTTCGTGAGGTCCTGAGCATTGCGGGTTTATACTGTGTGCATCGCGGTTTGTACAACTTGACCAAAACCCCCTATTGTTACATCATAGAGGGTCTTAATAACATAACCCGGGAAAATAACACAAATCCTTTTATCGTCCAAATTTAAAGTACACGATTTCGTTTTAGGTTCGTTAGTTTTTGAATTGAAGTGGATCAAACCTAACTATACATAATAGGATAATACGTTCACTTCATGGTTTAGTTGGGATCGATCAACTTCAACTCAAAACCAGTCTAATTAAGTTAGTTCGATTTAGAATTGAAGGGAAAATTTGGTCCAGCCCCACATAAATAGTGCGAGTAGTAAACTATTAACTTTACGAAATAGCTTTTAAAAGTAGGCACGTATTCACACGTCATGCACTTTGTTTATTCAATTTTTAGATAAGCTATCCAGCTCAGCTTCGACTTTCGTCACTTCCTTTTTAGTGCTTGTTATGATTAAAATAGTTATTGCATGTAGTTCGTTGCATCAGAATAAAACGATTTTTTTTTTTTTTTTTTTTTTTTTTTTTTTTTTTTTTGAACAAATAAAACGATTACTATACATGTTTGGTTGTATATGTATTCTCAAAAAGAATGTAAGATTATCATGGTTGCTACAATATAGAGAGCCCGGTGCAAGGTATATATGATGTGTTATAGGCAATTTTTTCTTTTGCCTAATGCTGATGGCATGTCAAACTGCACCGCTCTTATAATGTTATTCGTCCCTCACCAGCTAATTCAGATCTTGCCATCCGTTGTTGTTGTTGTTGTTGGTAAGTGGAGTATTATTGGTGGTATGTTATGGGATCCATTTACGTCTATAACAATTATAATTGATGAGGCATTTGTTATATATATGAAAATGACTATGGATATGGGTATGGGAGTGAGTTTGTAAATCCACTACCGTAGGTGGGGCGTGAGTATAAAAATGTCTATTTCTATGGGTTTCATACCCATTTTCAAAAACCAAACTCATAAACCAAACAACTATGTTAGGAATGAAAACATTCCTTCAAATCAAATGGCCCCTTAGTTATTGTGGTGTTATTGGGTGTGTGCTAAGTTGACAACCCAATAATAGTTATTTGGTACAAACTGGACCTAGCTCTCTTAGTGTAAGTTCGACTTTAGTATTGCAAGATAATTTTATCTTTTATGTTTCCGGAGTGATAGGATACGATGTTTTCAGTTTTAGCATATATATCACCAAATTCAACTAGTGTATGTTGAGACGCTCGTAAATATGGGAAAATACATGTAATCTCATGAAATAGTTTCATAGTCCATGATGAGAACAATGTTCATGACCCTTTTTAATCTTTTATATGCGCAACATTTTGTTCATGACCCTTTTTAATCTTTTATATGCGCAACATTTTGTTTCAAAAAGTTGTATGTATTTTCTTATTTGTTATTATTCATATGTTAAGAATATTAAATCTTAGTTTTATGAAAAAAGTACCATCTTCCAGAAAAGGAATATAAACATGTGATCCTTGTTTTAAACGATAATAGAGTAATAAAAAGTTTGCAAGCAAACATATATATCAAACGTAAAATCGATAGAAAAACTATTTCTCTACTGTATTGTCATATAATTTTATTTATCATAAAAGATTTTTTTATTATTATTATTTTTTCTTTTTTAAATAAATTATAAACGCAATTTATAATGAAGTCACCCGAAAGCCGTTGTCTTAGTGGGTGTTTGGATTAGCTTATTTTATAGGCTTAATAGCTTATTGAAAATTGGAAAAGCTGATAAGCTCACTTGTATGGGCTTATGATAGGTTAAGCCCATGACTTAAGCCATGAGCTTATATTTATCTGCTCATAAGCTCAAAAAAGTAAGCTTATCGGCTTTTTCAGATTTCAATAAGCTAATAAGCCCATAAAATAAGCTAATCCAAACACCCCCTTAGCTACTTTGCAAACTTGTATGGTACAAAGACAGGCTATGTTTACAACTGATTTAGCAGGGTTTATAAGGGCTTGAGTTTTTAAAATAAGTTTGATTATAAAATAAGCTTTGTTTGTCTAACAAGTTTATGCAAGTTTATGGAGGTTTATAGCTTATAAAATAAGCTATAAGCCTCTATAAACCCAAGCCTATAGAAAAGGGCTTATGGAGCTTATAGCTACTCAAATTACTTACGGGTGTTTACTAATTAGATATGAAGGTCTTAATTACCACTTACTGGGGAGAGTGTAGTTTTTTAATGAGTCTTCCAATTAAGAGATATTAAGGGTTTTGAGCACACAATTTTCTTCACAAAAAGAAAAGTAAACGCTCCATTATTTTTTTTTTAAATATAATGATTTATCACGTAAAAACTGAAAATATATGTTAATTTAATTTGATGTATTTTTTTATGTGATTTTACATAAATAAACTTTATCTCCACTAATTTACCAAACAGTTTTTAAAAAATATAAGTTTCAACTTTCGACTTATAATATAAGTCTCAGTTATAATTCCAACCCTAACCCATTGCGTCAAACATACCCGTACAGTGTACTTCATTTGCTGTTAATGCACTAACATTTTGTCATAAACTAATAATTACACGTTGTTTTTGTTTTTATTTCATGTGTTATTGACATAATTAAGAATTTATGTAATACTGTATTATTAAAGTACGATGCATGAATGCAATCATGTTTTTGTGGGGTTGCAACATTTGACGAACAAGTAGGCTCAATGGGCCCATAGTAACCGGCCTATGACATACTAAGATGGGCCACAATCTATGTAGTACCATAGGATACTAAGAGGAGAGGGAGTGGGTGCGAGAAGAACGCGGGGAAGGTGGAACCCCGCACGGGAACACCGCCGCCTCGCGGGAAACCCCGCACGGGGAGGTGAAAATCAGGACATTTTCACGCATGCGGGGAGAGGAGAAAAGAGACGTTGGGAGGAGGAGCGGGCTTAAGCTCTTTTTTTTGCTTTAAATAGAGGAAGAACGAGAGGAAGAACAAAGCAAACCAAAAAAAAAAAACACATCCATAAGAAAAAAAAAAATCTCAGCGATACAAATATATATATATATATATATATATATATATATATATATATATATATATATATATATATATATATATATATGGAGCCTAGAAGAATTGGGTCGACGCTATAGAGCATATTCACCGATTTGATCTTATGGAGCATATTCACTGATTTGATCTTATGGAGCATATTCACGCTCAACAATTACCATACCTCGAGGTGGACGATGAAGCGGATGAAGTTTAGTTTTTTAGTATTATGTAATGTTATTTTATGTTTTTTAATATTATTATGTAATGTTTATTTATTTTAATGAAATTTTAGTTTTTAAATAAATTTTAATAGAATTTAAAAAAGAAAAAAAAAATGAGTGAAGGGTGAGTGAAAGTGCCGCCTCCAAAAATAAAGTGAGTGAAGGGTGAGTGAAGGAAAAAGTGGAAGATGATGTGGCGCAAGAGGATTGGTTGTGAGTGAGTGAAGGGGAGAGGAGTGAGTGATGCACTCCCCACCCTAAGGTTGGTGTACTGTATGATTCAGCTATTGACTTCGAAAAGGACATAAAAACAAATGTGAATCAAATAATGATGGTGCTTTTCATCATATTTGAGTCGATCATCTAAAAGTGGTTTCGAATAGTTAATCACAAGTTTTAGATGTTTAGTAGTTAAGATAATACGATTAGACGATAATTATTTTTATAATTATTTTTTTGATATCGGTTACACAGAAATAAGGATAATTTCTTTTTGGATGCAAATGTTCTTGAAAGTAACATTATGACAATTCCACTAGACCTTTTTGACATGATTTGCCATAGTAGATACGCTAGACTAAGACTAGGTAGGCATTTGGTTTGTTGAACACTTCCCGGGTTTATTGCGCGCGTGTTTTGGGATCTCTAAGGCTAGGTGCCGTTGGCACATCTAACACTTATTCTCCTTATCAAATCAACCAACAAATATGTGTAGTAGTGAACATCAAACCAACCACATAAACATATCTGACTAAAACACAAACATACACCACATTACATTCACACACGATACAAAAACATTAAAAAAGTTCGGTCAAGCTGTGATCAAATCATCCCCAAAATCTGTTAATGACGCGTGGTTGGGAGGGAGAGACGTAAGTTGTAACATAATTTCGAAAAACAACCGATTCATAAGTAAACAAACTTTTAGCTCTATAAAGAATAGCTTTTGAAAAACTTTTGTAATACGAAGGAAGACATTATATATTAGTGGTGAAGGAAAATTTGTTTTTTTGATAGAAAAGAAAAGATATCATTCCATATTAGATAAGATTACATCTTTAGACATTCATAGATTTGCACAGCTCGGAACACTACGGTCTAATATAAACTCATAAAGGCAACTCAACGCTAAAGAAGCTATACTATGAGCTACCCTATTTCCTTCCCTTTAAACAAAAAACCAATTGCACATTGCATATATTTTTGAATTTTTTGTAGATATCATCAAACATGTCACATTTCTTTGATCACCGCTATGTGCAGTGGGTTCGAAAACTTTTGAACAGTTTTCGCATTGAACTAGTATCGTATCCACCTAAAATAATAGCGATGAATAACCTTTATCATTTTTGGTACAACTTCAAATGAAGGTTAATGGTTTCGACCGTGACGTGCAATAGAAGGGGAGTCACTGTGATATAAGGAGAATTGAGGTTCGTGTTACAAGATACATTTTTTTAAAACAAGTCAAGCTAATAGACTCACACTATATACACTAGCTAGTATACCACATACTTGAGATAATCACTTGGTCGATGAGTATTTCACACACACATACAACGATAGGCTACAAGGTCAAGGACTACGGTAAATATGCATGCCATATTGTGGAATATTAAATATAGAAAATAAGTTCGAAGTTAGAAGCAAGTACTTCGGTGATTTAAATATATGTCCCTTATATAAAAGGTAGAGCGATATTTTGAAATGACAATATACTTTTTTTTTTTTTTTTTGAACGAAGAAATGACAATATACTGGAGGAGTATATAAATAAGCAAAAATCATGTACGTGGTTTGTTTATTCTAACATATACTTCAAATGTTTATTAAATTTGTAACAATAGCTTCTTTTTTTTTTTTTTTTCTTTTTTTCTTTTTTTTTTAATTTTTTTTTTATTATTTTTTTATTTTTTTAATACTATTATATTTAATATTCAAACTAATAATCGCAAAAGGGTTAACCGAAACATTGAAATAATTATGGTAAGTACTTTTAAACATTTTATAGTTAATGTTAAAAATACTAATACAGCAATTTGAAAATATGTTATTAAATCGATGAATGATATTTTTAGTTTCGTTAAACGAAACTACGAAAGTAGATATATATTTTAACAACATAAACGGATGATAAAATTCACAGCAACGCGTGATTATTTATTGCTCTCGTTAAATAACGGTAGCTCAACCACACCTTCACCAAGAAACTAACAAGATATGATTTAAAAACATCAAATGGTTTACAACGATTGGGCATTATGACAATGAAAATTACAAATACACAAAAAAAAGTAAAACAAGATTATAACCATGAGACTATCATGCAAACACACAAATAGAAAATGCAAAGTATTATCTTAATTTATCCAATAAATTAAAGTTCATAATTTGTGCAATGACTATTTCAGTTATTATTTGATCTCCCACCGATATTCGTTGAGGGCATAACACCAGGGTGAACTTTCGTGTTTCCATCACGTTTAACACCATCCTTCACCTTTTCACTCTCTTGCATGGATTTCTCCTTCTTTTGATTTTGTTTTTCCCTAAGACGCTCTTGTTGTGCATTAATGTGAGCAAAATTGAAACCGATGGACGACATTGCCACTAAAGTAGGTATTTTGTGTTGTGGTCTATGTGAAGATGAGATGAAGAGTACGTAGACTTTCTTTCGGTATTTATAGACAAAACTATGTCTTTTATGGACCCATTAAACCATTGTCTACTACTTAAAAACACTCCACTGTTTGGTGGTATGAGTGCTTTATTAAGGCTTTGGTGGTTCTTATATTACAGCCATGAATGTGTATGTTTAGTGCATAATGTATATCTTATCACCTTAAAATACTTGTCAAAGATGGTTATGCATTGCTCGCCAATTGCATGGTAACAATTAAACTATTTGAAGGCTAGCCGGTTAGTAGCTTTTTGAGCTATGTTTGTGCATGTTATCCTTTATATTATTTTATGCTAAAAATGTTTCTTTACTATTTGTGTAAATAATGGGTTAAATGAGTTGCGTGCGTGTGTGATAAGATTAGAATGTGTTACACGTTGACCAATCAATAAGCTTTAATCTTTTAAATTTGATTACAAGAGCATCCATAACGAGGAGTTCATAAAAAGTTTATAAAATAAAATTGTTAATTAATTGAGACACTGTAGTAAGAAACGCTTTAAAATAACATGGATTGGAATAGCTCAAACATTATGAACCTTTTCATTCTAATCACATGTAACCTAATAATGCATCATACATTTATTGTTAAAAGTAATAGATAAAAATTAGTTAATATGTCAGGACTCGAACTCGAGACTTCAAGATTGCACACTTTACGTATGAGTTTTAATTAATTAATAATTATTGTTTTAGTTACGAATAATTATTAAATTCACGAAAAAACAGTACCTAACGACCGTTAGACGAAAGATGAATGACTAAGAGTGAAAAAGTAGCCAAGAAGGATCCGGAAGGACCCTCTTGGGCTATGTTTCGGCCGACCCACATCCTATAGGGATTGGGATTGTTTTCTTGAGCTCCAAGATTGGATTAGTATAAATACATGACCCCATGTATTCATTCATTAATTCATTCATTCATTGGTTCACTTGCAAGCCAAATCTCTTTTTCTTCTCTCTTTCTTTGAGCTATAGACGATCCCATTGGATCAACTAAGGCTCAACTAGTAGTGCTTGCTCGTGAATTAAGAACCTAGCTTTTCTTATTGAAACGCTAATAGTACGTGTGTTCGAGAACAAAGTGTTGGCATACTTTTGCTAACGTGTGATTGCCCTATTCGACTACACCATAGTCGATCCACCATAAACCCCAATTAGGGTTTATAAAGTTCTTGTTCAATTGATTTCTTGTTCTTGCTAGAAAGCACAAAGGTACGTGTAATACACCGTAAAATCCCAGGTCATTTATTAATGCTAATTATCGACATTATTCTAAACTAAGTCATTTTTTTTTGCGGGCTAATTTGAAATTTTTACATGAAACACTGTTTGTTTGAGCACCCGAATGTTTTAATCACCCGTTTGTTTGACACCCGATATCACCCGAATGTCACTCTTGGATATCACCCAATGAGGTTAATACCGGTAACTCCCACTTGCGACCCGACACCCTAATTGAACACCGAGATTTTATTAATATATATATATATATATATATATATATATATATATATATATATATTAACTTTTACGAAATTTGTTATTACTATATATATATAAGTATATATATATGTATGACGACACCGTTTATATACATTTTTGGTTTCACGAACCGACACCGACTCCGAAACTAATTTCACAATTTCACGAATCACCGACACCCCGTTATTTTTGGGCCGAACACAAGCCCACATCATTTCTTTCTTTTTCACTTGAGCTGAGCACCTTCACTAGCCCACACTAATTCACTTTCGTCGTTTGGTTTTGGGCCTAAACCACCACAGCCCACACGGTTTTGTTTTTTCTGGGCCGAATACTTACACAAGTCCGTATGGCTTGCATTGTTTTCTTTTTCCTTGCGTAGCATGTCACCAAAGCAGGAACCAATTCCTTTTGCATTTTTGATTGTTGCACATGTTTGTTTGCTTAGTTTCTATTTCACACGACACAACCTTACTACAATACCTTTGACTTTGTTTCACCCGACATAGAGCCTGTTGGGAATAAAATGCACAAAGTAAAGAGTCTGCCTGAAGAGCCTGCTAATGATAGTTAAGCCTGCCTCTTCAGTTCTGCTGATGATGAAGATATTCTAACAGTACCTTCTGGGTAAGAAGGTACTGCTAGTTAAAGAAGGTCCTGCCAGTTTTCACGACAAGTTGCTATATTTTAATTAGAGATATTTACTTGTATTATTAGTCTTTGTACAAAGTTATACGTTAAGTAGAAGTAGTACAGAAGTCTCAGTAGATATAATGGAGTGTTTTACCTTGAAAGGTGTAATATTAGGATAAGATAAACCTCTAGTATATTATATTAAGCAACTTGACCACTTGTAATAAGGGCTCCTTATACTATAAAAGGAACCCTTAAGACACCTTCTTAGACAGAACTTGCATATCTTTTCATACAGCTTTCATAGCTTTCCCATGCATAACTTCTATCTTTAACCTTTTCACGTATCAAAGATTCAAGGTTACACTTGTAATCCTGGTGATAGTTTAGATCACCCGTATTATTTCATCAATAATATTGAATCGTTTTGTGTTATTTTTGTTATGCTCATTCTCTTTTACTTATTCACCACCTTTGTTCCTTTAGTGTGTTTTAGTAAATTCCGCGTGCTAACTCACATTCATTCATAAATATCCTAAACACATTACTGAGATTAACATCTCAAGTGTTTGCACAATTCAATACAGAATCCTTCCACAAGTGGTATCAGAGCAAAGCTGATATTTACGACATAAAAGAACAAAGCAAAAATGGATGTTGAGCACATTCAAACCAATGTGGCTGCAAAACTTCCATTACTCAAACAGAATGAGTTTGAAATGTGGAGACTGAGGGTTGAACAATACTTCCAAGTGCAAGACTATGCACTTTGGGAGATCATTGAAGAAGGAAACTCATTTAAGCCAGCAACCACCACCTCCACAGTAAATGATGCACTTGTCACAACTGTGCAAGTAAACCCAATAACCGTTGAAGAAGGAATTCAAAAGAGAAATGATCTTAAAGCCAGGAGTATGCTTCTCATGTCTATTCCAAATGACCAGCTTCTAGTCTTTAACAAATACAAGTGTGCTAAAACCCTTTTTCAAGCTATTGTGGCTAGATTTGGTGGTAATGATGCCACCAAGAAAACCCAGAAAACACTTTTAAAACAACAGTTTGAAAACTTTTCAGCCACACCAAATGAGTCTTTGGACAGCATGTTCAATAGACTACAAAAGCTTTCTAGTCAGTTAGCCATTCATGAAGTGATAATATCTCAAGAAGACTTAAACTCCAAATTTCTTAGAAGTCTACCCTCTGAATGGGCCATGCATGTCATTGTCTGGAAAAACAAACCAGATATTGATTCCATGAGTCTTAATGATCTTTACAGCAACTTCAAAATAGTAGAGCATGAACTAAAGAAGTCTACTAGTTCAAGCTCAGGAAATATGGCATTTATGTCATCTCATGGTACTACCAAGAAAGTTGATGAAGAAAAAGATGGTGGAGAAGAAGGTACTGCCAACACAAATTTTGGTACTGCCAGTACTTCCAGCAGTACCAAAACCATTTTAGATGAAACAATTGGTTGTGCTTTCCTAACATCACAACACAATGGTTCCACATTGACCTTTGAAGATCTTCAAGAGATCAGTGATGATGATCTTGAAGAAATGGACATAAAATGGCAGCTTTCACTTCTTAGCATGAGGGCTAAGAAATATTTGATGAGGACTGGAAAGAAGATTGTCATCAATACAATGAACCTGCTGGGTATGACAAGTCTAAAGTGGAGTGCTACAACTGCCACATGAAGGGTCACTACTCAAGAGAATGTAGAAGACCAAAGAAGCAGGGTGATAAGGGAAGAGGTTTTGAGAACAAAAACAGGGGAAACAATGAGAACAAGAGCAAGGAAGTGGACATCACTGAAACAAAAGCTATGGTAGCCATTGATGGGCTGGGTTTTGATTGGAGCTTTATGGGTGAAGAAGAGTCATCCTCAAATGAAATGGCTTTAATGGCTCTCTCCAATCCTGAGGTACAAATTACTAAATATTCTGCTACTTGTGAAGTTTTTAAAGAACTAGAAATCTTAAGAAAACTTTATGATGAACTGAAAGAAGAACAAAGAAAAACTCATCAAGACCTAGTTAATCATAAGTGTGGTATGTCCAAACTTGAGAAACAGATAATTCACTTTAGAGAAAATGAACTCACCTTTTCTGACACAAAAGCTATTCTTAATAGAGACATATTTCTTAAAGATGCTGAAATAAACCTGTTAAGAACTGAGTTTGCTAAAGTGAAACAAGCAAAAGATAATATTCAACTAACTATTACAACATTAGAAAATGCTTCTGCTTGTACTAAAAGTATAGTTGAGAACCAAATGAACAAAAGAATCAAATCTGGGATTGGATACAACACATGTCCTCCTCCTTATAGAGGAATTCCTTGTCCCCCAGGTTTAGATCTTGCTGAATCAGGTTTACATGAGCTCACAAATAAACCACTAGAAAAAGTAAAACCTATAGAAAATAGTAAACCTTTTGAGAGTACAAGTAATACTTCTCTCTCCAAAGAAAAGGTGCTCACTGATAAGAGCTCAGATGTTACAACTATTGAAGGTTGTACATCTGATGAGAATAGAAAAGAGACTGTTTCTAAGAAAGGAAACAAAGTAGGACCAATCAGTCCTAAAAGTGTAGAAAGTATCACAAAGACTAAAGTTGTTCTAAAAACTGTTGAATGTTGTGCTAAATGTAATAGCAAACCTAGAGGTAGTCAGAGAAATTGGAACAATCTTAAGTCACATCAACTTGGTGATAACTTTGTTTTGTACAATAAGGCATGCTATTACTGTGGTAGTTTTAATCATACTCATGCTTATTGTAACAATTGGGTTTCTGGGAATACATCAAGGTCTAAAACAAGTAAAACAAACCCCATAAAAGGTTCTGTGAAATCTAACACACCAAAAGTCAATCATACTGTTAGAACAAATGAGCCTGTTTACCCAAAGTTCACTACTAAGGGTGCAAGTAATACTTTCAAACATACACCAAAAGTTGTGAAAAGTCATATTGAAAGGAATTTTGTGGATAAAATACAAGACTGGAAACCAAAACCAAAAGGTTCTGCTAGACCATATGGTCCTGCTAGACCAAATGGTACTGCCAAATTTGGTACTGTCAGACCAAAAACCACAAAATGTGTCAAAAATGAAAATGTTGTTAAGTCCTCAGCATGTTGGATTTGGAGACCACTCCAACCAAATGGTGCATCAACAGTCCTAAAAAGGTTTGATTACATTGATGCACGAGGCAAACCCAAGTCAGTCATGGCTTGGGTACCCCAAAGAAACTAATATGTGTATACATGTGCAGGAACATTCAAATGATATTACAGATCAAGGATATGTAGATAGTGGATGTTCAAGGCACATGACAGGCAACATGTCTTACCTCACAGACTTCAAATCATTTGATGGAGGATATGTTACCTTTGGGGGAGGAATCAAAGGAAAGATTACTTGTAAAGGTACAATTAAAACCAGTAAATTAGATTTTGAAAATGTGTACTTTATGAAAGAACTACAGTTTAATCTCTTAAGTGTCTCACAAATGTGTGACACAAAGAACAAAGTTCTTTTTACTGACACTGAATGCATTGTGCTTTCTCCTGATTTTAAAATCCCTGATGAAAGTCAGATTCTTCTTAAAATCCCTAGAAAGAACAATATGTACATTGTTGATTTAAAGAACATTGTTCCTAAAGAGAGCTTAACCTGTCTAGTAGCAAAAGCCTCATTGGATGAATCTATGCTTTGGCATAGAAGACTTGGTCATGTAAACTTCAAGACAATCAATACAATTGCAAAATATGATTTGGTTAGAGGTTTACCCAAAAAGATTTTTCAAAATGACCAAACCTGTGTTGATTGTCTAAAAGGCAAACAACATAGAGCTTCTTGTAAGCCCAAGACCCATAACTCAATTTCTCAAGCTTTATACATGCTTCATATGGACCTCTTTGGTCCTACTTCTGTGAATAGCTTGAATGGTAAAAGATATTGTCTTGTAGTTACTGATGATTACAGCAGATTCTCTTGGTTTTTCTTTTTAAGAACTAAGGATGAAACAAGTGAGATCCTTAAGTCCTACATTACAGGGATAGAAAACCAAATTGATAAGAAAGTAAAAGTAATTAGATGTGACAATGGGACAGAATTCAAGAATAGAGTTATGGATGAATTTTGCAAAGAAAAAGGAATAAAAAGAGAATATAGTGTAGCTAGAACCCCACAGCAAAATGGAGTAGCAGAAAGGAAAAATAGAACACTTATTGAGGCTGCTAGAACAATGCTAGTAGATTCTAAGTTGCCTATTTCATTTTGGGCTGAAGCAGTAGGTACTGCTTGTTATGTACAGAATAGGGTTCTTGTGATTAAACCTCATAGAAAGACTCCTTATGAACTTTTGTTTGGTAGAACACCATCTCTAAGTTTTATGAGACCTTTTGGATGTCATGTCACTATTCTCAATACCAAAGATCATCTAGGAAAGTTTGAAGGAAAAGCTGATGAAGGCTACATGATAGGATATTCTTTGCAAAGTAAGGCCTATAGGGTGTATAATAAATGCACTAGGCTAGTGGAAGAAAACCTGCACATAGAGTTCAAAGAGAAACTACCAAATGTTGCAGGCACTGGACCAGATTGGTGTTTTGACATTGATAAGCTTTCAGAATCTATGAATTATGTGCCTGTCACAGGTACAAATACTAATGATAATGCAGGTTTTGAAGACAATGATGAAGCATCTGAGGATCAAGATTACATCTTGATGCCAATTTAGACAGGATTGGATTCATCTTCAAGTCATGGAGGGCCTTCAAATACTACAAATGAAGGTGTTGAAGATGATCATGGAACTCAAGATCAAGGGAATCAAGAAAATTCTGAAAATGGAAATGGTACTGTCAATTCACAAGATGGTACTGCCAGTTCAACAGATGGTACTGCCAGTTCACAAATTGGTCCTGCTGAACCATTAAATGTTCTATCAGATGATTCCTTACCAGAAGATATAGGGATTGGAAAACTTCCAATTTCCTATGATGTTCCTACAACACACAACCCAAGAATTCTCAAAGATCACTCCATTGAAAATGTGATTGGCAGCATTGATTCTGGTGTTAAAACAAGAACTCAAGTCTTATCTTCAGACAATGATGGGTTTGTCCTAGCTGTGTATGAAGAAAAGAACCATGAAGTTGCCCACATATGCCTGTTTTCATGCTTTCTCTCTCAAGTAGAACCCAAAAACATTACAAAAGCCTTAGATGATTCAAGCTGGGTTGAAGCAATGCAAGAAGAGCTACTTCAATTCAAACTGCAGAAGGTTTGGGTACTGGTTGATTTGCCCAAAGGTTACAGGGCAATTGGAACCAAATGGGTCTTCAGAAATAAGAAAGATGAAAGGGGAATAATGATAAAAAAACAAAGCCAGATTGGTGGCCCAAGGGTATACTCAAGAAGAAGGAGTGGATTATGAAGAAGTTTATGCTCCAGTTGCAAGAATTGAAGCAATTAGGCTATTCTTGGCCTATGCTTCTTTCATAGGATTCACTGTCTACCAAATGGATGTCAAAAGTGCCTTTTTATATGGTACTATTGAAGAAGAGGTGTATGTTTCTCAACCTCCAGGCTTCATTGATGCAGAATATCCAGACAAGGTGTACAAGGTTACCAAAGCTCTTTATGGTCTACACCAAGCTCCTAGAGCATGGTATGAAACATTGGCTTTCTATTTATTGGAAAATGGATTTCAAAGAGGCAAGATAGATCCAACTTTGTTCATCAAAAGAACCAAGAAAGACATCTTGCTGGTGCAGATTTATGTTGATGACATTATCTTTGGATCTACAAATCAGGAATTGTGTGTAGAGTTTGAAAAACTTATGCATAGTAAGTTCGAAATGAGTTCCATGGGGGAACTTACTTTCTTTTTGGGTCTCCAAGTGAAACAATCTAATGAAGGCATATTTATCAGCCAAGATAAGTATGTAGCAGAGATCCTAAGGAAATTTGGGTTTGCAGATTCAAAGGTTGCAAGTACACCAATGGATCCAGAAAAGGGGTTACACAAAGATGCTGAGGGTGAAGATGTTGATGTGCACAACTACAGATCAATGATTGGGTCCCTAATGTACCTTACTTCATCAAGACCAGATATCATGTTCTCAGTATGTGTATGTGCAAGGTTTCAAGTCAATCCAAAAGTTTCTCATCTCACAGCAGTCAAAAGAATCTTCAGATACCTCAAGGGCTAGCCTAAGTTGGGTCTATGGTATCCAAGGGAATCATCTTTTGATTTGGTAGCTTACTCAGATAGTGACTATGCTGGTGCAACCCTAGACAGAAAATCCACAACTGGTGGTTGTCAATTTCTTGGCTGCAGACTCATATCATGGCAATGCAAGAAGCAAACAATGGTGGCCAACTCTACAACTGAAGCAGAATATGTTGCAAGTGCAAGTTGTTGTGGCCAAGTTCTTTGGATCCAGAATCAATTGCTTGACTATGGGTACAATTTTCTTAACACCATTATTTACATTGACAATAGCAGTACTATATGTATCATCAAAAATCCAGTTCAACATTCAAAAACAAAACACATTGAAATCAGACACCATTTCATAAGAGATTGCAATGAGAAAAGGAATTCAAGTTGTCAAAATTGATTCTGAAAATAATTTTGCAGACCTTCTCACCAAAGCTTTTGATTTAGGTAGGTTTAAATACCTGGTAGCAGGTATTGGTATGATAAATCTTTGAAAAACATGTGTTTTGTATATAAATAAACAAGTTCTGGACTCTAAACATGATACTGCTAGTTAGTCATAAGGTACTGTCAGTACAAAATTGGTACTGTTAGTTCAAAGTTTGCTATGTTTTTGCTCATCTTGATGTTTAAATGTTAACAATGCTATAAATCAAGTGCTTTGCACACTGTTCTTTTGGTTTACAACTAACCATTTCAGGTTACTCAAAGCTTGCTAACACAATCAGGATATGGAAATGGTAATCAGTTCACCAAGTTGTTCAAAACTTTAAGAGCTGACTAGTCCAAAGCAAACGGCTCTTGGTAAAGACTTCTCAAATCCGTTGATAGCTGATAGTTTGCTAAAAACTATAAGGTAATCAGTTCACCCAGTTTCAAAAACTTAAACGAACTGACTAGTCCAAAGCAAACGGCTCTTGGTAAAGACTTCTCAAATCCGTTGATAGCTGATAGTTTGCTAAAAACTATAAGGTAATCAGTTCACACAGTTTCAAAAACTTAAACGAACTGACTAGTCCAAAGCAAACGGCTGTTGATAAAGACTTATCAAATCCGTTGATAGCTGGTAGTTTGCTAAAAACTATAAGGGATATTTTCTAAAATTTCAAAGAGACTGCCAAGTTTTATTTCAAAACAAGGTACTGGTAGTTCAAATTTTAGTACTGGTAGAGTAAAATGGTACTGCTACATAACCGTTGAGTCTGTCAGGCTAAATTATAGCCGTTGTTTTTAAAAGGGTATTTTTGTGAATTATTCATGTTTTCCTCGAATTAAGGATATAGTTATTATAATAAAAGATCTTTTTGACCGCCTCTTCAATTACTTATCCATAACTTTTATAGTCGGTCAAAAGTCATTTCTCTCATAATCAATCCTTGTCATAATTCACACTCACCTTTCATCTTCTACCAGTACAACAATAAAATCCCACCATTGAAATCAAAATTTTCATCAAACCTTTCACCATGGCTCGTCTAAGTTTTGTCAAACGTCACAACCAATTAGCATTTTTGGAAAAGTCTGATGACAATGAAACTTTTCATCAAGCAGTGGATTTTCTAAACAATTCTTATGTCAGGTTTGCTTTACTCGTGAATCCCACTATTTTTGAATCTCAAAATTCACAATTTTGGCAAACTGCTAGAGTTAACACTCTTAGGAATGGGATTCAAGAATTAAAGGTCAAAGTGGATGGTAGAACCTTGACTTTTACCGAGTCATCCATTAGAAGACATCTTCGTTTGGATGATTCAGATGGCATTAGTCAACTACCTGATACTAAAATCTTTGAAAATTTGACAAAAATGGGGTATAATGTAACTTCTACAAAGCTTACATTTCTTAAAAAGCATTTTACCCCTCAATGGAGATTTTTGATTCATACCATCCTTCATTGTTTAAGCCAAAAGAAAACCTCATGGGAGCAATTTAGTGGTAACATGGCTGCTGCTCTCATTTGCCTGGCAACAAACAAGAAATTCAACTTTTCAAAATATATTTTTGAAGGAATGGTTAAAAATGTGGACAGTGAAACAAAGTTTTTAATGTACCCAAGGTTCATTCAGTGCCTCATAAACAAATCCAAACATTTGTTACTTCCCCCAAACAAACCTTTTAAGACTCCCAAACTTACACACAAGGTGTTTTCAAACATGAAAATTGGTTTTCAAGGAGAAGAAGTACCACTTTTTGAGGAAATGTTACCACAACATTCTGAAGAACCTGATCATTCATCACCACATCCATCATCAGTACCATCACCCACACCAACAGCACCATCAGTCACACCACCATCACCAGTACCAATACCATCTCATCAACAAACACCAACACCATCTGCAACATCACCATCATTATCACATCATAACTCACCACCTCAATCTCCTCCACAACAAAGTGTAGATGCTCAGACTATCAGGGAATTAAAGGAGCAAGTGCAGTACTTAAAAACTTCTCTTGAAAGTCAAAACAAACATTTTACAGAGATCAACACCAAGTTAGTTAAGAGGGTTGAGAAATTAGAGTTGAAAGTGAAGTTGCTGAAGGGTCAAAAGTCTACTCAGTTGGTTGTTTCTAATTCCTCAAGTTCAGATGCAGAGGGTTTGGGTCTCTCTTCCAAAAAGGGGAGGATGGGTAGTTCTAAAAATGAAGAAGAGATTCAATTTCAGTTTCATGAAGGAACTCCAGTGATTGATGAAGAGCCTGCTACTCAAGAACAAGAGCCTGTTAGCTTGAAAGATACTGCTGCTACAGATACTGCTGAAGCAAAGCAAGATACTGCTGAAGCAGAGCAAGAGCCTGCTGGGATTCAGAGGCTATTAGCTATGAATTTAAAAGGATCTGATCAAGTGTCTTACAAAAGAAAGAGAGGATCACAGCCTCAGGGGAGGTTTCTTGTTTCTGATGAACAATCTGCTGCTCCAAGTCCAGTATCATCACCAAAAGACAAGGGCAAGAAAATAGTGATTGAAGATGAACCAAAGCCTAAAAAGATGAAGCAGAAAGAACAAGTACAATTGGCTGTAGATGAAGAGTTGTCCAAAAAGCTTCATGAAGAAGAAGTATTGAGGGCTGAAGAAGAATCAAGAATGCTGCAAGAAAAGTTTGATGCTCAGCTGCAATACATCATCTCCATTGACCCAATTGTAAGAGGTGAAGCTTATACCCTGATTTGTGATGAATCTCTTAGCTCAGATGAAATGACAATCAAGCTCAATGATTTCATCACCAAGAAATACAATCAAGAGGCATTGGATGATGTCTATCAGAAAATCCAGAAGAATCAGAAGAAAGGATTCAAAATGCCACATTCTGAAGCAGATCAGAAGAAATTCTTCATGATATATCTGAAAAGAGAAGTGAACATGAAGGATCATCAACTCAAAGGTAAATCTTTTGATGAATTGAAGCTTCTATACTTAGAGGCTTACAGAAGAAACAAAACCAGTTTTGTCATGGATACACAAGAAAGACCTTCCAAAGGAAGAAAAGATGATCAGAAGGAACAAGCAGAGAAAGCAGAATTGCCTTCTGTTCAGACAAAAGAAATGGTTGTCCATGTTCCACAAATTATTTTTGCTGAACCTTTACATGCAAGGCATCCAGTCATAGATTGGGAAATCTACAATGATAAGTTTGGCAAAGCATGGAAGATAACAAGAGTTGGAAACAAGGTTGAAATTTTTAAGAACTTTGAAAATCTTCTTAGAGCATGTAACAGAATGGATTTAGATGAACTATGGGTATTAGTTCAAGAGAAGCTGAAAACCAAGTATAAGCCAGATGCAAAGGAGCAAGAGCTATGGGTTGAGTTCAGCAAACTATATGATCCAAATCCTTCTGATACTCATTGGAAATTTCCTTACTATGATTTATCTGTTACATGGGAATACTTCAGCATGAGTCATGTTCATCATCTTTCCACTCAGAGTGGAATAGAGCTCTTTATGCTAGGAGAGAAAGAGTATCCTTTAAGCAATGAAGTATTATCAGTCTTGATCTCCAATAAGCTTTTGTGTGAAGAAGAGTTTGATGCAGTCAAAAGATTGAAGGAGAGCATACTTGATCAGTATAAAAGCCTTAGAAGAAAAAGATAAGGTTTTTGGAAGAGTTCCCTCAAATCCTCAAGGTATGAATTTTATTCACAAAGAAACTTGGTTATTTTATATGGGAATAACAAGTTTAGGGGAGGATTGTTGGGAATAAAATGCACAAAGTAAAGAGTCTGCCTGAAGAGCCTGCTAATGATGTTAAGCCTGCCTCTTCAGTTCTGCTGATGATGAAGATATTCTAACAGTACCTTCTGGGTAAGAAGGTACTGCTAGTTAAAGAAGGTCCTGCCAGTTTTCACGACAAGTTGCTATATTTTAATTAGAGATATTTACTTGTATTATTAGTCTTTGTACAAAGTTATATGTTAAGTAGAAGTAGTACAGAAGTCTCAGTAGATATAATGGAGTGTTTTACCTTGAAAGGTGTAATATTAGGATAAGATAAACCTCTAGTATATTATATTAAGCAACTTGACCACTTGTAATAAGGGCTCCTTATACTATAAAAGGAACCCTTAAGACACCTTCTTAGACAGAACTTGCATATCTTTTCATACAGCTTTCATAGCTTTCCCATGCATAACTTCTATCTTTAACCTTTTCACGTATCAAAGATTCAAGGTTACACTTGTAATCCTGGTGATAGTTTAGATCACCCGTATTATTTCATCAATAATATTGAATCGTTTTGTGTTATTTTGTTATGCTCATTCTCTTTTACTTATTCACCACCTTTGTTCCTTTAGTGTGTTTTAGTAAATTCCGCGTGCTAACTCACATTCATTCATAAATATCCTAAACACATTACTGAGATTAACATCTTAAGTGTTTGCACAATTCAATACAGAATCCTTCCACAGAGCCACCTCCGAAAGCCGTCAAACCATTGGACGATAGCAATATTCACCTAGATGTCCAAACCGACTATTAACCAAAGGTCCGAGTGTCCCATGGTTCCCCAACAAGTATACCACATGAGCTCTAATTCTATTTTTTTAATGACTCTAATAAGCCTAACTATACTTAAAGTAATCCAAAGCAACCCTCTTTGATCCCTTCTACCTCAACTCGACGTGACAAGAGCTAGACCAAGGAGACATGTTTGTCTATACTCGAATGACAACTAAGAGTTGTGTCTCACTAGATCAAACACTCAACTACTTTGCCCCTCCTATATATAAACCCATATTAAATGCACATATGTCTCACACTTGCAAGAATTCTCAAGCTTCAAACACTCTCTATTTCCTTTTGGTTACTATCGAAGAACGCAAGGAACTCACAAGCGAAGTGTTGGGTTGAAAAGAGTTGGGTAACTCTAGTGGATAAAGGAGAGCTTGACGGGGAAGGGTGTACTACATTACTTGTTCGTTTGTCTCGTACACACGGTTTCATCACCACCAAAGTTTGGTGTTGTAAGTGTTACTCACCCCTTTTCTTTTTCGTATGTTAATATCATGCTCATCACGTATGCTTATCACACGACGCACACATTATATCGAGTTAACACTTTCATTACACTATCAAAAACATCTTTCACATGCCTCGACACCCTAGGAAAGACCTCACCATTTCATTTCTATACGTACAACCCCTATACTTTTCTCGACCATCTACACCCTCGACTCACCCTTAACCAAACCCAAGTGACATGCAAACCATACACGGTTTTACACCACGAGAACTAGACTAAAAATCAAACCTAATCAAACGCTACTTTTCAAACAAACAAAAACACCCTTTGGGCTTTATACGGGCTAACGAGCCCACTAGATTTTCAAGAGGGAAATTCGGTTTAAAGTTTAGGAATAACGAGACATACAAAAACGAATTTCAAAGAGTTTTTGTAAATTATAACCACTACTTTCTTTGTGCCAAAGAAATTATATTTCTTTTCTTAAACAAGGACCATTTTTGCAAAACTCCCACGATAAGGGACTAAAACTGTCAAAACTACAAAATGTCGGACTAAATATATAATACCGATTTTCTAATAAGGAATTGAGGGTGGAAAATGTATTATTCAAAAGTACAAGGAATAAAATGCAAAATGTACAAAAAGGACTAAAATGAAATTATTTTGACCAAAGGGGTAAAAAGTGTAACTTTGATAAAGTTAAGGGTAACTTTTGATGATAATTATATTCTTACAAATATATTTACTTTTACAATAAATCTTATAAATATTAATATTTATATGGTATTTCGTAACTTTAAAATAAATACGTACTTTACTAAAAATGTTTACGTATAAATATTTTTATTAACGACATTTATATCACGGAATAAATTGATATTTATCAAACACCGATTCGTATCAACGCTAACAATAAATACGTAAAGTTATTTGAAATATATTTAAGACACCCGAAACGGATATCACCGTACACGAGACATATCACATGTCATTTACAACACGAATCTAAAACACCGATTACAATGTATTATTTAGGTCGCAAGTCGGAGGAATTTCATTGCTAGTCGTAGCAATACACCATCACTTTTGAGCACCTTGTGATTACGCACCTTTCAGGTGAGTTCATGGTCCCACATTTTTAATTGTTTTTAAACCCCGTGGGGAGATACATGCTATAAATCGAACACAAGTATTTTTCTGAATGCTGTTATCACCTGATATTGCCTAAGTTGACACCCGTGCTACAAGTCCCTCATATCACGAACCTTAATCACTTGCGAGTGAGCGCGAATATAGTTGATAGATCTATTGGAATGGCAGCCCACCTCTGTCAAGGTGATCACTTGGCAGGAGGTGTGCTATATTCGAGGTATTAAGGAAATTTGGCACATTTCCTGTCACCGAGGGCCCCCTTGTCATTTACATCCGCTGTGGTGTAGATGATTATTATTATCTTTATGATATGTCAAATCAATGTTAAGGCTTGCGTTTCGTGAGGCTTAGGAGCAATATTACACTCGATTAAGTCAAGACCTGTCTATCTTGGCTTGTTTATTTCAAATGCTTGACTTGTGTTCACACTATTACTATTTAAACTACTATGGATTCACTCAACCTTTGTGTTGACTTTTTAAGCATGTTTATCTCAGGAAATTAGCAAGCATGGCGGCACGGAGCTGGCAAAGGGCACAAGACCTCCCTTTTGATTTCAATAATTATATCATTCTTTACAAACTCATCACTTCTTTTGCTAAACAATTAACATTTTGAAAAAATGTTTGTAACTCTGAATATTTGAGTTTTCATGGAATGATATTGACAATCTTTTGAATTGTTTTCTATGAGTATGACTGTGTACTAAACTGTAATGACCCCGATTAAACTTCCGCTGCTTAATCAAATTTCGGGGTGTTACAGATTGGCATCAAAGCCATGGTTATAGAGAACCAAATGATTTTTCAAAACATTGGACTATAACCTCACCGGATTTTTAAAGAAACTATTTATCACCGAAGTGCCCTCCGTGCCATCGCTTGCCAACGCTATGTTTTAAGGTTTGATTTTTAGCACCCATTGCATTTAGCTCACTATGACACTATGATCACTGTGCATGTAGCATTATGTAGAATAAATGACTTATATCACTACTATTTTAGGGATATTACAGTACCATGTCGCCCCCGGTTATTATTTTGTCCGACAGTGACGACGTCGTACCAGCATCATCCACTCACCCTACTATTGACTTATCTGACTATGACACCCATGACACCCGAGACACCCATGATTCTGACCATGACACCCAACCTGTATCACCTGCTATACCATCTCCTGTTCCATCTGGAGACCCATCTGCTGACACTGAGCCCTTTGAGGAGGGTGAGGTTGCTTCTACACCCATTGATTCTTTTGCTATTCAGTCTCTGTTTCGTCCTGTCTGTGGACCTATGACACAGGGACAATACCTTTATGACCAGTACCTGACATCTCAGCAGTTTCTTGCGGCTGATGATCGTCCTACACCACCTGCTAGTCACCACTCCGGTTCAGATGCTGATGACGAGTCTTCTGACTCCGATACTTCTGACACTGCTGCTTCTGTTCCACCATCATCCCCACCTGCACCGATTCGTCGGCGCAAGCGAGTGAGGATTCTTGAGCCCTATGAGCCTGAGCCTTTAGGTGAGTTGTTTCGATATCATGAGGGAGACTATACCCACAAATGCACGGCTCGGAAACGAGTCTGCTTTTTGCCTGCTCCCACTATTACACCACCTGTATCTACACCTGTACCTACACCTGTATCATCACCCATATCTGTATTACCACTTGTTGCTATGCCAGATCTGACACCTGTGGCATCACCAGCACCCCCACCATCACCTGTATCACCCCTACCTGAGCCACATCCTTACATGTTACCTACTTACACCGCACCCCACACCTCTGAGGTTTTGCCACCCATGCCACCACCTACAGTTTTCTACTCACAGACTACCACTGTACCGATACCATCACCTGCTACATCACCTGTACCATCATCTGCTCCCACCGAGACACCCACCTCACCTGGCATTCATAGATTGGTTGATGCTCGTCGATGGTCGTTTTTGTTAGACTACATTCGTAGATGGAGATTGGTTGAGGGATCGCCTAGGGCTGCTGAGCTTGGAGATGGCTCTTCAGTGGTGTTACCGGTCACTGGGGAGCCGATACACCATACTATCCCTCTTTTGGCTGCTAGATTAGTGAGACATGAGGATCGTCTCGATGAGTTGTTGAGTGTTATTGAGGATATATCCTTCGAGAGGATTGAGTGTATGCAGGAGGAGGTCACGAACCTCGTGGTTCATAGGACAGCTTTAGAGATGGTATTTGAGATGATGGGGACAGAGATCGAGGAGGCACAGGCTACCATCACTGAGTTTGGTCATCGACTAGATGTTCAGAGGCACGAGATTGATGATTTGAGAGCGATTGCGGCCATTACACAGGAGATGATGGAGCATCAGGCACAGGAGTTAGCTGCATCTAGTTCTACCATCCACACACTTTCAGCTACTATTGAGGAGATTCAGGCCCGTGAGAGATCCAGAGATATGGAGATGTTGGGGATGATCAGGATCATCAGAGAGCTAGAGAGGAGATCAGGAGGCGCACCAGGACCTTCATAGATCTATGACATGTCATTACTTACAGAGACATCTTAACTTGCCGCCTGTGGCATTAATAATTGTTGTAACTTATTGTTTTGTAACAATGAATTCAAAAATTATTAAAACTTTATGTTGGTTACGATTGTAATGTATTGATATTGATTTATGTTGTTCTAGTTGTTTGATCTTTTATTATGCTCCCATATTGAGATTCACTATAATTTCCATGTGTGTTGTTACATATCGTGATGTTTATTTATGAATGATATGGTTTATGTTGATGTATGTATTTATGGTGTGGTTGTGATATGTACTTTGTGATGATCTCGACTATTATGAGTTTGGCTACACTATTTCTCTTGTTATTGATGTTTGGGATTTGTACTTATGCACTTGCGATTTTATAAAGTTATGGCCCCAAGGAAAACCGCTACTGCTACCTCGTCACCCGCTATGACCCAGGCTGCTATCAGAAAGTTGGTTGCCGACAGTGTTGCTGCAGCTTTAGAAGAGCAGGCTGCTGCAATGGCACGAACTAGTAGCAATAACCGAGCCACTGCTGAGAGCGAGTCCGCTGCAACTCGGAAGTGCACCTATAAGGACTTCATTGCTTGTAAACCATCTCACTTCAAAGGGACTGAAGGAGTAATAGAGCTTGCTCGATGGTTTGAGCGAACTGAGACTGTGTTTGTGAGGAGTGGTTGTGCCGCGGAAAGCCGAGTCTCATTTGCTACTGGAACATTGTTGGAAGACGCGTTGTCTTGGTGGAATGCAACTGCTCAGAAGATAGGTGTGGAAGAGGCCTATCAGATCACCTGGGCTGATTTTAAGGAGAAGATGTTGAAGAAGTTCTGCCCTAGAGGTGAGATCAAGAAGTTAGAAGATGAATTTCACGCGTTGGTTGTGAAAGGAAATGATCTCAGGGCTTATGATAGGAGATTTCAGGAGCTTGCCACACTTTGCCCTTCAAAGGTTCCCGATTTGGAAAAGTTGTTGGAAAGGTACATTGAAGGATTACCCAGGAGCATTGAGGGAAACGTCACCTCGTCTAAGCCTCAATCTTTGGATGAAGCAATGTCCATTGCCCAAAGACTGCTAGACCGGGAGATTAAGCGTAACTCTGCTCAAGGGAACAACGATCACAAAAGGAAGTTTGATGATCGAAGGACAAACAACAACAACAACAACAACAACAACAACAACAACAACAACAACAACAACAACAACAACAACAACAACAACAACAACAACAACATCAACGACAACAACAACCGAAACCCCAACCGTAACTACCACCATGACAGAAACACCCACCACAACCAACAGAACCAACGACAGGAAGCTGTCAGAGCTTATGTCGCTGCACCAGTTAAGGATGCTAGGTATGCTGGACCTCTTCCATTCTGTGACAAGTGTAAGATGCATCACAATGGACCCTGCTATGCTAAGTGCGGGAAGTGTTCAAGGGTTGGACATAAGACACAAGATTGCAAGGCGACAGGAGCTAACTTGCAACCCGTGGCTGTGGTATGCCATGCTTGTGGAGAGAAAGGACACTACAGGCGTCAGTGCCCAAACAAGGATAACAATGCACGTGGAAGAGCATACATGCTGGGAGATGGAAATGTCCAGCAAGATCCGAACGTAGTCACGGGTACATTCTTTCTAAACAACCACCTTGTTAAAGTTTTATTTGATTCCGGAGCCGATCAAAGTTTCGTATCTATTTCACTTGCATCCCTGCTTAATATTACACCCACCCGATTAGACACCACATATGAGATTGAACTAGCCGATGGGAAGCTAGTAAGCACTAACACTATACTCCGAGGTTGCACCTTACGACTACTAGACACCCCATTTGTCATTGACCTTATGCCTATTAGACTCGGTAGTTTCGACGTCGTTGTAGGAATGGATTGGTTATCCGAGAACCGCGCTAAGATCATTTGTGACGAAAAGGTCGTTCACATACCTCTGAATAACGAAACCTTGGTTGTTCGCGGAGAGCGAAGTAAGACACGTTTGAGCGTCATTTCTTGCGTCAAGGTTGTGAAGTACATCGAACGAGGATGTCAAGTCTTCTTAGCTCAAGTCATCGAGAAGAAGTCGGAAGAGAAGCGACTCGAGGATGTGCCAGTAGTCAGGAACTTTCCAGAAGTTTTCCCTGAGGACTTGCCTGGCCTTCCGCCGACTCGTCAAGTGGAATTCCAAATCGACTTGATGCCAGGAGCAGCACCCGTAGCACGAGCACCCTATAGGCTTGCACCGTCAGAAATGAAGGAGTTATCTGGACAATTGGAGGAATTGTCAGATAAAGGATTTATTCGCCCTAGTTCATCACCGTGGGGAGCCCCGGTGTTGTTTGTAAAAAAGAAGGATTGAACCTTCAGGATGTGTATCGATTATCGTGAGTTGAACAAACTTACGGTTAAGAATCGATATCCGTTGCCAAGGATTGACGATTTGTTTGATCAACTGCAAGGATCGAGTGTCTACTCGAAGATTGATTTGAGATCGGGTTATCACCAACTGAGAGTTAGGGAAGAAGACATCCCTAAGACGGCTTTCAGGACAAGGTACGGTCACTACGAATTCCAAGTAATGCCATTCGGTCTAACAAATGCACCCGCTGTATTTATGGACTTAATGAACCGAGTGTGCAAACCCTATCTGGATAAGTTCGTGATTATATTCATCGATGATATCCTTATTTACTCACGTAGTAAGGAAGAGCACGCAGAACACTTAAAGGCTATACTAACACTGCTCAGAGAAGAGAAATTATACGCCAAATTTTCAAAGTGTGATTTTTGGATTGAGAAAGTACAATTTCTTGGGCATGTTATCGACAGTAAGGGTATTCATGTTGATCCCGCCAAGATCGAAGCTGTTAAAAATTGGGCGTCACCAACGAGTCCTACCGAGATACGCCAATTTTTAGGTCTTGCCGGATACTACCGGAGATTTATTGAAGGTTTTTCAAGGATTGCTAAACCTTTGACTGAGTTAACACAAAAGAAGAAGAAGTTTGAATGGGGAGATGAACAAGAATTGGCATTTCAGTTCTTGAAGCAGAAGCTTTGTGAAGCACCGATATTAGCACTACCCGAAGGGAGTGAGGACTTCGTGGTATATTGTGACGCATCAATCCAAGGTTTGGGTGCCGTATTTATGCAAAGACTTAAAGTAATCGCTTACGCTTCTAGACAACTTAAACCCCACGAGGAGAACTACACAACTCATGATCTGGAATTAGGAGCGGTGGTATTCGCTCTTAAGATCTGGAGACACTACCTATATGGAACCAAGTGTACGGTCTTCACCGATCACAAGAGTCTTCAGCACATTTTGGATCAAAAGGAGTTGAACATGAGGCAACGTTGATGGCTAGAGTTGCTAAGTGACTATGATTGTGAGATCCGTTATCACCCGGGGAAGGCAAACGTTGTAGCAGATGCCTTGAGTCGAAAGGAACGACTTAGACCCCTCAGAGTTAGGTCATTGGGTATGACAATTAGCTCACCACTTCCGTCTCAAATTCTTGAAGTTCAAGCTGAGGCCCTTAAGGAAGAGAATAGACAGCACGAGAAGATTTACGGCATGCCAGAAAGCACGAATGGATTTGTCAAGAAACCAGATGGAAGGCTGTGTTTCAAGGACAGAAGTTGGATTCCATTGTATGGAGGAATACGAGACCTCATCATGCACGAGTCTCATAAGTCTAAATATTCCATTCATCCTGGTTCGGACAAGATGTATCAAGATCTAAAGAAGTTGTATTGGTGGCCAAACATGAAAGCTGACATTGCAGAGTATGTCGGTAAGTGTTTGACCTGCTCAAGAGTAAAGGCTGAACATAAAAAACCATCCGGTCTTTTGATTCAACCCGAGCTACCAATGTGGAAATGGGAAAGGATTACAATGGACTTCATTACGAAATTACCCAAGACATCGAGTGGGTTGGACACTATTTGGGTTATTGTTGATCGTCTCAGGAAGTCAGCGTACTTCTTGCCAATAAAAGAGATTGATGATATGGACGTTCTTGCACGTTTGTATCTTAAGGAGATAGTTTCCCGGCATGGGGTGCCGATTTCTATTATCTCCGACCGAGACAGCCGTTTCACGTCTAACTTTTGGCGATCTTTACAGAAAGCCTTGGGAACTAAGTTAGATATGAGTACAGCTTACCATCCACAGACTGATGGTCAAAGTGAAAGGACTATACAAACCCTGGAAGACATGCTTAGGGCATGCGTGATTGATTTTGGAAAAGGCTGGTATAAACACCTACCGTTAGCAGAATTTTCATATAACAACAGTTATCACGCTAGCATTAAGGCTGCACCGTTGGAAGCACTTTATGGAAGAAAGTGTAGATCACCAGTTTGTTGGGCTGAGATTGGAGATGTACAACTCTCAGGTCCCGAGTTGATTCTTGAAACCACTGAGAAAATAGTAAAGATTAGGCAACGCTTACAAGCCGCTAGGGATCGGCAAAAGAGTTATGCCGATGTGCGAAGGAAACCAATAGAGTTTCAAGTTGGAGACAAGGTCATGCTTAAGGTATCACCTTGGAAAGGAATGATTAGGTTTGGAAAACGTGGGAAGCTAAACCCGAGATACGTTGGACCCTTCGAGATCATTGAAAGGATCGGTCCCGTGGCATACAAACTTGAACTACCTGAGGAACTCAGTAGAGTACACAACACCTTCCACGTGTCAAATTTGAAAAAGTGTTTATCAGATGAAACACTTGTGATTCCGTTGAAAGAGATCAAAATCGATGATAAGTTGAACTTTATTGAGGAACCCGTTGAGATTATGGATAGGGAGGTCAAACAACTTAGGCATAGTCGCATTCCCATTGTTAAGGCCAGATGGAACTCTAAGAGAGGACCCGAGTTCACATGGGAGCGCGAGGATCAAATGCGTGCCAAATACCCACAACTGTTTGATGAGACAACCCCGAGCACCGATTCAACTTTGGATTCCGGGACGAATCCAATCTAACGGGTGGGTACTGTAATACACCGTAAAATCCCAGGTCATTTATTAATGCTAATTATCGACATTATTCTAAACTAAGCCATTTTTTTTGCGGGCTAATTTGAAATTTTTACATGAAACACTGTTTGTTTGAGCACCCGAATGTTTTAATCACCATTTGTTTGACACCCGATTATGTTTTGTCACCCGATATCACCCGAATGTCACTCTTGGATATCACCCAATGAGGTTAACACCGGTAACTCCCACTTGCGACCCGACACCCTAATTGAACACCAAGATTTTATTAATATATATATATATATATATATATATATATATATATATATATATATATATATATATATATATATATATATATATACACATTATATATAACAGGAGGCATTTGAAGAATATGCCACCTCATTGCCCAGTAATTCATTATCAGCCTTGTCATCAGCCATGTCATCACATTCAGGCCATGTAAGCAATTTTTTTTTAAATTTATTATCATCACAATATTTATTAATATTCGCCTGCATAATTTTTTTTAAAAAAAAGACCCTTACATAGATTCGAACTCAAGACATGTTGTATATTAGAATGTATGTTACCCATTGAACCACCTTATTGTTTTGGGTATATCCTCTAGCCAAATTTCTATATACTATAAGAAACTAATTATGTACTTGATAACTATGGAAAATATTTAATCTGAATATTACCCGATTCATTCATTATATCTCTACAACCCTAATATCATTCAACTGGAACCTAAAACACACATAAACATCCATCTATTATCTACAGAATTTTAAAGATTGTCTATATTCGAGTGATAAATCATTATATAGTCATATCAATATGATGCTAATGTTAGCTGTTTCTTTTATATGAATTCCGCATGTATCAAGCAGAAGGTATATCAAAACCCTAATGATGAAAATCGTTCTTTTATTTATTTATTTATTTGTTTAACATTGTTCAATCCGTATGTAGTCCTATTTATGATTTCAAGGTATATTTATCATCTACTTATTAGGTATCTTGATTTCAATGTATATTTATCATGCATCTACTTATTCATTAATGTATTGATTTATAACAATATGTTTTTGACACATCAGTACTTCCTGCAGATTATGAAGCAAGAAGGTATGTGTATTCCATCTTGCTCATATTCAAACCCTAGAATCAGGTCAGATTTAGTTTCTTTTTATACTGCAGCGTATTCCATCTTGCTCTTCAGAGAGCCATTTATGAATGATGAAATCTTTCTTAATGTCTTAAAACAAATATGAAAATATCACATTCTGTAAATATAGGAGTAATATTAGAGTCTAAACTATGATCATGTCCTAACCATGGCCAAAGCATTAATTAGTGAAAGTATATTGTTATTGTTGTAGTGTCTGTTGCTTGAAAGCTACCAAAGCTCAAGCCAAAGTTATAATTAGCATAAATCAACCATTGAATATAGTTGCACCTTTGCGTAGTTCATATGGAAAAGCGAAAACAAGAGGATCAAATAAAACCCTACACTTATATGGCGGTCTCAATGTTTAAGCACTTGGCCATATCAGGTTTGTGATTAATACTTTTACTTTATATATCAAGTGTTCTATGGTAATGACAGTAATGAGGAAGTCCTCACAAGGAGAACAACTATATTACATTCATGATAAAACATCCATGTTATGCATTAGTTTTTTGCATTTATTTTTCATGGTGCATCATTGTTTATTGTGGCTAATTATTCATGATGACTTGTGAAAGTACTTTATTATTCAATCATCCTATCACTGAAATACGAGGTAAAATTTATGTTGATTTTAACCATTACATCTTCATTGTTCATGTTCACACATAAGATCTGTGTTAAACGGGGTTGATGTTTCTATATTATCATTTTTGACGTCTTTTCTGATTTATATTGTTTTTGTAGATTAGGTTGAACAATCGAATATTACTGGATGGTATGTTGGATATAGCTTTTATTAGTTCTGTCATCATTCATCAAGAATTCTCGCGATGCATGCCATTCAATACGGAGGACATACTTGATGAAAATGTATCTATTTTTATGTTTTTGGTCAGTTAAAGTTTTCAGGTTCACAAGGGATTTGGATATACAAGAGATTGCAACGGATACTAAGAGGGTAAAAAAAATCCATAAAATGGTTACATGTTGGTACCATTTGCCTATATATAGCTCCTAAGATGGCTTCCATCAAAGTGGTTAGTATATTTTACTGATAGCTATTACCATCGGTAGTTCTATTTATGAAATCACTTGGTACTGAAGTGACAGCAAAGGATCGAACAGAACAGGATCTTGCATACTTTCACTATGTTTAGAGATGTTGGCTTTAGATAAGTGACAGCAGAGGATCGAAAAGATCAGGTTCTTGCATACTTTCACTATGTTTTTTTGTTATAGTATCTGATGTTTAATGCCGGCAGACCTACAAAATGGAGTACATATTCTTAGTGTAAGAGAAAAGGAAAACAACAACCTATTGTGGTACTTGAGTAGTATATATTCAGATTAGAGAATTTATAACATGATCAGGTAGGAGAGGGTGAAAGGGGAAGAACAACCAATAAAGCAAGTAGGTGAGTTTTCATGTCTTTTTCTAATAAACTAATATGCATATACTAAGTTATTATTTTCTGTATGTGTGTATGAGATTTATTATGTACAAAAAATTAAGCAAAATGTTTAGTTGGAGGGTTATTGCATCAGGTGCACTCATAAACTCTCTCTAGGTTCTTTTGCTAATTGATATATTAAAGATATTGACTAATCTGTGTTCTTTTGCAGGAAGCTGCTATTATTAGCAACAATTTTGAGGTTTGAGAGAAGGAATTACTAAAGCTATAAGAGAAGCTTAACCCAAGAGAACAAGTAAGTCATTGGAATATCATCACTGGAAAGTCTTACATGGTAGTTTGTTAAACTACCTTGTCCTTACCACACTTTTTCAGAAAATAAAACCTAAAAGATAAGGATAAGTTTCATCACGATACATCTGGTCAAGCTTCTCCTCTAGAATGCAGTGATAATGGCTTTACTTGGATCGCTCTCAGTTGATGAAATGAGACAAAACAGGTTATTACTTAATACTTAATATTTTGATATGAAGCTTGCAGAGATGCACTATTGATTGAAAATGAGAATGAAACTTCTCATTTACTTCATTCGTACGTTCACACTTATTCTATTCTTCAGGAACTTAGTTGGTGTTAGGTTTTGCCTTTACCTTATATACTGCATCTTGGGTGATCTATCGTATATCAACTTTCATTACATCATAAATTTTTGTCTTGTCAGTTTGAAGATATTGGCTCACATGGGACAAAGGTATTGATATATAACTTATGGCTCAATGACAAAGGCATCTATGATCTGAACTTTGATGAAGGCTATTATCGCTCGTGCCTTTGAATTGTCTTCTAAAGCCATTTTTTATCAAGTAAATGCTACATTTTAAAACGTAATGATTGAAGACACAAGTGCAGCTCACAAGCAAGTTGAGCCTGCACATTCACCTTTTGGCAATTGCTTTAAGGGTAACAGATTAAAGCCATATTTTCTTTTGAAAAAGCTAAATTGTGACTGATAGTACATATATATGCATACTCACGAAACCGAGATCCACATAAAGTTTGACGAGATGGACCGTCAAATTCTTTTGTTAATAATTTTAGCATTGGCTATGACTCAAAGCTTGAACTGTGGATTAGCCGACGGCTAAAGGAAATTGGTATTTTGTTTCTAGGATGTTATTAATTCAGAATACTCTATGAATCAAAGCTTGAATAGTGAATTGGCTGACGGCCAAAGGAAGTTGGTAGCTCTTGCACTTTCTGGGGCAAATTCTTAATGGGTGAACCAAATTAGCAATGGGCCTGTAGGTAGTTTTCAAGAAGGTTAGTTTACCTCCGTGTTATGTAAAATTCAATCATTGTGATGTATCACAACAAACATCCTTATGTATATATACTCATTTTCTGTTTTAGATGGATGCTCCATTGGATCCGATTGCTGATGTATCCAGAAAGATACTTACAAAAACATAAAAAGATGGAATAAATGGCTTAAAGATTAGCAGAGGTTAGTCATCTATAATCATCGAGATTGTTGATACTTGGTATACTACTTTGGGGGCTTATACATGTCTTTCAGGTTCGTTGAAGGTGATTTCGAGACTTATGACTCACATATGAAGTGGTCACATGTTTGGGGTGGTGAACCGGAACTACTTATGTCCTTAAATGTCCTTAAGTACGCTATTGCAGACTATTAATATTTATAGGATTTGTTTTCTAAAGCTTCTTGGCTTCATTTTTTACATTTTGATCCTCTGTTTGCAGGGTGCCTAAGGTTTACACAAGCTTGCATTGATTAACATGAAACGCTGCCCTATAACTTCAGCATGCTTAAATTGACTTTCAGGTTTACATAAAACTATGATCTTTCTCATAACCTGATTACTTCTTGGTATTCGAGTTTCTGATTTATGTCAACTATTTCATCTTGATATTTTTGTGAAGCAGAAGTCTTCGGAAAATTCACATTTTATCAGGTTTCTTCTAACAAGTGAAGCACTTTTAAAGTCATTTGAGTGACACACAACTATATGCTTGAAATCTACCCGGCTACCACTATTGATTTCACTTTACAATGAAAAGAAATATAACAATTGTATACTGTGTTAAGTTTTCTGTTTTTTTTGTTTCAATGCTGACATGTTTTATGCAGTAATTTATAATTTGATGCTTTAGGAAAAGCATTGTTGTAGTGATAAGGCTGTTGAACTTAAGGAAGAGTACCAAAAGGCTTTGGAGAATCCAACTCAGGCTACAGATAAAACTGGGGTTGCTAATCTGTAACGTCTTTTTAAATCAAATAGGGGTTGCTATTGGATGTGGACGACATACATTTGTTGCATAGGTGAATATTGGGTGTTATTATGTGGTTGGGGTTCTATTGGGTGTTTTGTTAGCTTTCAAATTTAACCTTGGTGCTAAGTTAAACATATGATTGTTTTATATATCCACATTCATATCATTCTTAACCACAGTGACGGTTCATGCAATGACAGCTGGGTAAGTACGCCGGGTAATGGCTCAGAAGATAGCGACTTTGGCACGACAAAGGGCACAAGAGAAGGATAGGCACACACCTTTATCGGTTGCTGCCCAGGAAGCTGGTATTCACTATTATCGTAGCAAGCTTGATGATATTACTGTTGGCGTTTCCTGTAATACTGCATTACCAGTAGCAGAACTCAATTTGACCACATGGCAACATTGAGCCGTTTAAAGAACTGGTGTTGGTGAGAAAACAGTTGGAAGGTGGTTCAAGGATATAAAACGAGAAATAAAAAAAATAAAAACAAACTGGAGCCCATAATGCCACTGTCAGTTGTTGGTGTTGATTTTGTTGTTGCTTCAGTTGTAGTTGCCACCTCATTGGGACAGAGAAAGGATGAGGAGATGATGAAAACTAACTTGGCGGTTGCATCTGCAACTACCCTGATGGCGGCTCAGTGTGTGGAAGGTGTTGAACGTGACGCTATCGGTAACTCCATATTTTTATTTTTCTCTTTAACTTCCCTTGCAAATAAGCCTTTTTAGTGATACCATGTTGGTTGTTTAACAGAGTGTTAAAGACCTGATTGAAAGAAGCAAAAAAAATACGTTGTTTTCATCTACTCACTTGGTGTATCTGTAGGCAGCTTAAGGTGAATCAATATTTAATAAACACTAACAGGCACTTAGCTATGTATTGTTTTGTTGCCATCACTGTGATATGATCCATTGTGCTATTCCAGGTGTGTTTGCTGATGGAGAAGGTGTAATTTCAAGTTCAGTGGGTGAGTACAATAAACAAGAAACACATATAGAAAGGACTAATAAATGGAGTCCCAGATGAAGTTAGATGACAGATGTTAACTGGGAAAAACCTCTATCTTGAACCTCGATTTGAGATAATTGTTTACATCTTGAATGCATAAATGATTTGGACAAACAATTTATGATTTGGGAATATGTATAAAGTTACGCTTTGATTATATTTTGACAGGTGACGAACATTCAAAGACGACTTAGCAGCATAAGAAGTCACTGCTTGGCTGAAGAAGGTAAATCGCCAACTATTTGCTGATGTTATATGGGTTTTTTTTACAAGGTATTCAAATCGTTTTAATCATAATAACTAGAGTGTATTTGATATGATGTAATCTTGGGTTATCATATTGTACACATTGTAGTTGACATTTTAATTAACAATGTTCCGAATAGGAGATTAAATTGGAATGGGGTAAGGGTTTGGCTCAAAAGACAGAAGTAGAGGCAAGATGAAACATATGAGTTTGCTATTTTTTCAAGTTCATGATGTTCAGGTTTTCCTTAATAGTTTTCCTTTTGCAACTTTTATCTTAATTTAATAAAGAGTTAAAAAAAATTAGCAAATTAGTAGGTCCACAATGAGTGTTAATTGTTAAAACAGTTATATAGCAGAAACACGTCATAGTTCAGAGAACATGTCAGACTACAATGCTTGAGCAAAATACTTACGAAGTGCTAAATGCAATCGACAATTATATCAGCACACAGTAAGAAAGACCAACATTTAACTAAAAGCATACTTTGAGGGTTGAGGCAAGTGATTCGCTATAGTTACATATCTCATGTATTCTTAAACAAGGACGAGCTAAAGATACATTTTTATTACTAAGAACCTGGTTTGTCGCAACTGCTTTTAAAAACTCAGATTTCATTTTGTATGCAGGAAGCTTCTCTCTTAATAAACACATGACACGATCAGATTCCTACAAAGGTGTCATTCATTAAATACAAACTTAACTCCTAAGAATAAATGAGCTTAAGAATAGAATATAGGTAAGCACCTTTTGTTTTTCATGACTTTCTTTGAGTTCGACACTAAGGGCCTTCTTGGCACTGTCTGACTCCAACAAAACCAAGATACCATTGGTTTTATTTGATTCTTGGGTGATTATTTGGCACTCCAAATATATGTACCAGAATAACTATCAATATTTTCAGACCCTGTAGAACTATCCAACAGATTCTCAACTCTTCTCCCGGTTTCTAAAGACATATGTATCTACAAAAATATCCATGACATAAATAAACAACTGAGTTTATATTTGAAAATTTTCGAAACAACCATGTTTATAGAAAGAGTATAGCTTTTTATACCTCTTTTTGTGCATAACCATGACCCTCGTCAAGATCTGCTCGGTAGTTTGGTAATGGAACTTTGCTCACCACAAGTGCCTTCCCTTTATTATACGCTTAATTGGCTTACTTTCCACTAAGAAAACAACCGAGAAAGCAATGTGAGGGAGAAAAAAATGCATGAGACAAGTTTTTCTACTAGCATATATGTATTGAATGTATTATATATTTGTTCACCTTTCCATGGAAATAGTATTTGATGGAAAAAGGGTAACCTCTAAACCCTAGATATGAGCAATCTATTAAAAGAGTATTCGTGTCCAAATGCATATATACATATATATATATATATATATATATATATATATATATATATATATATATATATATATATATATATATATATATATATATATATATATATATATATAGACCATAAAGCTATTGAACAACAAAATCAACGTTTAAACCTCCCTTGATAAAAGCTAGAACCTTTTTTGGTTTGGACCACATTCTTAATGATCTTTTGCAACTCATGATTCTTCATCCACCATACTTTTTTCGGTCTATGCAATCAATGGCTTGAAGCTTTGATTTTATTGGTGTCATAAAAGTTTATCAAGTGGTCCATATATGTTCGTATCACCGTCTCAAACGGCTTTCCAATCTACTCGATCTATTGTGGAAAACAACATGATATCGGATAAAGATGCATCCCACTTCTGGCGTAATTATGGCTCGATCTATAAATAAATTTGTTTCTTTGATAAGAGTTTGCATTGTTGTAAATGCATGAGACTCCGATATTGCGTATTGTTTCTTTGATAAGAGTTTACTTTACTTTACTTTTTATTGTTGTAATTTTATTTTTATTTTTATTTTTTTTACCTGGGTTCCGACTCGACATTGCGAGCCGACTAATCCCAAGGCGACTACCCTTTTTGGATAGCCCGGAGTCATAGCAGGTGAACCTCCGTGATCACACGGGGATTAATTTTTTCCCCAAGGTTTCAACCTGGGACCTCCTGGGAGTTTCACCTATTTAGGAGACCAAGTCCAAACCACTGAGTCACCTCATGTTGAAAACCTCGACGAAAGAAATGTTTTATTATCAACTCTGCCTCTCCTCCCCTCTTCATTTCCTCCATCTTTCTCCACCAATGATTCTTATAAAAAAGCTCTACCTGAAAAAACCACTATTCTACCATGAGGTCCCAGTAAAATGGATACATAATACATCCATATTCAAAATTTAATATGCTTAAGTTTCGCAATTCATATACTTCAATTTATAAAGAGTACTTTATATTATTTTGTTAACATGTGATGTTAGCATTGAAAATCATAGTGCCTAACTGAATTCATTTTTTAAGATTAAGTAGCCTAACTAAATTCATAGTGCCTAACTAAATTCAATTTTTTGGTCAACTTTCAATTCATGTTTTAAGATTCAGTAGCCTAAGGCATTGTTTTTTTTTCTTGGAAAACACTTTTGCTTCACTTTTATCTGCAAGCGGGAAGAGAAAATGAAAGAAGAGCGTTTTCTTTTTCCTCTTATGTCAAGTGCGTTTGTTTTTTTTTCCTCTAATGTCATGTGCGTTTGTTTTTTAATTTAACTTTTAATATGTTTTTTTTTGTTAAAGTTAACTTTTATATGTTCAGGTTACTACTCATGCTGAAATGGTTGATTTTGAATTTATCACTTTGGTCATATTTTGAACTTATTAGTATATAAGTTTGTAAACACGAAGGTTGTGAAGCTTTATATTTTCTCTCATATTCAATAAACGTATATTTCTTTTCATTCTTAATCCATTCAATATATAATTTAGTATGTTATAGCTTATTTTCATTAACTTTTCCAATTATATTCATAAGCTTTTCATTAACTTTTCAGCGATACTCATAAGCTTATATGGCTACAAAAATTAATTATTTCAATAATAATCTATTTTTTTTAGTCACCTGATTTATGTGTTTTTTAGGCATTCGAAAGATACTTTTGTTACTTTTAGTCAATTTAATCCGTTTTCCAATTATGCTAATTATATTGATTTTTCTGGTTTAGCCAGTTTGAGATAAATGTCATAGAACATTAGACAGATAAACATATACTGTAATGATATTAATATGCAAATGGGTCAAAATTGCCACGTTTGATCGACAATTGAAAATTATTATAAAGCACACCCAAGTGTGCAAATCAATTCTAATATCAAATAATCAAAATATGGAAATGAGCAGTGGAGAATACCCTACATATGTCAACGGTGTTAGTGTTCAACCTCTTTTTCATCCTTTTTGTCTAATATTTTAGGTTTCGGTATATAGCAAGTCCGGAATACTCCTACGGTTATGTTCAGCGGACGCCAACACCATATGGGCTATATCAAATGAAAAGTAAGCCATCTTTCAACTCAATGATGCATACGATAATCAAATTAAATGGTTATCCGAAATTGACGATTCGAGTCGCAATAAGCATTTTAAAAGTGCATGCTTTAAAAGCGCATGCAATACACAAATTGACAACTATTGCATAATCAAACAAGGACACTTCATATGATGTAATATTCCAAGTCTGATTTTGGATTGGCTTTTGTATCTTAGTAGCACCATTATAGTAACTTCACAATATTTTACTATTGTTTATAGAGAATGCTTTAAATTTTGAATATAAAGTTGATCGTATCCATGAAAAATACGATATATAAATCCTTACCACGTACATTAAACATAACTATAAACCGAAATTAAGAACCGTAATTACAATGAAAAAAACAAAAATTAAGCTATTTGTTTTTTAATTAAAAAATATTTAAAAAAAAAAAAATTGAAATTTATATCATACATTGTAACAAGCTTTATTTTGCATTTGAGTTTAAATCATACATTATGTTTGAGTGAACAACTTTGTAATTTATAATTGTAATATAATTAATAATGTTCATAAAACAATTTCAAAACACCCTTATTTCTCTAAGGAAAAAGGTGTAAATGAAAATTATAAGTCATGCCCGCCCATCGGGCGGGCTTTGAAATCTAATATATATATATATATATATATATATATATATATATATATATATATATATATATATATATATATATATATATATATAATATATATATATATATATATATATATATGATATTATATATATATATATATATATATATATATATATATATATATATATATATATATTAACTTTTACGAAATTTGTTATTACTATATATATAAGTATATATATATGTATGACGACACCGTTTATATACATTTTTGGTCTTCACGAACCGACACCGACTCCGAAACTAATTTCACAATTTCACGAATCACCGACACCCCGTTATTTTTGGGCCGAACACAAGCCCACATCATTTCTTTCTTTTTCACTTGGGCTGAGCACCCTCACTAGCCCACACTAATTCACTTTCGTCGTTTGGTTTTGGACCTAAACCACCACAGCCCACACGGTTTTGTTTTCTCTGGGCCGAATACTTACACAAGCCCGTATGGCTTGCATTGTTTTCTTTTTCCTTGCGTAGCATGTCACCAAAGCAGGAACCAATTCCTTTTGCATTTTTGATTGTTGCACATGTTTGTTTGCTTAGTTTCTATTTCACACGACACAACCTTACTACAATACCTTTGACTTTGTTTCACCCGACATAGAGCCACCTCCGAAAGCCGTCAAACCATTGGACGATAGCAATATTCACCTAGATGTCCAAACCGACTATTAACCAAAGGTCCGAGTGTCCCATGGTTCCCCAACAAGTATACCACATGAGCTCTAATTCTATTTGTTTAATGACTCTAATAAGCCTAACTATACTTAAAGTAATCCAAAGCAACCCTCTTTGCTCCCTTCTACCTCAACTCGACGTGACAAGAGCTAGACCAAGGAGACATGTTTGTCTATACTCGAATGACAACTAAGAGTTGTGTCTCACTAGATCAAACACTCAACTACTTTGCCCCTCATATATATAAACCCATATTAAATGCACATATGTCTCACACTTGCAAGAATTCTCAAGCTTCAAACACTCTCTATTTCCTTTTGGTTACTATCGAAGAACGCAAGGAACTCACAAGCGAAGTGTTGGGGTGAAAAGATTTGGGTAACTCTAGTGGATAAAGGAGAGCTTGACGGGGAAGGGTGTACCATGTTACTTGTTCGTTTGTCTCGTACACACGGTTTCATCACCACCAAAGTTTGGTGTTGTAATTGTTACTCACCCCTTTTCTTTTTCGTATGTTAATATCATGCTCATCACGTATTCTTATCACACGACGCACACATTATATCGAGTTAACACTTTCATTACACTATCAACAACATCTTTCACATGCCTCGACACCCTAGGAAAGACCTCACCATTTTATTTCTATACGTACGACCCCTATACTTTTCTCGACCATCTACACCCTCGACTCACCCTTAACCAAACCCAAGTGACATGCAAACCGTACACGGTTTTACACCACGAGAACTAGACTAAAAATCAAACCTAATCGAATGCTACTTTTCAAACAAACAAAAACACCCTTTGGGCTTTATACGGGCTAACGAGCCCACTAGATTTTCAAGAGGGAAATTCGGTTTAAAGTTTAGGAATAACAAGACATACAAAAACGAATTTCAAAGAGTTTTTGTAAATTATAACCACTACTTTCTTTGTGCCAAATAAATTATATTTCTTTTCTTAAACAAGGACCATTTTTGCAAAACTCCCACGATAAGGGACTAAAACTGTCAAAACTACAAAATGTCGGACTAAATATATAATACTGATTTTCTAATAAGGAATTGAGGGTGGAAAATGTATTATTCAAAAGTATAAGGAATAAAGTGCAAAATGTACAAAAAGGACTAAAATGAAATTATTTTGACCAAAGGGGTAAAAAGTGTAACTTTGATAAAGTTAAGGGTAACTTTTGATGATAATTATATTCTTACATATATATTTACTTTTATAATAAATCTTATAAATATTAATATTTATATGGTATTTCGTAACTTTAAAATAAATACGTACTTTACTAAAAATATTTACGTATAAATATTTTTATTAACGACATTTATATCACTGAATAAATTGATATTTATCAAACACCGATTCGTATCAACGCTAACAATAACTACGTAAAGTTATTTGAAATATATTTAAGACACCCGAAACGGATATCACCGTACACGAGACATATCACATGTCATTTACAACACGAATCTAAAACACCGATTACAATGTATTATTTAGGTCGCAAGTCGGAGGAATTTCATTGCTAGTCGTAGCAATACACCATCACTTTTGAGCACCTTGTGATTACGCACCTTTCAGGTGAGTTCATGGTCCCACATTTTTAATTGTTTTTAAACCCTGTGGGGAGATACATGCTATAAATCGAACACAAGTATTTTTCTGACTGTTGTTATCACCTGATATTGCCTAAGTTGACACCCGTGCTACAAGTCCCTCATATCACGAACCTTAATCACTTGCGAGTGAGCGCGAATATAGTTGATAGATCTATTGGAATGGCAGCCCACCTCTGTCAAGGTGATCACTTGGCAGGAGGTGTGCTATATTCGAGGTATTAAGGAAATTTGGCACATTTCCTGTCACCGAGGGCCCCCTTGTCATTTACATCCGCTGTGGTGTAGATGATTATTATTATCTTTATGATATGTCAAATCAATGTTAAGGCTTGCGTTTCGTGAGGCTTAGGAGCAATATTACACCCGATTAAGTCAAGACCTGTCTATCTTGGCTTGTTTATTTCAAATGCTTGACTTGTGTTCACACTATTACTATTTAAACTACTATGGATTCACTCAACCTTTGTGTTGACTTTTTAAGCATGTTTATCTCAGGAAATTAGCAAGCATGGCGGCACGGAGCTGTCAAAGGGCACAGGACCTCCCTTTTGATTTCAATTATCATTATTTACAAACTCATCACTTCTTTTGCTAAACAATTAACATTTTGGAAAAATGTTTGTAACTCTGAATATTTGAGTTTTCATGGAATGATATTGACAATCTTTTGAATTGTTTTCTATGAGTATGACTGTGTACTAAACTGTAATGACCCCGATTAGATTTCCGCTGCTTAATCAAATTTCGGGGTGTTACAGTACGCATATTTCTTTTATATTCGGTTAATTTAATTACATGTATTTGATCTATTTCCACTGCGTACTTGACGATGTTTATGTGTTTATATTATTGTTATGATTCACATATTCCAATATTTATAAAGTTTAGCATATTAACAATAATAGGTTTATAAAAAAAAGTTAGAAATTAATATTATTATCATGATATGAAAACATTATAAACCTTTTAAAAATATTGACCATTTGAGATGCTCTAACTACTGTTTTATTAGTTACTTTGTAAATCATAACAAAAAGAACAATAGCTTATGGTAATAAGAAATGTTGGATGGGTTGGCTAATTGATACTCACAAGGTTTCAACGATTGCTCGCAATTTACACCTAGAAAGGCACCTTATTTATTGCGAATTTGATTTATTCAATTTGCTTTCTTCAAAAAAAAAAAAAAAAAAAAAAAAAAAACTTAAGAATTAACCATTTATAATTGAGTCATATAAGTGTTCCAAGTGAGACTTCCGACGCGAGTAAATTGAGTCAACTGGAAAATGTAACTAGTTAATAAAATTTAACTATCTGCTCTAGCTAATTGTTTGGGCATAACGAATATCATCCGGAAACGATCAATTAGTTTTTTTTGTTTCAAGTTTCACATGAATTTATCTCTTTTAGGTTTAATGGACCAATGAGAAGATGACCTTTGTCTTGAATACTAATATCAACCAAAAAGTTGTGAGGTAAAGTCTTATGAGAGACATGCATGAAGTATTACGTACATACAGTAATATTTAGATGTATCAATATAACTTTTAAGAAAATGTATACTATTCATGTCAACTTGAAAAACTTACTACTCCAAATTTTAGTGTGGAGACCTAAATAATTAAATCATACTATGAATGAAATCGCAATAAATATAGTTGCAAAGTGTATATTAATCTATAGTTATAAATAAAGTTGTCACATTTTGACGGATTTGTTGTCATCCACAAGGTCTTGTGAAAAATAAGGAGAAATCACTTACCTTCTTCATAATGAAATATTTTAGTATTTATGGTAGGTTTGAATTGCTTTATTCATGAACAATAAAGTGGAACCATCTATTATTTAATAAATGTTGATCAAGTAACTTGCCGATAAAGTTGTTCAGTCTGCTGCTATGAGTCAGTGGTTTGTCTCTCACTTCGTTCAATACCTTATTCTCTTTCTTTTTGGTTATATTTATATTTGTCATGTCCATCTCGGACGACTTAACTTATATCCATCCCTGGCTTTAGTCCTTCCAAGGGTATGTTCATCCCAAGTTTAAGTCCATGTCAGGTTTATGTCTCATGACCATCCTGGACTTACCTAATGTTCATCCAAGACTTATGTCTAATGTCTATCACAAGTAGGGGTGTTATCGGATCGGGTTGTCGGGTTATCGGGTTGGTCGGGTCGGGTTGTTTCGGGTTTGGGTGTTCCAAATATTGACCCTAACCCGACCCTATAAGAAATCGGGTTATCAGGTTTCGGGTCAAAACGGGTCGGGTTGAATCGGGTTGGTTTATCGGGTTGGTGAGTTAACTGCTTTACTGATTCACAAGAAACAATCTTAGATTGGTGAAATTAATATCACAATATTTTCTTTAGTATACCATACTTGTATTGTAGCAAACTTTACATGAAACAACTGTTCAAGTGGTCAAAAATCAGGTTACTAGAAGTGTAAGGATACTAAATAACTTTTACTCTATCAATCGTTAATAAAAAAAAACATGTCAGCATGCAAACTTTAGTTTTTAGATACCCACTGTGCATATTCAGATACATACTCGTTCACCTAGTACACCTATTTTGCGTAAAGGTATAAGGGTAGTGGCAGCCATGCCGTTGGGCCATCGGTTTGCCCCCAAACCGCCGGGGAACACCGCCGCCACCCCAGCGGTTTGGGTGGGCGGTTTGGTTCAGCGGCAAAAAACCCAGCTGCGGTTTGAGTTTGAAATGTGAACGTTGGCTTTGAAATGTGAACGTTGGGGGAAAAAACAAAACAAGGGGAGCGGCTTTGTAACAAAAAAAAAAAAAAAAAAAAAAAAAAAAAAAAAAAATTCTATAAATACCAAACACAATACAAATAAACTACACTTATTCAAATACACACACCATACAAATTACTACTAAATCCTTTACATTTCACACAATGGCATCATCATCTTCTTCATCCGATGAGTTATATTTCCCCCCCACGACCTTTCAACAAAATCAATCCACGGGTAGTACTCTATCAACCTTTTTAGCCATGTACGATTCGATTGAGGACACGGCAACCTCTACCGAACCACGAGCGTCTGTCACCCGTTTTCGTGAAAAAGCTTTACAAAATCTAAAGGATGACTATTTCGTTGAAATTCCAAAGTTTGCCCACCATATTTTTCGAGATAGGTTTCGTATGAATAAAAGGTTGTTTTTAAGAATTGTTGGTGATATTGAAGCGAGATTCGAATGGTTTCAAGAGGGCGTTGATGCGAGGGGGGCAAAAAGTTTCACGGCTTTACATAAATGCACATCGGCCATTCGGCAACTCGCAACGGGTGAACCTCCGGATAGATTTGATGACTATTTAAACATGGCACGAAGAACGTCAGGTTATAATTTTTTTTTATTAATGTTGTCGTTATATTTTTTTTATTAATGTTGTCGTTATATTTTTTTTTATTAATGTTGTCGTTATATATTTTTTATTAACAGGAGAATGCCTTGATCATTTTTGCAATGCGGTTATTGAATTATATGGTCGAGAGTTTTTACGTAGACCGACATCTCATGACATTGCACGCTTATACGAGGCACATGAAGAACAACATCACATTCCTGGAATGCTTGGTAGCATTGATTGTACACATTTTGTTTGGCGAAATTGTCCTAGACATTTGAAAGGCCAATATAAGCGTGGCGATCACCAATACCCGACTATTATGCTTGAATCCATCGCTTCATACGATTTGTGGATTTGGCATTCGTTTTTTGGTCCTCCCGGTGCTAACAACGATATAAATGTTTTGAATCAGTCTCCGTTGTATCTTACGGAGCGAAATGGAACGGCGCCAAACAGTTCATTTTCTGTAAATGGACGTAATTACAAACGTGGATATTATCTTACCGATGGAATCTATCCTACATATTCTACGTTTGTTAAAGCATATAAGCATCCCACTGAGCCGAAGGAAAAGAGATTCAAGACGTTACAAGAGTCTGCAAGAAAAGATATCGAGCGAGCTTTTGGTCGTCTTAAGGCCAAATGGATGTTTCTCAGTCGTCCTCTCCGTCCTATGACGGTCGACAAGATTCGGCAAATCGTTAATACGTGTATCATATTGTGCAATATGATTTTAAAAGACGACGAGATGGCAATTTCACCGGTTCATATAATGGATCCGCCGGTCGCGCCAGTTTATGACGATAGTGTACTACCGGAGTTACTCGACGAACAAATCCATTATCGTCTCCAATATGATCTTACGGAGCACGTTGAGGCTCAAAACTTAGCATACCTCGATGACTAGTTATTTCTTTTTTTTATTTACGTATTATGTAATTTTCTATTAATTATGTTTTTTTTTCCAAGTATTATGTATTTTTATTTTAATTATTAATGAAATATTATGTTTTTATTAAATTATTTATTTATGAAAAAAAAAAATGGTGGTTTGGGAGGTATGAAAAAAGTATGGTTGCCATTAAAAAAGGGTTGAGAGGTATGGAAAAAGTGTGATTGAGGTGGAATGATATTATTGGTTGGTTGGGAGGTATGGATTTTTTTGGGAGGTATGGTTGCCACTACCCTAAGACTTCAAAGGCTGTTAATAGCAGCTGATATAGGTTTCAGTTTAGCCTCCAAAATTGACCCTCTTTAGATATGACTTGGTCAATGAACATTCACGAAACATATGACAAAACGAAACAAAACATTAACATGTAGCCAATAAATTGCAGTAGAGTGCAGTAGAATGTAATAGGCTTAGAAACAAAATATTGCCATTAAATTTCATTAGGCTACTGAACATATGACATGACTCATGAGCAGTAGCTACTAGCTAGCCACATCAAATCTAAAAACAAAAGTAACCAATTCAGTTCCAAATCCAAACATACACATATAACTTCTTATGCAAAAGCCAATTTGTTCTTCAATCTTCAAACTTAAGTCCTCAAGCTTCAATCTTCAAACTTCTGTCTTCAAGCTTCAAGTTCATTCCAGACTCAAGTTCATCCCAGACTTAAGTCCATCATCGGGTTATGTCCATCCTCGACTTATGCTTTATAGATGTCCAGCCCGGACATGTCAATCCTGAACTTATGTCCATCTTGAACTCATTCTTTTGGTCCATTCGAGCAAGACGTACATCATCAGTGTTGAATAGCTCGAGTTAACGGTACCATCTAATAATTACAACAATGGTATTAAAGGAATGTCGTCGTCGATTATAGCTTTAAAACTATGCTCGGGATCTCACAAAATTAGTAAAAAAATGTTTTTCACTGGAACTAAACTTTAGTTTCTTGGTTTTGTAGCGTACGTCTTGGCTTATACGATAGTTTCAATAGAATATTTGTGTCACATGAGACTTATGCAAAAGAAATTTTGAAGAGGTTTGATATGGCAGAATGTAATAATCCACTGGCTATTCCTACGGAAACTAGAACAAAATTCTCCAAGTTTGAGGGAGGAGATCGAGTGGATGCGGGTAAATACCAAAGTGTAGTTGGATGCTTGAGATACTGCATATAGTGTCGGTGTGGTGAGTCATTTCATGGAGGATCCGAGGTCCTCTCATTGGAAGGCGGTAAAGAGAATTCTTCGATACATAAAGGGAACATGGTCGATCACTTGGGTTATTTTACTCAAGTTCTGTTGATTACAAGCTGATTGGATACTCCGATAGTGATTGGCATGGAGTTGTGGATGATCTCAAATTAAAGTACATCAGGCTATGTGTTTTATATGGGAGATTGGGAGTCACGCGCGACATTTACATGGGCCTCTAAGAAGCAACCAATAGTAACCTTGTCGACATGTGAGGCAGAGTATGTGGCACTATCGTGGTGTGCATGTCATGCAATTTGGTTGAGGAACCTGCTAAGTGAGATAAAACTACAACAACACAAGCCAACTGAAATACGAGTTGACAATAAATTAGCAATCGAGTTGGCGAGAAACCTGGTGCATCATGAAAGAAGCAAACACATAGATGTTCATTTCCGCTTCTTCAGGGAACGAGTGAATAATGGGGAAGTGCAACTGAATCATGTCACTAGTCGTGATCAAATAGCGGACATTTTCACAAAGGCTCTTCCAACAGAGTTGTTTAACAACTTTAAGATGAAACTCGGAATGAAGGATGGACGAGACTTGAGTTTAAGGGAGGAATTTGTTAAAGATAAACTCAAAGTCACAACTCAAGATAGCAGCTGGAAAGTGAAGTAACAGATTGGTGATGTTTGAATTTCAAAATAGTATTTTCAATAAGTAGTTTGTGTACTCTAAATATGTATTGGGTATGTAAATTAGTCAAGTCAAGTAATATTAATAAAAGTAAAAGTGTTGTGTGTCTGATATTTGTGTGTATCTCACGAACCAGAAACTAAACAGTCTCTATCCTAAGTAAAACCAAGTTTGTCATACGTGACATCTGAGATTCGAACTTTATTTGTTAAAGATTTTGAGAGTATCCGAGAAAAAGGTGCATCAACCGTCACATGAATCATCGGTCAAGCAATGCAATACAAACATACAATTATAATTAGGGATAATGATTTCTAAATGTATCCAACTTGACACGTTTTACTAAGTTGTGTATGCAACTTTTAATTTTGCTATCTTGGGGTCTAAACTGCCTAATCTTTGCTAACTTATGTACTAAAGGGGTGTTTAAGGTTTTCCGTTAGAGTTATTTACATAAATCTTCCATCTCGTTAGTACCAAATTGCAATGCAAGTCTTAACGGGCAGTTAGAATAATTTGCATAAAACGTCCTTGTGGTTAGCCCCAAACTGCCGTAGTTGGTCCTTATGGCTCACCACGTGTCACCACATGAGTGGTGCCACGTGGCATCGGGATCGGATAACGGGTCAAGTCGGGTCGGTAACCGGGTCGGATCTGGGTTCGGGTCAGGTGCCATGTGGCAGTAAGTATATATACCCTTTCTGTGTCTCGGAATCGAACCCAAGACCTCTCGTTGGAGAGGGAAGTGTGCCACCGCTGTGCTAGAGCAGCCCTTCAATTTATTATACGCAAAATATATTTTTATAGTACAACTAATCCAGTCCATATTTGTAGTATAAAAAGTTTCAATTAACTTTTGTTCCGGGTCATTTAGGGAAGGGTCAAGAGTATATGAAAATACCGTCGAACTCGTTTTTTCGTGCTCTTTCCAATGGTATGCTCGGGGAATTTTTTGAGGTTCAAACGAAGTTGAAAAAATTTTCCGAGCACACCATTGGAAAGAGCACAAAAAAACGAGTCTGACAGTACTTTCATTTATTTTTTATCCGGTCCATAACCCCTTTAAATTGACAGGCCAATATCTATTTGAACCTTTTTATTATAACAAAATGGACTGTCTATCAAAGTGGGTTATATATTTAATTTCACATAATATTATGAAGGGCTGCTCCACCCCCGCGGTAGCACCCTTCATCCACAAACCAAGAGACCCGAGTTCGAATCCGGCGAGAGGCAAAGCTGGGTTTATTAATACCATGCCACGTGTCACCACCTGAGTGGTGCCACGTGGAAGCCTGACCCGTATCTGGCCCGACCCGGTCCCGATCCTGATCCTGACCCGACCCGGTCCTATTCCATGTGGACTAACACCGTAATCGTATGTTAATTATAAGGACTAACGCTGCAATCATATGTTAACTGACAATAAGGACTTGCATTGCAATTTGGTACTAACGAGATGGACGATTTATGTAAATAACTCTAACGGAAAACCTTAAACACCCCTTTAGTACATAAGTTAGCAAAAATTAGGCAGTTTAGACCCCAAGATAGCAAAATTAAAAGTTGCATACACAACTTAGTAAAACGTGTCAAGTTGGATACATTTAGAAATTATTATCCCTTATAATTATATCTCGGTTATAACATAATCTATGCACAATAAATTGTGCATTATGATATTTCTTAATTAGTATAAAATTGTCATGTGAGCGTGAAAGATTTATTTTGGTGATGAAAATTCATTTAGTAATAATGCATGTAAAGATTATCAATGTGATGTGAGAATATATGTTGACATAAAATGACGAGCTCAACTCTGATGAAACAAATGTAGAATCACGACTATTATTTTTTTCCCGTCATTTATCACTACCAACCGCCGTTGGCTTCTCCTATCTAATACTGCTACGTTGCACAGGCATCTTGCTAGTTCACTAAAATGCAAACAAACTTCCATGAAAATACTTTACTGCATTTTAGTTTTGTTTGTATATAAAAGATTTATTTATGTAACAAACATCTCAAAATGTTGTAAATCATGTAGTGATTTTTTATGTCAATTATTACATAAAAACGATCAGGGACTTCCTTCAAGAAATAATACATAAAAATTATCAACGATGGCTTAAAGGGGGTCAAATTTAATTCTTATGAAATCTTTTATAGTTTTATGAAATTTCCAAATAACAAACAAAGCATAAATTCAAGAAAAGAAGTATTATCCGACAAAAACTTGATGTGGAAGCTAAGGTAATGTTAAAAAAAGACTAAAATATAGTCACAAAATGTTAGGACATTCTTAAATAATTGATTTGGGAGATAGATTATCCTAACTTTATGAGTGTGACTTTGAGATTGTTTTGGGATATGATTGTGTTCGTGGCGAAGTGTCAAATAGTGAGGTCGTGAGATAGATAAGATAGGGAGGTCGTGATATGGTATGGTCTTGAGTTAGCTAGGTTGTGAGATGGTTTCAAAGCGTGAGGTCGTAAGATGGTGGTCGTGAAGATGGTTCAAATAGTGAGGTTGTGTGATGGGTTCAAATTGTAAGTTCGTGACATGGTTGTGTTCATGAAGATGGCTCAAAGTGTGGGGTCGTGATTGTGGTCGTGGAGATGGGTCAAATAGTAAGATCGTGAGATGGTTAAGATAGAAAGGTCGTGAGAATAACAAGATTGTGTGGTAGTGATAGTTTGATTGTGTGGTAGTGCAATAACTAATTTTTAAAAATATTTTATAAACTTTTGCTTTGATTTATAAAATATTTTAAATCTACAAATTCAATTAAAAAGGTTACGAATGAGAAGGAAAGATGTTATATTGCACATAAATTTCGAAAATACTCGATTTTTGAAAAACTTTTTGTAATACGAAGGAAGACATTATATAATAGTGGTGAAGGAAAATTTGTTTTAGGATTGCACATTGTATATATTTTTGTAGATATCATCAAACATGTTACATTTCTTTGATCACCGCTATGCAGGGGCGAAGCTTCATAGGGGCCGGGGGGGGCGCCCGACCTCCCGAAATTTTTTTTGCGATGTAGGGGGTATATAGTTTTCGTGTAGAAAAATTTCGGTATATTCGGTTTCGACCCCCCAAAAATTTCGGTATACCTGAAATATAGCCTTAGGAAAAAAAAAATTTAGATCCCGACCCCCCACTTACAAAATCCAAGCTTCGCCACTGCCGCTATGTGCAGTGGGTTCGAAAACTTTTAAACAGTTTTCGCATTGAACTAGTATCCTATCCACATAAAATAATAGCGATGAATAACCTTTATCATTTTTGTACAGCTTCAAATGAAGGTTAATGGTTTCGACTGTGACGTGCAATAGAAGGGGAGTCACTGTGATATAAGGAGAATTGAGGTTCGTGTTACAACTTGATACATTTTTTTAAAACAAGTCAAGCTAATAGACTCACACTATATACACTAGCTAGTATACCACACACTTGAGATAATCACTTGGTCGATGAGTATTTCACACACACATACACCGATAGGCTACAAGGACTACGGTAAATATGCATGCCATATTGTGGAATATTAAATATGGAAAATAAGTTCGAAGTTAGAAGCAAGTACTTCGGTGATTTAAATATATGTCCCTTATATAAGGTAGAGCAATATTTTGAAATGACAATATACTTCTTTTTTTTTACGAAGAAATGACAATATACTGGAGGAGTATATAAATAAGTAAACTGCAAAAATCATTGTTTTGACAGTAATATTATTTAAAAATCATCTATTGTGCAGTTGTGCTTTATTCTAACATATACTTCGTTTATTAAGTAACTTTGTAACAATAGTTTTTTTTTTTTTTTTTTTTTTTTTTTTTTTTTTTTTTTAAATGCTATTATATTTAAGACAAAAATACACCACTGGTCCCTGAACTTTCCACAAAACATCGCATGACACCCTAACTTTCTAAAAACGTCGTGTGACGTCCAAAACATGTGAAATTGAAGCCGAATGTGTCCCTTGACCAATTTTGTCTCGGTCAACGTTCATACTTTGGTACATTTTCAAGGGTATAATAGGCAAAATACATTTATCACCACACAATGGTTAAATTAACCATGACATATGATATTTTAGGGACCAAGTGTGTAGTACACTCTTGTGATATTTTAGTGATCAACTATGAACTTTACCTAGCAACCCGTTTCTCTTTTGTGTTATTTGCTTTGGTTATATGCATTAGATAAATAGTTTTGACTTAGGGAAGTCAAACTGATTGAAGTTACAATTTGTGACATTAAATAAATAGGTTTGACTCATGGAAGTCATTACGGGCCATAAACAACGAAAAATTGTCAATAAAAGGGGTGTTTGATTTTGCTGTTACGAAATTAATATCAACCGTGTTTGGTTTTCATCATATTAAGGGGTGTTTGGTTTTTGCCGTTACAAATAGTACATAAAAGGGGTGTTTGGTTTGTTACAGTCGCTTTGCATTTTGGCTCCAAACCACTGTCTTTGGATTTGATGACATAAAGGGGTGTTTGTTTTTTTGTCATAAGAACAGTAAACATGATGACTGTGTAAATACTCATCATTTTTATCTTTTCTGAGCTGTCAAAACATCTAAAAACACTCAATATTGCATCAAAATAGTAAAAATATCCCAGGAATGTGTTTTATATGTTTCAAATGCAAAATAATCAAAGTTTGCAAAATTGACAGTTTCAGTCCTTCAACTTTCAAAAGTTGTCAAATCTAGTCCCTGGTTGTTCTAAAAACTTGAAAAAAGTCACCAAAGGCCCTTTTAAATCAAAAAGTTACATAATTAGTCCTTTGGTGCAAAGTTTCACAAAATGTCAAGTTTAGCCCCTGAAGTTTGGAAAATTGTCAAAAATGGTCCCTGGGATATTAAAACTTTGAGAAAAACAAATTTTGTCCTTGTACTTCTCACATATGGCAGGATTGGTCCTTGATTGCAAGTTTGGTGAAATTACAAAATAGGTCCCTGAAGTTTGGTGATTTGCCAGATTTAGTCCCTGGGGTTTTATATGTGAAAAATTCAAAACATGTCCTTATAATATTCTCATATGGCATAATACACCCCTTGAAACACTTTGGAAAAATGCCACATTAAACCCCTCACTTTTCGGATAATTACAAAAATGGTCCTTGTGCAATAAAAACCAAATCGGGCCCTTAATAAAACCAATCCAATCCAATCCAAATACTAATACAACCAGCCCACCCTTTTTTTATTTTCCTAGCCCAATCCTAAGCCCAAAACAAACCCACCCCGTTTTATATAATACTAGGGTCAAACACCACCCTTTCCCTTCCCTCTCACCCAAAACCACCCACAAAACCACCAACGGTATTCATCCCCCCCTCTCCACTTGCCTGTCAATTATCCACCGCCCAACCCACCTTCTACCTCCCATCACCTCCACATTAAATGCTGCCCCCCCCCCCCCCCAGTTGTTACAACAGTCCAATTTGGACTTCTCCATTTTTGGCGCCAAACCTTTTTAAACGGCCAAGATCAATCACAGGCCATCCAATGGCCCAAATTGAAGTGGGAAAGCACAAGAAGGCTCAGAGGAACCCTAATTGGTGCATATAAAAGGGAGAAGAGGCAAAGGAAGAAAGTAGTAGTCTAATTAGTATTAATGTATGTCGTATAATTAAGATTTCAAATTCTAGTGTAATATTCAAGCTTTTAAGCATTTGGTTAGTTAATTCAGCTGTAATCTTAACTTTTTCAAGTAATAAGAATCAAGTTTCAGTATCTCTATTTGTGTATGCAATTTTGACTTTTGTTTCAAAATTTCAAATCTAGTTCTGTTGTTATTTATGTTTGTGTTTATGGACGATTAAGCCACTTAAGCTCCCAGAAAGCTTATAAAAGCTTTTAGATACCCTTAATACCAGCTTAGTATCATAAACAAGAAAAAAAAATCAAAAAAAACAAAGAAAAAAAATAAAATTTGCAGGTCAAAGGTAGAAGAAGGCTGGAGCAGGGTAAATACTGGATGTCCCTGGGTTAGAAGCTTCATGGGAAGCTATTAGGAGTGTTACATTGGTTCTTGGTTCATGGTTTGGCAGGAGTGCACCTTGTAAGCTCATATTCCCATTTCCATCTTTCTATTGTAGCTTAACTTATATTACTGCTTATTCAGTTTGTTTGTGCTTATTTAGTGTTATTTAGGCATTTTACAGCTTAATATAAAGAACTTGTTCATTAGAATCTGTAGTTACTAAAACTCATAGTTTCACAGTCAAAATAGCATAAGTGGTATTCTTGTGCATTTGTGGTTACTTCCTATTTCTAAGTACTCAATTAGGTCTAATATATCACAAAAAGTTGCATTGGATCAGATTCATAAGCCCTAGCCTTTCTTTGCTTCATAAATCACAATACTAGTCCACATTAAGGACTGCTTGGGATTGCTGAGTTAGGATTGTATTTTGTGGTTTCATGTGTTGTTTCCTGTTCTTACATGGTACATTAGGTTCTATTAGGATAAGTAAAATATAAAATCAGTAGGGGTTAAGTAAAAAAGTCAAAATAAACAAAAATCTTGCTTATCTGTCTTCTGTTGTGAAATTAAGATCCATATGCCTTCATATTAGCTTAGAAGTTGTTGTTTTATATTAAGATCATCTTATTATAGCTTATCTTAACACTTTCAGTCCATAAATTAAGTTCTAATCTCACATTAGTCAACTTAGGTGTAAAAATTTCAAAGTCAAAAGTGATCTCTCTCAGTTTTTCACAAAACTTGCAAGAATTAATTTGATTTTTGTGAGGTGTTTCAGACCTTGAAATTTCTAGGTTTAGTAGCCTCCCAGCATAACTTTGAGGTCTCACTTCCCTTTTATTTTTGTGAATTTTGTACTGGGCCCCACACTTAGCCAAACACACTTGCAGGGGGACTGACCTCCCCTGCATCAGCAAACCACCACAACACCACCACCTTTGGTGGTTGATTGTGGCCACCTCAGTGGGTCCCACTGGTCCACTTTGGGTTTTCCCAACCCCCCTCATGGCAAGCTTCAAAGTTTGACCATTAGTTTGACCTTATGCTTAGTGGACCCCACTTGGAATCACCCCTAGTGTTTGTCCCATTTCTGTGTTTAGCTTAAGTATCAAAGTGCTTATTTTTGGGTCTTAATAGCTTATCAGTGTTCAAAGTTTGTTGTTTATAGCTTATATAAGTCCCTTTTGCATAATTGAACCAAGTTCCATCATTGTGGACCCCACATATAATCATTTGAGCTTAATTCCCTAATTGGTCAAAGAAAGTCAACTATTTTGATTAAGGGGGTGCACATAGCTTATTTTTAAGCTATAATAAAAGCGTTTTTGTAAAAATTTCTTATTATTAAGTTATTTTCATCTGTCAAAAGGAAAAACACCAAAAAAACCAAACATAAAATTAGTGATAGCTTCTATTTAATATATTCTATCTTTTTCATTTTTCATTTCAGCTTATTTATAAGCACTTTATCATTTTCATAATTTTTTTAATTTCCTTTTACCTTTAAGTATTTATAATAATTTTCTTAGATTTTTCCTAAACAGTTTACTATTTATTAAAATTAAAAATAGTTTAAATAATTAATTAGGTAATATTAGTAATTAATTAGTTTTCTTAAATTTTAATTAACAACAGTAGGTTTTTATAATTTTCCTAGGTTTTATAAATTAGTTAAGACTTTTAGAAAATATATTTTTAATTTCTACTGTTCATTTTCCAATTTTCTCATTTTAATTAGTTAAAATAGATTTAAGTTAATTAATAAGTAAATAATTGGTAAAATAGTCTAAAAATAATTTTTATAAAATTTTTATAATGTTTTAGGATTCCTATGATGGTTAATTAGTTTTATAAATTTTTCCGTAATCTTTTAAGTTATTTAGGTATTATTAGTAATTTAAAATAGTTTAATTAGTTTAATTTATATAATTAGTTTTTAATTAACAAAAAACTCATAAAAAGACAAAAATATTTATTTTTATTTTTTATACTTTCTTCAAGTTCATTTTAAGGTTTAGAAATTAGTTTTGTAAGTTTTTAGTTTAATTTGTAATCTTTAGCCTTTTTAGTTTAATATAAATTAAGTTTAATTTACTTTTTAAATGGTTTTAGTTAATTAATTAATATTTAAATATTAAAATAATCATTTTCCTAATTTCATTTTCATTTTAAATTTTCTTTTAATTTTAAGTTTTCAAAAGTTTCACTTGCACCCGCTGTAGTTTGTAATTTACTAAAACCCACTTTTCAAAAGTTTCACTTGCACCTCCTGTAGTTTGTAATTTACTAAAACCCACTTTTCTAGTCTGTAACCTGATTCCAAATTGTGTATTTGTGAATATATCTGTATATCTGTTTTTGTGAATATTATATCATTGTGCAAATACCAAATATCAGTAGCATAATCAATTCCCAATCATCTTGGCTACTGTCCTCAGTGCCACTCATTCCCATAAACGTTTTCCAAAAAACACCATTACAATCTCGCTGGGACATAACGACCCGGGGACACACTATACTATCACCGGAGAATTGGAACGGAGCTGTCTTTGACTTATTGACCTTAGTCAATAATATCTGACCGTTTCGGGACCAATCAAAACACAATAGGATACAACAAGAAGATTAAACGAGAAGCCATAGAATTATATACGCATTATATTGGAAATTATCCTACAAGAACATTAAAAGCCTAAAACAAGAACCCAAAAGACCGCATTAACCTACCCCTGGAAATACCCTAAATTAAGACCCAATTACACTAATTATTTTCAGCCATTTTCTGAACAAAACCTTTCTGCATACGAATATTAGCATCAGCTTGACCATACACCTTGATCAAACTTGCAAGTAGACCGATTTCAATGGCTTGGGTTTTCCTTAACGACTCCAAACTGTCAAGCGCCACACCACGCGGTCCCAAAGCTTCATTCTCCTGAATCAGCTCCCTATGCTTTGGTATCATCCTCTTGGGATGATCAATAGCAGCACGAATAAGGTTTTTGAAAAACCCTGCTTCAACAACCTCTTGACCAAACCAGAGGCTCATACGATCATGTAATCGTGGTGAATCGGCCACTTCCATGAGTTCATTCAACATTGGGAAATCTTCTTCCATGGGGAAATGTGAGGAAATGCTTGTTGATGGGTTTATTGGGTTACGCGCTAAAGTTAATACGTTCTCAGTGAAGAGACGGTGGAGGGATTTAATAACACATTTTATTTCATACTTGGTCCCTAAGGTTGTCTACATTTTCGTCAACGTAAGTACAATTCCCGCCCAAAATGTAGTGACGTGTTCACAACATGCTACATTGAGTTTACAAGCTTAGGGACCTACGATGTAATTTGTGAAATTAATTAATTGCACCCCATAAAATGCTTACCGACCCATAAGAAACTCAAAAACAATATATTCATTACTTCAAACACTAAACATAAAGACACAAAATAAACATTCGAACTTGCCATTACATTTGGTGACCAACATAGGTATTGTAAAAATTGCAAATGCCAAATAACCTTTACCATTTGCACGTTTGACTTACTAAAGTTAAACTTGCCATTGCATTTGGTTAGCAACATAGGCATTATACAAAGTAACCATTCGAATCACAGACATATTCACAACGTTGAAAGTAAATAGCAACATACTTATACAAAAATAGTTGTCTTTGGGTATTCAACGCATACATAAACTAGAATCAGTAAAAGAAATCTACCCCGGCTGTGGGGGAAGCTCGATGGAGTTTCAACAGCCTCTTTGCCAAATCCCAGTTCAACTTGATGTTTTGATTCTCATCAGGAGTCAAATTGCAGTCATAAATATAAATTTTCTTCAGTAAGCGGGAACATGCAAGTATCAACCTTATTATGGCTATTTCATTCTCTGTTTTTGGGAAAGAACGAAACACCAAAGTTTGAAGCTACCCCATGGTCATTCTGTTGATGGTTATATCAAATGAATCAATTTCCAAAGGTACATAAGTAAGCGTGTATATGACATGCAAAATGAGAGACTATTATGCACAACAATTGGAATTTTATATGATGTCTTTCATACATATGCATTCCGCTTACCCTGGTTTCTAGCCTTTGCATAATTGGAGACCCACGAATCATTTGAACGATCAATGAAACCATTGCATTATTCCCAAAATCGACCCCGTATATCTCAAGAGACTTGAGTGATAGAAAGGCCACACAGACATTCATCCAGGAGGTACCTTCTTCCAACAACTACAAAAGGTCGAATTTCCTTTAGTTTCAAAGCTAACATTGCATGAATGTTAGAAATTACTTTAACATTATGTAAGTTGAAGTGAAAAAATGAAATAGGTCTTACAATACAGTCTTGAAAATCCATGGTAAGGGTCTCAAGTTTAGGAACATTTGACAACTGAAAGATATTGGAAGTTGTTATTGTCATAGGATGGTTCCAAATACCAAATGACACATTTAACTTCTTCAAATTGCAAAGAATTGAATATCCCATAGTCTCATCTCGTTTGTAGTACAACGATCCATATTTAGAGACTCAAGCAAGGGACAACCAGCAACTAAGTCTCAAACTGTACCAGTATGAAAATTGACATTACACAATTCTAAGCTGAGTAGCTTTGGAAAACCACTAAAACTTGTCATAGTGGGAAAAGTGCAACAATGAAGTTCGAGAAATTTCAACTCCTGAAGATAGTAAAGTTGGGTTGGCAAAGTAACTGGCTTACCATACCAGTTTCGAATTGTGAGATCCTCAACACCGACCCGAGCCAAAAACAAAAGCCTCTCATAAATATCTTCATATTTCAAGTCGTCTTGTCCAAATAGCATTTTGGGCTCTACGGAGAACACAAACCTTTTTACTGGCCCATTAAGCTGAAGTAAAAGCCTAGTAATATGCCTCCCATCAAAGGTATTTGTTAAATAGTAAAATAAATCCTCATCAACTATGACATCCATCAGCAAAGTCCACTTAAACCTCTAGCTTCTGGCTAAACTACCGGTCCTCACCGCATCTTTTAGCAACAATCGGTTCATAATATTAGTGGTCACGTTATCTGGCATGTTGCTGATATAATCTGCCATATCAGTGATCACATTGTCTCCAAATGACATTGTAATGTTGGAATTTTAGTTGGGTCTTTGACTTCTGGAAATGGGTGACTGGTTTTGGTTTTTGATTTACCGATGATGGTCTGGATAAGGGTTTGTGTAATTATGATGTGTAAATATGTTTGGTTGGTGGGTTAATTTGTTATCGCGCGAATAATAACTAGCGTATCAGAGAAGATAAGCTCAAGTTGCGAAGCATAGTTCTTAGTTGTTCCCTAAACTATTATATGTCATGGTTAATTAAACCATAGGGTGGTGATATATGTATTTTGCTTATTACGCCCTTGGAAATGTACCAAAGTATGAACGTTGACCGAGACAAAAGTGGTCAAGGGACGCATTCGGCCTCAATTTCACATGTTTTGGACGCCACACGACGTTTTTAGAAAGTTAGGGTGTCATGCTATGTTTTATGAAAAGTTCAGGGACCATTGGTGTATTTTTGTCTATATATAATATTCAAACTAATAGTCGCAAAAGGGTTAACTGAAACATTCAAATAATTCTGGAAAGTACTTTTAAACATTTTATAGCTAATGTTAAAAATAATAACACAACAATTTGATAATATGTTATTAAATCGATAAATGATATTTTTAGTTTCGTTAAAAGAAAGTAGATATATATTTTAAGTTTTTAACAGCATAAACGGATGATAAAATTCACAGCAACGCGCGATTATTTATTGCTCTCGTTAAATAACGATAGCTCAACCACACCTTCACCAAGAAACTAACAAGATATGATTTAAAAACATCAAATGGTTTACAACGATTGAGCATTATGACAATGATAATTACAAATACACAGAAAAAAGTAAAACAAGATTATAACCATGAGACTATCATGCAAACACACAACTAGAAAATTCAAAGTGTTATCTTAATTTATCTAACAAATTAAAGTTCATAATTTGTGCAATGACCATTTCAGTTATAATTTGATCTCCCACCAATATTCGTTGAGGGCATAACACCAGGGCGACTTTCATGTTTCCACCACGTTTAACACCATCTTTTGCCTTTTCACTCTCTTGCATGGTTTTGTCCTTCTTTTGATTTTGTTTTTCCCTAAGACGCTCTTGTTGTGCATTAATGTGAGCGAAATTGAAACCGATGGATGACATTGCTACTAAAGTAGGTATTTTGTATTGTGGTTCTTGTGAAGATGGGATGAAGAGTAGATAGACTTTCTTTCAGTATTTATCATTAGAGTTTTGATAAATATTAATATTCGTATGACTAGAATCGAACTCGATACCTCAGGATTGCACACATTACAAATGAGAATTAAGTATAATAATTGATATATATTAATTGTTATATATATAATTATTTGAATGCAAGAAATGGCTAACGGTCGTTAGTACTTAACGGAATTGACTAACGGTTAAACGAGAAGGACTAGGTTGAAATTAGGAGGCAAGAAGGATCCGGAAGGACCCTTTGGGGTTCCTTGGCCCGTCGACCCACAAGCCCAAGGGGACTCCCTTTGCCTTAACTTGCTCCCAAAGATTTCAACTAGTATATATACAAACATAAGGGTTATTTGTTTTTTACCTTTTGTACATACACACATAACCCTTAAAAGTTCTCTCCTTCTCTTTTGTTCCTCTTTGGCCGATCGGTTCTAAGCCCTCAAGGGGTGTTTGGATCGAATTTTTATAACAAAAATTCTTGTATTCGTTTACTAGCATAAACCTTAATTTGCTATTTTGTGTGTACAAGAACGAGGTAACAACTCACTATAGTTGTTATTAAGGAATCGATCAATAAAACGGTAAGGGATTGATCATTGATTCACATAAACCCTAACTAGGGTTCATCTTTATTATTCAAGGTTATTCAAGTGATTCTTGTTCAGCTAGAATCCCACGCTACGTTCTTATTATGTTTATGTTGATTATTAATATGTTATAAATGATCATTCGCTTCCGCATACGTGTTTTACCTATTTACATGATTGTCATGGTTTATTTATTCTAACATTTATAGCCAAAACTATGTATTTATGGACCCATTAAACCATTGTCTACTACTTAAAAACACTCCATTGTTAGGTTGTTTGAGTGCTTCTTTAAGGCTTTGGCGGTTCATATAAGCATTACAGCCATGAATTTGTGTGTCTAGTGCATAATGTATATCTTATCACCTTAAAAAACTTGTCAAAGTTGGTTATGCATTGTTGGCCAATTGCATGGTAACAATTAAACTATTTGAAGGCTAGCCGGTTAGTAGCTTTTTGAGCTATGTTTGTGCATGTTATCCTTGATATTATTTTATGCTAAAAATGTTTCTTTACTATTTGTGTAAATAATGGGTTAAATGAGTTGCGTGCGTGTGTGATAAGATTAGAATGTGTTACACGTTGACCAATCAATAACCTTTAATCTTTGAAATTTGATTACAAGAGCATCCATAATGAGGAGTTCATAAAATGTTTATAAAATTAAAATTGTTAATTAATTGAGACACTATAGTAAGAAACGCTTTAAAATAACATGGATTGAAATAGCTCAAACATTATGAACCTTTTCATTCTAATAACATGTAACCTAATTAATGCATCATACATTTATAAAGTTTAGCATATTAACCATAATATGTTTATAAAAAAAGTTAGAAATTAATAATATTATATGATATGAAAACATTACAAAACCTTTTAAAAATATTTACAATTTGAGATGCTCTAACTACTGTTTTATTAGTTGCTTTGTAAATCATATAACAAAAAGAACAATAGCTTATGGTAATAAGAAATGTTGGATAAACGGTTTGGCTAATTGATACTTGAAAGGTTTCAACGATTGCTCGCAAAGTTACACCCGAAAAGAAACCTTATTTATTACGAATTTGATTTATTCAATGGTTTCTTCAAAAATATCTTAAGAAGTCACCCTTTATAATCGAGTCATATAAGTGTTCCGAGTGAGACTTCCGACATGAATAACTCGAGTCAAGCGAAAAATGTAACTAGTTAATAAGACTGTAACTATCTGCTCTAGCTAATTGTTCGGGCATAATGAATAATATCCAGTAATGGATCGATTAGTAATTTGTTCGTATCAAGTCTCACACAAAAATTTGTTTTTATCCATATTAATGTAATGATTTAATCTCTTTTAGGTTTAATGGACCAATGAGAAGATGACATTTGTCTTGCATACTAATATTAACCAAAAGGTTGTGAGCTAAAGTCTTATACAGGCGTGTATGAAGTATTACGCTATATTTAGATGTATCAATAACTAGTTTTAATACCCGTGCACGCACGGAGTTTTGACATAAATTTTAATTATAATGTTTTTTTCTTTGAGTAATTGTTAATTTAAGGTAAATGTGCTAAAAGCCGAACCTTTATACTACCTCCGTCTCAAAATAAGTGTCCAGTTTAAATTTTCAGAATTAATTTGATTCAAATTTAACCTTAACTATTTTCGTCGATGTTATATATCCAAATCAAATTCAAATTCAAAAGAATAGTATTACAATGGGTTGTTTAATGATTCAGATTATATTAGAAGGTACATAAGTTACTTTGCAATGCATAATCTTTTTTCAAGTGTGATATATAAGCATCCCCCATATCATATGAAGAAGGGAAGTGGTTGGCAGCACTCTCAATTTTTATTGGGACACTCCACATTATACAATAAACAGTTGTACCTTTAGTATAAACTGCTTTAATTGCTTGTACCGTGACTGTCCCGATAAAAAAACGAAAGTGTGCCAATCACTTCCGTATAAAGAACAACACTCCATTATGCTCCAATCAAATAGTTGTTTATAAGGATATACACAATTTACCCGTATAGTAAATATTCGACGTGAAGTCTCTTTGCAGCTCAGATAGTCACCATATAATGAGTTTATAATTGCAAATATACTCATTGTGTTACACCCAATTTGTATTTTAAACAAAATATATCTCACGTATGCCATTGAATCTTTGTGTCAAATCTTATAGAGTTTGCATCCAAGACCTACGAAATTATGAAAACATGTCGAAACTCACTTGACAACATTAGTGACCCCTAATAATTAGTTAATTTAAAATACACAAAAACACTAAAAACTTATTTATGCAAACTCCATTTACAACTATTAATAGAGGGAGATTCTTACTTGAGATTATCATAACGCATACAGAAAGCATACCAATCACCACTTTATTATGCCCGAACGCTATAAGAATCAAAACTTCAACATAATCTACCATTAAGTTGAACAAATTTCACAACTTTATCAACTAAACAATACAAAAGACCCCCACAAAAGCAAAACTTCAACAAAACACAAAGTCAAATTTAACAAACTTTATCAGCTAAACCCAGCACCAAAAGATCATTAAAAAAAAAAACTGAACTTAAACCTAATCTCTGTCATTAATACATTTTTAAGATTAAACATCGACAATTTGTATACGTTTTTGTACGGTTTTATACGTTTTAATATTCATTTTTGATTCTCCAATCAGTTTGATTTTGGGAAGGTATGGTTTGATTCGGGTTATAGAAGATGGATGCGATTGTTATGTCTGGTGATATTGGATATTCATGAATTAAAACATAAACATTTGTTCATCACTCCAATACATCATGAATATCCAATCTCATGAATTGAAAGAACGAATGTTTAGGCCTTGTTATGTGGGGTAGAAGAGAAGAGAGGAATGGAAAAACTGATTCTTATGTGGGTTAAAATTTGTGGACTCTGTTTTTCAAAAATATTTTCAGGATATCCGTATATAAACTTTAAATAATAATTACATGATTCGTTGATATTTATATTACCGTTAATAATAATTTACCGTATTTAATATTCAAATCCGTGTACGCATAGATTAAATTTTTAAATAGGATAACATGAGTCCTTATTTAACGTACATAGTAAAAAATATTTTAATGGATGAAAGTTTAAAACAAATATTTGTTTTTAAAATATTTAACGTATATTAAACCTAATTCGTATATTTGTAGAATTTTGTAAGTTTAATGGATGAAAGTCTCAAGCCAGTACTAATACTCATGTAATTGTAAACAAAGTTCATATTATAGAGTGTAGGGTTATAAAGTGTAAGGGGTTATTTTTTTATTATCTAAAGTTATAAAAAAACATGGAGATTTATAATTTTACACTCAACCCCATATAATATATTTAAAATTCAACCACTAATGTTTTATTAATTACCCCATCTTTTTTTAAGTTTTTATTTTCATAAATTTGACACATATATTTTTATATGTTTTTTTCCTCAATCAAATTCTCCACCAAATTTATTAAAGTTTGATCAAAATTAATTCAATTTTGACTTTTTATTGGCCAATCACGTCGCTCGATTTTGCTTATGTGGCAAAATCGAGCTCTCCTATTGGCCCAATTTTTTTTACATTGAGAAGGGATTTACAAAAACACTCCAAAATGATGTAATTCTTTTATTATATAAATAAAAGATTTATCTTTCAAGAAAACTAATTTGCTAAAAATGGTGTTTACTATTCATGTCAACTTGAAAAACTCACTGCTCCAATCCTAATGTGGAGAACTAAATAAGTGAATCATACTATGAATGAAATCGCAACAACCGGTTGTTAAGTGTATTAATCCATACACTTTTTGATGGATTCTTTGTCATCCACACGGTGTTGAATAGCTTGAGTTAACGATGACCATCTAATAATTACAACAATTGTAGTAATGAAATGTCGTAGATTTTAGCTTTAAATTACTATGCTCAGGATCTCACAAATTTAATAACTAAATAAATGTTTTTCACTAGAATTAAACTCTGGTTTCTTGGTTCTGTAGCCTCTTGGCTTATACGATAGGGGTAAAGATCCAATAAAAAAAATAATTTAAATGAGAAAAGTGAAAAGTAACTTTAAACACACATTTCAAATAAGAGGGAGAAATTTAAAGAAAGATGTATTTAACTAGCATTACACGTTTTTGTTTAGACTGTCTCAATACATTAATTGGTTTATAGAGTAAAATTGTGGTGAGTGGATGCTTGTAATGATGGTGGCCTGGTGGGAGGTGGTGGATGGTTGTAATGATTAGTGGTGGTGAATGGAGATAAAGAAGAAGAAAGGTGAAGGAAGACAAAATCCAAATTACCATTTTACCCTTATATGCAAGACACATGATAAAAAGTCAACGATAGTTGATTGAGGATAACGGTCAAAGGGTCCTGAATGATGAAAAGCATGGAATAAGGACCTTGGGTGACGAAAAATTCTTTGCCACACTCAGCATGGTATTTTACTCTAAAGAATAGATAATATTGTCTTAAAATTTTACGAAGTATGACTATTCGTGCTTACCTTACAACACTTTAATGCACCCTTACTAAATATCTTACAATACATACACATATTAACAATCTTTTAGTTATAAAATAAAAAACTAATCGGTCAACATAACTAATTCAAACAAAATTATAATAATAACAGCAAATTAAAAAACATACATTTATAATTATATCTCAGTTACAAAATAATCTATGCACAACAAATTGTGTATTATGATATTTCTTAGTATAAAAATTGCCATGTGAGCATGATAGATTTATTTGGTGATGATAGATTCATTTAGTGATAATGCATGTAAAGATTGTCAATGTGACGTGAGAAAATATGTTGGCATAAAATGCCGAGCTCAACTCTAATGAAACAAAAGTAGAATAACAACTATTTTTTCCCCATTATTTATCACCACCAACCACCGTCGGCTTCTCCTCTCTAATATTGTTGTGTTGCGCATGCATCTTGCTAGTTCATTAAAATGCAAACAAACTTCCCGGAAATACTTATTGCATTTTAATTTTAACAAACTTCTCAAAATGTTGTAATCATGTAGTGATTTTTCCATGCTAGTTATTACACTAAAACGATCATGGACTTTGTTCAAGCAATAAAAATAATAATAATAAATAAAAGAATAAATAAAAGAGAGGGAAAAAAAAATCATCGATGGCTTAAAGGGGGTTAAATTTAATCCTTATGAAATCTTTAATAGTTTTATGAAATTTCCAAATAACAAACAGTGCATTATGTCAAGAAAAGAAGTATTATCCGACAAAAAAAACTTGTTGTGGAAGCTAAGGTAACATTAAAAAAGATTGAAATATAGTTACAAAATGTGACGATATTAAAATAATTGGGTTCATTTTATTTATAAGTTTAAGGAAATATGAGATGATTGGTTTAAATGTTAAGTGGGTTTCTAAAAATACTCCTTTTGACACATTTCATAGTGAGAGAGCTCGTTATTTTAAGAAAAACTTTATGAGTGACTTTTAAAGTTTGTTTTGTTATATAATAAAATAAAATACAAATAGATAAGATTATCCAAACTAATAATCGTAAAAGGGTTAGCTGCAGCCTGCATGCACCAACCAAATAATTTTGGAAAGTACTTAAACATTTTATAGTTAATGTTAAAAAATTAACACAACAATTTGATTACACGTAACGTAAACCGGTAAAATATATATGTTAGTTTCGTTAAAAGAAAGAAAATAAATTTTAACAAAATAATCCGATAATAAAATCGACAGCAACACACAGTCTTTTAGTACCCTCGTTAAATAGCAATAGCTCAACCACACCGTACCTTCACCAAGAGAATAGCAAGATATGATTTAAAATAAAAACACTAAATGGTTTACACGATTGAGCATGCACAAGAATGATGACAATGAAAACAAATACACAGAACAAAGAAAAACAAGATTATCACCAGGAAACTATCATGCAAACACTTAACTAGAAAATGAAAACTAACAAATACAAGTTCATAATTTATGCAATGACCATTTCAGTTATTCTTTGATTGCCCACAAATATTCGTTGAGGGCATAAAACCAGGGTGAACTTTCGTGTTTCCACCATGTTCAACACCATCCTTCACCTTTTCACTCTCTTGCATGTTTTTCTCCTTCTTTTGATTTTGTTTTACCCTAAGACGCTCTTGTTGTGCATTAATGTGAGCAAAATTGAAACCAATGGACGACATTACTATTAAAGTAGGTGTTTTGTATTGTGGTTCTTGTGAAGATGGGATGAAGAGTACGTAGACTTTCTTTCGGTATTTATAGCCAAAACTATGTCTTTTATGGACCCATTAAACCATCGTCTACAACTTAAAAATACTCCACGCGAAGAGAGATGTAAATGGAAAAATAACTCTCTCTTCTCTCCCAATAACCGTTTTCTCTCTCTAAGCTTTTAACCAATAATCTTTCAATTTCTTCTTCAATACTTAACGAATTTCTGTTTTGATTTCACCATTAGATTCAGCTATTCCTTGCGAACACAATGAGTAGCTTCGATTTATTTTTCGATTAGTATTGAGAAAACCCCCAATTTCAGCATTTTGGCACCAAAAATTCATTTTCTTTAATTTTGCCTGTTTTGTGTAAGAATTTGAGCTCTCTTTGATTAGTTGTTATATATTAGATATGTCGAATAAAAAGAGAACAAATAAAAGACAAATAAAGGTTTCTACAAAGCTTAATGACTATGTGGTAGGGAATTTAAGCCAATTACGGAATGATACTGTTAATGCTGTGAATGAGGAAAGTAGGGCTTCAAAATTGGGGGGTAGTAATATTGGTATGGATGTGGATGTGAATAGTGTGATTAGGGAAAGAAATAAGGTGATTGAGATGGAGGAAAGCTTAGGTGAGGGGTCTGGTGCTAAAAAGGATAAAGGTGATGAAGTAGATGATGTTAATGAGGTAATGGAGGCTGAGAAGAGGTTAGAAGATGGTACTGGAATGATGCAGGAAGGTATGGGTGTTGGGGGTAAAAGTCCGGATAAAAAGTCTGTTACTCCCAGTTCTTCTATTGATACTAATGATAAGGTAACTGGTTGTAAGTCTACTACTACTTCTACCAGTATGCTTAATAGTATTGATAGTACTGTTTTGGAAGTGAATGATGAGGAGGAAGTTGCTAATAAGTGTGTTAGTGGAGCTGATTTGGGAATTGGTAATAAGGAGGATTGTGATACTGGTAAGAATTCTGAGAATAAACAAACAGATGTTAGTGGTATTTCTGCAAAGAGCAATGTAAGTGGTAGTCCTACTAACTCTGCTAATGTACAGAGGCATGTTGATAATGTTGATGTGACTAAAGTGAATAATGCTGCTAAACTGAACAATAACAATAAGAAGTCATATGCAAATGCTACTACAAACAATACTGTTAAGTATGATAATAAGTTGAGTCTTATTCCTACTGAGATTGATACTGAAGGTAATGAGTTTGTCATTTTCAATGCGGAGGTTATTGCAGATGGGTATAGGAAGTGGAATTTGACCTTGTGTGGATATTTTGTGGGTTATAAGATGAGTATAATTGAACTAAAATACAATTTGAACAGAATGTGGGGTAAGTATGGGTTCAAAGAAATTTATGATAATGGGAATGGTATATTTCTGTTTAAGTTTAGTAAACAAGATGGTATTGATTTTATTGTGGAAAATGGACCATGGCTTGTGAACAATAAACCTATGATTGTGCAAAAATGGGACATTAATATGTGTGTTGCTAAAACTGAGCCAACAAAACTACCAATTTGGGTTAAAATGAGTAATGTTCCTTTGGAAGCATGGACTAGCAAGGGCATTAGTGCTTTGGCTAGTAGAATTGGTAAGCCTTTGATTATGGATGCAGTAACTGCTGGTATGTGTCAAGTAGGTGTGGGCAGAGGTGGGGTATGCTAGGGTTTTAGTGGAAGTTCAAGCTCAAAAGGAGTTGCCTGCAAAAATTGATGTCTTGTATAAGAACAATTTGAATGAGATCATTGGGAGTAAGATTGTGCAGGTTGCATATAGTTGGAAACCACCTTGTTGTAAGGCATGTGGTGTGTTTGGGCACAATGATGTAACTTGTCCAAAGGTTACTAACACTAATAAAGATGATATGGAAACTGAGCATGTGGGAGTGTCTGGTGGTTCCACTGAAGTTGGGCAAAAGGATGATAATAAACAGAATAACAAGACATATGGAAGCAATAAGTTTACACAGAATAATGTTGGAAGGAAGGGGTATTTTAGGGATAAAGGAGATTTTAGGAAAAATAACAAAGCTGTATTTCAACCTAAACAGTCAAATTCTGATAAGGAAAAGAGGAATGAGGGTAAGACGAATGAGAAGCAAAATAATGAGGAGAAGGATAGTTTAAATAAACAAGCAACTGGTAATGAGAGTAGTAAAAAATCACAATTGCAGAATGGAAATGGAAATGTAAAGGATAAGAATGTGGAGAAGAGTAATAGGAATCAATTTGATGTTTTGGCAGAATTGGAAGATGAAACAAGGGAAATTCTTGATATGCAAGCTAGAGGTATTGTTGATGATTTTGTGAATCAAAAGAGAAGACCCACAGCTGAGGAACAAGCTAATTGGAATGAGGATATGGTATGTTACTTTAGAGCTAGATGGGATTCAATGATTAAAGAATATGAAAAGGGCAACAAGAGGAATGCGTTTAGTGGTAATGAAAATGAAGAAGTGTTACCTAAGAAGACAGGTATAGGAATGAATATGGAAAGGAATGAGGTTATTGGTAGCGATACCAATGTACTTCAAGAATGCTGAAAGAGGCTGTTTTCATTCTTTGTATATAGTATGGATTTGAGAATTGGTATTTGGAATATAAGAGGTATGGGTACTTCTGAAAAACAGAAAGAAGTGGCTAAGTTAATTTTGGAAGAAAAACTTCAAGTATGTGCAGCTATTGAAACAAGACTTAAAAATAGTAAACTTGTTAAAGCTTGTGATGCTGCTTTTGGGAATTGGAGCTGGATAACTAATATGCAGAAGTGCAAAAAAGGATGCAGAATTAGCATTGGATGGAATAGTGATGTGGTTTCTCTTAGAAACCTACATATGACTGATCAAACTATTTTTTGTGTAATTGAAACAATCAATAGTAACTTTAGTTGTTTTGTTTCTTTCATATATGCAGAAAATGGTGGTCGTGATAGGAAGGAGCTATGGGTTGATTTACATAGACATAAACAAGTAGCTAATCATCATCCTTGGCTGCTTTGTGGAGATTTTAATGTCACTCTTAACTGTGCAGAACATTCAGCTGGTGGCTCCTATATGACAAATGATATGAGAGAATTCAAAGATTGTGTTAATATGATTGAAGTGGATGACTTGTGCTGTTCTGGATGTTTCTTTACTTGGACTAAAAATCTTCATAAGGTCAAGAGTGGGAATGGAACTGGTGTTTTGAAGAAACTGGATAGAGTTATGGTCAATGAGGAATTCATCAATAGGTTTAACAAAGCTCATGCAATATTTAAACCTTACATAATATCAGATCATTGCCCTGCAGTGGTGGTTCTCCCTGATTGTGTTGAAAAAAGGAAGAAGGCTTTTAAATTTGCAAACTACATCACAGATAAAGATGACTTTATTTCAACTGTACAACATGAATGGGGGAAGCAGATTTGTGGTTTTAGCATGTTTAAACTTAACAGAAAAATGAAGAATCTTAAGAATCCTTTGAAGCAACTTAACTGGAAGAATGGGAATTTATTTGAGAATGTGGAGAAACTCAGGAATCAGTTAAAGGATGTGCAGTACTTGATCGATAAAGATCCACATGATGAAGATTTGAGGGAAACTGAGGCTAAATTAATTCAAGAGTATACTACTGCTGTGGATGATGAAGAAAAGTATTTATTCCAGAAAAGCAAGATCAATTGGTTGAGTTTGGGAGATAGAAATAATGCATTTTTTCACAAGTCATTAAAAGGAAGGTATCAAAGAAATAGGATTGTTAGTATACAGGATGTTAACGGTAATGTGTTTGAAGGAAAAGAAGTTGCAAATCAGTTTGTAGGCCACTTCAAAAACTTCTTGGGTAATTGTTCTGAAGTACAAGACATTGTGGATCCTGATTCTCTGTTCTTAACTAAGCTAACTACTGAGGAAGCTAATCAAATGATACATGATGTTACTAACAAGGAAATTAAAGAGGCTTTGTTTGGAATTGGTGACAATAAAGCACCAAGACCAGATGGCTTTACTTCAATGTTTTTCAAGAAGGCTTAGAACATAGTTGGAGATGATTTTTGCAATGCAGTGAAAGAATTTTTCCACACTGGTAAGCTTCTAACTGATCTCAATGCAACTGTTATTTCCCTTATACCAAAGAATGAATGCCCTGTAAAAGTCACTGATTATAGACCCATTGCATGTTGCAATGTTGTCTATAAATGTATTAGCAAAGTAATTACCGGGAGAATTAAGAAGGTCTTAGGTAAACTGGTGAATCTTAATCAAAGTGCTTTTGTGGCTGGAAGGCAAATCCAAGACAATATTTTACTAACTCAAGAACTTCTGAAAGGATATGATAGGAAAGGGGGTCCTAAAAGAGTTTCTTTCAAAATAGATATCCAAAAAGCTTATGATACTGTTAATTGGAGGTTTCTTGAGTTCATATTGGGGCAATTTGGTTTTCATGATCAAATGGTTCAATGGGTTATGACTTGTGTGAAGACCACTAGTTTTACAGTAAATGTTAATGGAGAGAATTGTGGTTTCTTTAAAGGAGGCAGAGGTTTAAGACAAGGGGACCCAATGTCTCCATATTTGTTCACTTTAGTCATGGAATGTTTTACTCTCATGATGGTCAGGAATGTTAGTAGGTGTCCTGGTTTTAAGTATCATTTTGGTTGTAGAAGCTTGAAGATAACCCATGTATGTTTTGCTGATGATTTGTTGGTTCTAAGTCATGGAGATACTCAATCTGTGCAAGTAATTAGAGATACGCTTGATGAGTTTGGGAGGTGTTCTGGTCTATTACCTAATTTCAGCAAAAGTACTGTTTTCTTTGGTGGAATTGAGGAGGAGTTGCAGAATAGTATATTAGCCATATTACCATTTGGGAAAGGGAAACTACCTATGAAGTATTTAGGTGTGCGTCTATTGACTAAAAGGTTGGGAATAAAAGATTGTAAATGCCTTGTGGATAAAGTTAGAAATAGGATTTCAAATTGGAAAAACAAGTGCCTTTCTTATGCAGGGAGGCTTCAACTTACTGCTTCCATTTTGGAATCTATTCAAGTATATTGGTGTACGGTCTTCTTATTACCTAAAGCAGTGATTGAGGAAATAAACAGTTTGTTGAAAGGTTTCTTATGGTGTCATGGTGAACTTACCAAGGGTAAAGCTAAAGTTGCCTGGAGAAAGATTTGTCATCCAAAATCTCAAAGGGGTTTGGGCCTTAAAGATTTGGAGGTATGGAACAGGGCACTTCTTGTGAAACACATTTGGAATATAGCTTGTAAAAAGGACACATTATGGGTGAAGTGGATCACTACAGTTAAATTGAAGGATAACAGTATTTGGGAAATCAAAGCTGATGTGAATGATAGTTGGGGATGGAGGAATTTACTGGAAATAAGAAATTCTATTAGAAGGAGTGTTTGGCATAACATTGGTAATGGGAATAGTATTTCTGTGTGGCATGATTTATGGTGTGATATTGGTCCATTATCTAATATTGTCAGTAATAGAGATAGGTATGATGCTAGACTGTCAAGGAATTTGGTAATCAAAGATGTTGTATGCAATGGGGAATGGATATGGCCTGATGAATGGAACAGTACTTTTCCTCAAATTGTAAAGTTACCAGTTCCTACACTTGATCCCAACAATAACGACAAGGTTATATGGAGGAATAAGGTTAATAAAGAATGCAGATTTAGTGTTAATGAAGTATATAAAGATTTGAAGGAGGAGACTAATGATGTTAAATGGGCTAAAGTTGTTTGGTTCTCACACAACATTCCTAAACATGCTTTTATTTTATGGTTGGCTATTCAGAATAAACTAATGACTTTTGATAGGATGGCAAAATGGGGGAGTTATGATATGTCGATGTGTACTCTTTGTATGAATGATGCTGAAAACCATGATCATCTCTTCTTTAATTGCCAATTCTCAAATACTATTTGGAATAGTCTTAAAAAGATGATGAATATTCAGATGGTGGATTGTAATTGGAATGAGACTATCAATTTCATAGCAGATAAACCATGTAATAATAGTATATGGAGCATTGTGAGAAGATTGTGTTTAGCTGCAACAGTATATGGTATATGGAGAGAAAGAAATTATAGAATATTCAGAGATGAAAGATGTAACTGTGAGACTCTTCTTGGTAAAATTTGTGATCAAGTGAGATGGAGATTGATAAGCTTGAAAGCTAAGCCAACTTCAGCAATCAGTCAAGTAGAACAAATATGGAATATCAAAATTGGAAGAATTAGCAGTTGACTATATGTGCTGGTTCTATAAAGGGTATTTGGATATAAGTGGATTGTGAAGCAGATGGCTAGTACCTTGCCTCTTTTTCTCTTCTATGCTATGAGTGAGTCTATTGTTTACTATGGAAGTTGGAGTTCTTAGTTGGATTTTAGATCTCACAAAATTGGTATAGTTTTTGAAAAAGGGGTGAAATGTAGTTTCCTGCTTTTCCAGTGGGTCTTCAATCAATAAAAAATTGGAGGTCTTTGGAAGCTAAGTATGATCAAGGATTATGTCTTTAGCTTTGATGAGAATGCAATTCTCAGCAGATGAATGTGTTAAAAGATATCTACAAGTTCTTATGGTTTTACCATTACTCAGGTATCCTTAAAAGCTTAATAAGAATTCTGAGTTTTAAACTCATTTACAGTTAATGGCCTTGTATCTTGGGAATGTCAAGCTCTACTCCTATGTTATCAATTTGCAAACTTAATTGGCCTTTGTTAGGTATTGAGGTAGCAATTGATAATCATAGGGATAAGCTTTGATTTGAACCATAAAGTAGGTTTCTAACTGTGAAGGGTAAAATGAGTTTGGAGGGGGGTGTAAGTAGAGTTGAATTGAGAGTGATGCAAGATGACACTTCATGGTCTTCTCTTTACATCCCCATAGGAGGACTGGTTGGTTACTCCCTCAAGGAGTGTGTTCCCAGACATTTGAAGCCATTCTAGAGATGAAAATGTAGAATGTCTGGTAGAGCCCTTGACTGGAGGGGATATGGTTCCTAGTGATGCCTCTTCTTGTTTCTGTTTTGAGTACTGTGGTGGCAGGTTGAGTGCTCTTAATGGAGAAAGGAGGGGAAATGTAGCTAGATGGTTTGGTGCATAGTGGTGAATCTGTTTCCTGTGGCTCGGTGTTGCTGGGAAATAGTTGTTTAGCTGGTTTTCTGAGTTGTATGATACCTGTTTGCTTAACAGATATAAGTATAGCATTTGATGTATTGTGATTTCTGTTTTGTATCTGATTTTGGGGTGTGTCCAAATCAGTTAGTAAACTTATGTTGTTATATGTTTTGAGTATTAATATAATTCACCTTTTGCACCCAAAAAAAAAAAATACTCCACGCACTGTTTGGTGGTATAAGTGCTTTTAAGGCTTTGGTGGTTCTTATAAGCAATACACCCATGAATGTGCATGTTTAGTGCATAATGCATGTCTTATAACCTTAAAATATTAGTCAAAGATGGTTTTGCACTGTTGGCCAATTGTGGTAACAATTAAACTATTTGAAGGCTAGCCGGTTGGAAGCTTTTTGAGTTATGTTTGTGCATGTTATCCTTATTATATTATTTTATATGCTAAAAATTATACTTTGTTAAATGAATGGGTTAAAGTGTTATTAAGTGAGTTCCGTCCGTGTGTGCTAAGATAAGAGAATAAATAATGTGTTACACGTTGACCCATCAATTGGTTTTAATATTTAAATTTGCTTATAACTACTGATTTTGTTAGTTATTTACTTTTTTTGTAAACGATAACAACTAAAAGTATAAAACTGTAACTTATTGTAATAAGAGATGTTGAATGGTTTGGCTAGTTGATAGTTACAAGGTTTCATCAATTGCTCGCAAGTTACACATGAAGAAAAAAAAATCTTATTTTTACAAATTTGATTTGTTCAATTTGTTTTCTTTTACGGAGTAAAAAAAATCTTATTTTCAACGCGTGTAACTTGAGTCAGTTGGAAAATGTAACTAGTTATGAAACTGCAACTGTCTACTATAGCTAATTGTAGGGTATAATCAATTTACATGATTTGAAACTCGTTATTCAAAGGATATATGGTTACGGAAAAAAAACTAGGACATTGCTGAAACGATTACAGATAAAGATTAGCACAAATCCGCAACAAAGCACGTCATGTAATAATATTGTTAGCAAAAATAGTGAAACACATAGAAATCGAAACTTATATCTCTATATATTTTCTTGAAACTTAAATTAATGTAGTTGGCATAAATTATTTTTAAATACCCTTTAAATTTGACAACTTAAGTTATGTTTTTTCTTTATCAGTTCTAAACTTGACAACTTTTAAAAAATGCATACTAAATTAATTTTGAAAAAAACACACGTTTTGCATCAAAGGTCGATCCAAAATCACGATTTCATGCACAATTATACTTATTTGTCGCTATACACCGTCGTTTTGTGTGAATATTCGTATATTATTATATAAAACAAGGTTCTCTTAAGATGACATGTCAAAACCCTCTTTAAAGTCCATGTAATTTAGCCTTTTAATCCATGTAAGAAAAAAACCTTCCACCTAAAAAAAAAAAAAAAAAAAAAAAAGAAAAAAGAAAACTTACGTCCTCCTTAAAAACAAATTCAGTCATCATATTCTTTTCTCAAAACTCTCATATCATAAAAAAATAAAAAATAATAATGCACCATCATCACAAAGAAACAAAAAGTTAAATTGATTAATCATGAGTTAGGGTTATTGAGAGATTAATCATGGCATTAACCACTCATGACACACCCATTAGTATGTAATTAATCAGGTATGTTTGATTTCCAATAAGTGTCTTTATTTTGATTATAAATGTGTGATTCATTTTTGATTCTTGTTTAGGGTTATTTTGACCTTACATGCAGTTATTAATACACAAGGTAAACGCTTCTTATAATTAAGACACTATACATAAACATTTATATAAGTTTTATATTGGGGTTATAAACGTACTGTAATTATCAAGGATGAATAATATTGGTCTGAGCCTAAGTATAATAATCTAATACTGTGTTTGTAACTAGGTTATATACATCTATGATGAATGAGTTATGACAAGGGTGTGCCTTAGTGGTGCAGGTAACCAATAAGTGATCATGTAAAATAGTATGATTACATATATAACGAGACTACTTTGTTATTTAGCTCTCTTGATAAAAGACAGCCAAACGAATCATTGTTCTATGAGTATTAATTGGTTGTGTCATCTTGGGTTAAGTATGATTTGTTATGAATAGATAATGGGACGGTGGTTTTTATTTGTTTAATTTCTGTGTTTGTTGATGAAAGGCTAAAGCACACAAACAAATACAATATTAGTATGTAGTAATGGCATTAGTTGTAACTAAAGGAAAGTAAAGAAACTATGGATTGAAATAGTAAGCATTATGAATGTAATGTTATTGAATCAATCTAATACCTTATTTATAATAATTTGTTTTCGTTCATGTATATAAAGTTATATATGAACATGTTCTGCTTTTGTTGTCTCACTGAATTGTTTGCTTCACATTCTACAGCCTGCAGGTAATGGTGATGCTGAGAGGAAATGTGAACCACACTATTTCAAGATAATGGTTATAGATCCACTTTTTGTCTTAACTTTTAGATATTAGCCTAAGCAAATGTTGATTTTAAGGGTGAGATGTTACGTCCTTTCATGTGCAGGTCCGTGTTGTCAAGGCATGTTGTCACTGGTTATAAATGCATGGACGTGAGCCCTTAATTTGCTTATGCTAATGCTTTAAACATTTCAAGAATCGGTATAATCATTTTTCCTTCTTTTATGTTGCAAGTCATGTGGATGGTTTCACACTTAAACACTTTATATGTTGCAAGTCATGTGGATGGTTTCACACTTAATAAACACTTTATAGAGTGATTATAACCAACCTACATTTACTCACAATTCTTATTTGTTTATACTTTTCTTTAAGTTGTTGTGAACATTCATGTGGTTAGGTGGAATGGTTTTTACTCTTTGCATAGGTGCTATAGTTGCCGCCATCATGAGTCTCTTGGAGGTTATCAAGACTCGGATTAACAATAAGAAACCCTGACTATTATGGCATGGGAATGTAGGTGGTTGATTATTAACAATAAGAAACCTTGACTTTTCTTACAGAAACATGGCTCGTGAATTTTTTTGGATATAGCATGAGTTTTTGTTTGTTTTTTATTATGTGTCTTTGAAGACAGTTTTTTTAGTGTTTGGTTTTGGAGTGAATTGTATTTGTGAAAAAGACACTTGACCGGAGAATATGAACCTAAATTGCATGGATGCCTAAAGTTTGTTACCTTTTTTTCTAAACTTTTTTGGTTGTTCTTGTTAATGATTAACAATGTTTATTTGTAAATCATAGTTAGAAACCATTGGTGTGGAGGTTTATCTGTTCGAGTTCTTCACCAACTGCGGTAAGATTTTGTTTTATAGGTAGCTATATAGGACACAACTGGGCAAGAGAATTTTGGTGACTCAAAAGGTTATCGTTAAGTATTTTTTAACTAAGGCGTTTTATACATTAGGGATGCGGACGCCGACGTTTTGGGTGAAAAAAAAATGAAACGACGTCATTTCATGTCGTTTTGTTGTTGCATGCATGTCGTTTCATTTTGTTGAGCCATTTTCGTTTTTGGGCTTAATTTAATTGGATCGTCGAGTGTATTTGTTGTCCCAGTTTCATTATAAATTTTAACAAAATAATCGGATAATAAAATCAACAGCAACGCATCTTTTAGTACCCTTGTTAAATAACAATAGCTCCACCATATCTTCACCAATAGACTAGCAAGATATGTGATTTAAAAACATGAAATGGTTTACAACGATTGAGCATGAGAATGATGACAATGAAAATTACAAATACACAGAAAAAAAGAAAAACAAGATCATCACCAGGAAACTATCATACAAACGTACACTTAACTAGAAAATGCAAAAGTATTATCTTAATTTATCTAACAAATCAAAGTTCATAATTTGTGCATTGACCATTTCAGTTATTTTTTGATTCCCCACCGATATTCTTTGAGGGCATAACACCAGGGTGAACTTTCGTGTTTCCACTACGTTTAACACCATCTTTCGCCTTTTCACTCTCTTGCATGCTTTTCTCTTTCCTTTGATTTTGTTTTTCCCTAAGACGCTCTTGTTGTGCATTAATGTGAGCAAAATTGAAACCGATGGACGACATTGCTATTAAAGTAGGTATTTTGTATTGTGGTTCTTGTGAAGATGAGATGGGGAGTACGTAGACTTTCTTTCAGTATTTATAGCCAAAACTATGTCTTTTATGGACCCATTAAACCATTGTCTACTACTTAAAAACACTCGATTGTTAGGTGATTTGAGTGCTTTTTTAAGGCTTTGTGGTTCATATAAGCATTACAGCCATGAATTTGTGTGTTTAGTGCATGATGTGGATCTTATCACCTTAAAATATTAGTCAAAGATGGTTTTGCACTGTTGGCCAGTTGTGGTAAGAATTAAACTATTTGAAGGCTAGCCGGTTGGAAGCTTTTTGAGTTATGTTTGTGCATGTTATCCTTTATATTATTTTATATGCTAAAAAATAAAAATGATACTTTTTTAAATGAATGGGTTAAAGTGTTATTAAGTGAGTTCCGTCCGTGTGTGCTAAGATAAGAGAATAAATAATGTGTTACACGTTGACCCATCAATTGGTTTTAATATTTAAATTTGCTTATAACTACTGATTTTGTTAGTTATTTACTTTTTCTGTAAACGATAACAACTAAAAGTAACTTATTGTTATGGGAGGTGATTTGCACACCAAATAAACTAGTTATAATACCTGTGCACGCACGGGGTTTTGACATAAATTTTAATTATAATGTTTTTTTCTTTGAGTAATTGTTAATTTAAGGTAAATGTGTTAAAAGCCGAACCTTTATACTACCTCCGTCTCAAAATAAGTGTTCAGTTTAAATTTTCAGAGTTAATTTGATTCAACTTTAACCTTAACTATTTTTGTTGATGTTATATATCCAAATCAAATTCAAATTCAAAAGAATAGTATTACAATGGGTTGTTTAATGATTCAGATTATATTAGAAGGTACATAAGTTACTTTGCAACGCATAATCTTTTTTCAAGTGTGATATATAAGCATCCCCATATCATATGAAGAAGGGAAGTGGTTGGCAGTACTCTCAATTTTTATTAGGACACTCCACATTATACAATAAATAGTTGTACCTTTAGTATAAACTGCTTTAACTGCTTGTACCGTGACTGTCCCGATAAAAAAACGAAAGTGTGCCAATCGCTTCCGTATAAAGAACAACACTCCATTATGCTCCAATCAAATAGTTGTTTATAAGGATATACACAATTTACCCGTAGAGTAAATATTCGGCGTGAAGTCTCTTTCCAGCTCAGATAGTCACCATATAATGAGTTTATAATTGCAAATATACTCATTGTGTTACACCGAATTTGTATTTTAAACAAAATATATCTCACGTATGCCATTGAATCTTTGTATCAAATCTTATAGAGTTTGCATCCAAGACCTATGAAATTATGAAAACATGTCAAAAGTCACTTGACAACATTAGTGACCCCTAATAATTAGTTAACTTAAAGTACACAAAAACACTAAAAACTTATTTATACAAACTCCATTTACAACTATTAATAGAGGGAGATTCTTACTTGAGATCATCATAACATATATAGAAAGCATACCAATCACCACTTTATTATGCCCGAACGCTATAAGAATCAAAACTTCAACATAATCTACCATTAAGTTGAACAAATTTCACAACTTTATCAACTAAACAATACAAAAGACCCACAAAAGCAAAACTTCAACAAAACACAAAGTCAAATTTAACAAACTTTATCAGCTAAACCCAGCACCAAAAGATCATTAAAAAAAAAAAAAAAAAAAAAAAAAAAAAAAAAAAAAAAAAAAAAAAAAAAAACTGAACTTAAACCTAATCTCAGTCATTAATACATTTTTAAGCTTAAAGATCGACAACTGTATACGGTTTTATACGTTTTAATATTCGTTTTTGATTCTCCAATCGGTTTGATTTTGGGAAGGTATGGTTTGATTCGGGTTATAGAAGATGGATGCGATTGTTATGTCTGGTGATATTGGATATTCATGAATTAAAACATAAACATTTGTTCATCACTACAATACATCATGAATATCCAATCTCATGAATTGAAAGGACGAATGTTTAGGCTTTGTTATGTGGGGTAGAAGAGAAGAGAGGAATGGAAAAACTGATTCTTATGTCGGTTAAAATTTGTGGACTCTGTTTTTCAAAAATGTTTTCAGGATATCCGTATATAAACTTTAAATAATAATTACATGAGTCGTTGATATTTATATTACCGTTAATAATAATTTATCCGTATTTGATATTCAAATCCGTGTACGCATAGATTAAATTTTTAAATAGAATAATATGAGTCCTTATTTAATGTACAAAGTAAAAAATATTTTAATGGATGAAAGTTTAAAACAAATATTTGTTTTTAAAATATTTAACGTATATTAAACCTAATTCGTATATTTGTAGAATTTTGTAAGTTTAATGGATGAAAGTCTCAAGCCAGTACTAATACTCATGTAATTGTAAACAAAGTTCATATTATAGAGTGTAGGGGTTACAAAGTGTAAGGGGTTATTTTTTTATTATCTAAAGTTATAAAAAAACATGGAGATTTATAATTTTACACTTAACCCCATATAATATATTTAAAATTCAACCACTAATGTTTTATTAATTACCCCATCTTTTTTTAAGTTTTTATTTTCATAAATTTGACACATATATTTTTATATGTTTTTTTCCTCAATCAAATTCTCCACCAAATTTATTAAAGCTTAACCAAAATCAATTCAATTTTGACTTTTTATTGGCCAATCACGTCACTCGAATTTGCTTATGTGGCAAAATCGAGCTCTCCTATTGGCCCAATTTTTTTTACATTGAGAAAGGATTTTCAAAAATACTCCGAAATGATGTAATTCTTTTATTATATAAAAGATTATTGATGACACCACAATTATGCACATGATATGTTGTAACATATGTGTTAAGGGTATTATATTGTGGTGTCCTCATCAATTTATTTGTTGTGCAAATCACCTTGCTATTGTAATAGGAGATGTTGAATGGTTTGGCTAGTTGATAGTTACAAGGTTTCATCAATTGCTCGCAAGTTACACATGAAGAAAAAAATCTTACTTTTTTACAAATTTGATTTGTTCAATTTGTTTTCTTTTAAAAAAAATTCTTACAAGGTCACTCTTAATAATAATACTCATATAAGTGCTTCAACGCGCGTAAGTTGAGGCAATTGGAAAATGTAACTAGTTATGTGTTACTGTAACTATGTGCCGTTCAAAAAAAAATGTTACTGTAACTATCTGCTATAGCTAATTGTTTGGGTATAACCGATTTACATGATTTGCTAATGATAGGAATATGAAAGCTCAGTTTTTTTCTTGGGTATTATCATAAGCCAAGTTGTTGGAGGTAAATAATTCCAAATAAAAACTAACCTTCAATTCTTTTTGTACGAAGTATTCTGTATAATCATTGTTATATTGGCAACTTTTGGTGTCAGAATGTGTATCGATGTGTGGGTTGTTGCTATGAAAATTTGAGGCTTAATGCGTAAAATATCATGTGTCATCTTAAGGAATAGATTAATCTGTTTCATGTAGGTTGAGAAAATATATGAAAAATTTTGGTTTTCTGGGAGACAAAAGTCCAAGAAAAGAGCTTAATGATCATAGAAATTAAAAAAAAAAAAAAAAAAAAAAAAAAAAAAAAAAAAAAAGCAATCTGTGTTTGATGAAATGCCACAGAAAGACGCAGTTTGTTTTTCTTCCATTACGCCTTGCCCAAAACTCAAAACCTGTTGATGCCTTGTCTTACTTTGGCGAGATGAGAGTTTCTGGTTTTGGGTCAACTCACTATCGCGTATCTGCTGCTATCTCCTTTGTCAAATTTCTTTTCTTGCTCTTGGTATTTATTTTACGTTTTACGTTATGTTATTATCGGTCTTTTCTCCAGGTTAGCCCTTAATGGTCTTCTTGTTTTCTTTTAGGCTTTGTATAAACCTTATCTTTTATGTTTTATATTTGGGTTAATTCCATTAACCAAACCTACTTTCACAAATTTCCTAAGTTAGTAAACCAACTTTTTTAATTACCAATTTAGTAATTGAAACTTTCAAATGCGTCATGATCGAGCAACTTTTGCAACCGGCTACCGATTGAGAATTAAAAATGACCGACACGCCATTTTTTTATTACTCTGACTTGAATTTTTATTAACGTTTATATGTGCTGACTAGGACTTGGTGAACCCCCCCCCCCCTCCCGCCCCCCGAAAAAATACCCTTGATCAAAACTCAGTTGGCTTTCCTAAAATTTTCCCGGCCCTAATTTAGTTAATCAATAAAATTGATTTACATACTCGAGGGACCAAATATGAAAGAAGCAATATTCATATAGACCATTTCCATACTGATATCAACAAGATACCATTTTTCTTGATTCTGAGAAAACCACAAAAACGATAATGATATCATGTAGCAGAAGATTTGAATAAAACATTATATATGGCGCGTGGCTGGTGTAACGGGTCAAAACGAGAACATTTTTTGTATGGATCAGGTTGGCCCATAATGCATTCTCCCAATTTTATTTCAATCCCCTATAGATATTAGCGTGCTAAATATAATTACAAAAGTAATGCTTTATTTTTTGGAGTAAAACAATTTAGGAGCTTATATGCATGGTATTCATTTTTGCCAGAGTACTCATTAAGATAGTTTTTTACTCTATTGTACATTAGGGATGTGGATGCCGACTGATGCGTGGGAATTGCAACAGGCTTTACCTCTCGAGGGATCTCGAGAAGCTTACAACCCCCACCAGGCAGTGTACCTGATCGTGTAGTATAGTATAGTGACAAGTACCGGAGGATTGATCGTTCAGCTTAGGAATAGTGTCGCTAGGATTAGAAAGCCTAATTACTAGTTCTAAAGGTGAGGGATGATTACTTTTGTGTTTTTATATTTTATGGAAAGCAAGTAAAAATCTCAGGTTTTGGAAGAGTGGGCGGAATTAGTTGCTATTCAACTAACCCAAAACTAAGATGCAATCAAAATAAAATACTAAAAATGAAAAATAAACTAATTATACTAAGGTTGTGAGCAGTAATTGGAGAAAATGTGTTTACTTAGATTTCACTACTCCCTAGATATCTTTTACACGTTAATTACTTGTTATAATTGCATGGATGACGGATTGTATTCCTTAATACCATTCATGGGGTGGCATACATAACTCCCCAATTCTATGAGCTCTTATCTCCTCCTACACCATGCCCATCACAACTATAGGGATTGTAAACAGTGGCTCATGCATTAAATACAACTAATAAAGACCTAGTACGCCTCGGTTCATGTTTCTTAAGACGTTCAAGCATGTTACCATTTGGAGATCTGCCAGTTTTCTTAAGCCTAACATATAAAATCATTCATCCAAGACAAGAATAAACAAGTAATCAACACATAATCAATATCTAGGTTTCATTAGATCTAAGCAAACACAAAAGAGATCTAGCCTAGCATAATGGAATTGAGATAAGAACAAGATATAGACAACCAACACATAGACATATTGATTGAATTAGAAGAACACTTATCTCAATTACAATGCAAGGTATCAAGGGTTTGGAACCCTTGAAAAACCTGTAAAAGTTGCACCAAAATCGTCTTTAGGGTTTCTCCAAAACTTCTCTCCTTAAATGTGAAAACTAGAAAACTATATATAGGAAAATAGGGATGACGGCGTCAAGAACAAAGGTGTGACGCCGTCATCTCGCAGCCAAATACTTCCTCGGACGGCCTTGATCTACTTCTGACGCCCTGTGTGACGCCGTCATCAACTACGGATTTTTATTCTTGGGGTTTTGACGCCGTCATGAGTTTACTCTTGACGCCTTCATGTACTGTTCCCTGCATGGAAAATTGAGACTTTGCCGTTTTCTTCACTTTTATGCTCCAAAAACGTCCAAAATGGCTTCTTTTCCAGAATTCACTCTCCAAGTACCTAAAATCAAAAAAGGAACGATTTAGGGCAATATTTGATCAAATAAGTTCGGATTCGGGCTTAAATGACCCCCTAAAAACGGATCATTTTTCGCCTCATCATATACCCTTACACTTGAGATTTGCTTGTCCTCAAGCAAATGCGCTTTTATTCTACTCAAAAGACAAGTTAGGGGTCAATTAACACTAATATAAAAGTAATTACAACAAATAATCGTTCCACTAAAGACCAATAGACAAGCACGGAGGTCATACACAAGCACCTCACAAATAGTGTTTAGATACTCACATATCTCGGGTGTAATAAAGTAATATAACATTATGAAAATGGAAGATATCTCTCACTACCTGTCATAGCAAAATAGATTACCATAGGCTTGGGAAAGGATCAAACCTCCACCACATGGCGTAAGCACCTAGGATAAACTATCAAAGAGGTCTTTTAAAGGGTTGTAACGTTAGGTATAGGGATATGAATTACATGGTTTTGTTGGATAAAGGAAGTTTTACTGGTGGCGAGTTAACAATCTTGGTTAATTACATGTACAAGATGGCATTGCTAAGCCAAGACTAGACTCGACTTAAGCTAATAAATGAAAAATAACTAGAAACATAAAATGAATATAGAATGAAAAGGGATGGTAGTCCGTATGTTTTTTCTCTTTTTCTTTTTTCTATTTTTTTTCTTTTTCTTGATTTTTTCAATTTTTTTTTTTTTTTTTTTTTTTTTTTTTTTTTTTTTTTTTTTTTTTGCATACAATCTTACCCTACCATCCAAAATAATACATCATAGGGAATGAACGTTCCCCTTACACTTGAATCTTTACATACTTTACAATTAACTAATCTAATAACTCGAATTAAGAAAATCAAAACACTTAGAGCACTTTTAAGATTAACGTACATATGGGGGTAATAAATGATGTTCTTTCCCATTACTCCATAAAATAAGTACTTACCCATGAGTCTCAATCGTCCCAAAACAATATGTACAAGGATATGACTCGACTTAGCAACCATGTAATCAATTAGAAAGTTAACTTAGGGTTTAACAAATAACAATAATGCGCTAAATATGAGCGCATACACGGAAGGCTAAGGCGATTTGGGTGTACATTTAAGTGGGGTGTAACAAATTCTTCCTTTAAGTAAGATGCTTAAAGTTAGAAACGAAAAGATAGGCTCGGATGGGTGTACTAGGGGTTTCGTGTACTAAAAATGAGTACAACGCTAAGGGTGTGGGAAAAATTAGTTGACTTAACTAGTCAAGTAGTATGACTTAAATGGTCAAGTAATTATGATACGGGTTTAACACAAGGGTGATCCTAATGCCTCTTATCATGTAGTAAATCCTACTACACGAATGTAGTCTCACTAGCGGTCTTGGAATGCATCACTAACGCAAGTTCTAGAATCTAAATGCTACCGGTACACTCATAAGCACTAATAGTAAATGCTTTTCCTATCAAATCTAAAGGCGAACCTCACATATTTGGGTGAAAAATTTTTCTGAATATACGGCTATGTGCTACTCATACAATCTCCTATCCATGAGACGCTTGCTGTGGCTAAAGTTTCACTCCTAAATGTTGTAAAAAATTTTAAATTTGGCGCTAAAATTACACTAACAAGTATTTCTCATAGTTTTATTACACATCTACCATCAAACAAAACAAACTCAAGCGAAAGTGCATATGTAAGGTATCATCTTTTTACCCTCCCCTTACACTTAAGATGAACATTGTCCCCAATGTTCAAGTAAAGAATGTAAAAGTGAAAAAGTAAAGAGAATGAAATCAAATACTCCCCTGATTCGCTCGGTATGGATTATAGGTTGGCCAGGTTAAATCTTCCTCCAAGAAAACGAACAATCAAAGCTTCCCTTCCAGAATATAAATCATCTTCTTGTCATACATAACCTGTAAAACCTGACAAAATAGACAAGACAACCTCGCGTAAAATCGGCGGCATCCTATATAAGTTATTAAATCCTAGGAAACAAAGTAAGATATAATGCTTGTGGAATGAAGTTTGCAGATTTCCGGGAGATTATAAAACTTAGTAATTCACAAAAACCATAAGACTCCGTTAGAAAAACAAAACCGGTAAAATTTCCAGATTTTTACTCCTGACGCCGTCAAGAGTAATCCTCTGACGCCGTCAGAATGGACCTGCAGAAATTCTTATGTTAAGTTTCCGGAAAATTTCTGGAAAAACTTGGTCTTACTTCCTGGAAAATCCTGCAAAATTTCATTATGACTCAATACAAGCATTTGACTCTAACAAATACGAATATACATGTTCATTTAATATTGTGGAGAATCATGATCGGTTTGTTTCTTAAAAACGTATTTGGGGTTTCCCCTTACACTTATCTTTTGCAAAAATACTTTTAGGTTATAGTTAAGACTAGGCCAAACAACATAGTAAAGTATTCTCACATTTTAACTGAGAAACATGATCAACCAACAATAAAAATTAAGCATGCATACGGAAGCAAATAACAATCAAATAAATAAAATCACACAAAACATGGGTTGCCTCCAAAGAAGCGCTTTTCTTTATTTACGAGTCTTGTAGCTAGACTCAAGGTCATGGGTTACTACGTGATCTCATCATTAGTTCCACTCTCTAGGTCGTCTTCTAAACCAGTTTTGTATTCCAGACCTAGTTGCAAGCACTCTTTGTAGAAACCAAGCATCCTATTTCTAACATACTCTACTCCTCTACGTCTATCCTCCTCATTCCTATAATAAGCCGCTTGCTTATGTTCCTTTTTGAAATTAGAGAGAAGGCGGTTTAGTTCGATCTTGTAGGGCATTTGATAAGCAACCTCATCATTCTCCTTCTTGAACCTAACTATCCCTAAAGTCGGATCATAACTCATCCTAGTGGCCTCAACAAATGGTTTTCTGAATACTATTTGGCTTAGGCAAGCATCTATCACCGGACGAATGTCTTCCACTATCATCAAATCGATCTCATAGGTGAGATTCCCTATAATCACATGTAATCCCTTAACTCTCCCTTCAAAATTACTTATCAGATTCCTGCCGGGCATCATCCTAAAATTGAGTTGCTTCTTCATCACCCAATTGTAATAAGTCCTAGTCATGATGTTCACGGGGGATCTAAGGTCGATGTAAGCTTTCCATATATGCATGTGCCCGATATTACATGGGATGTTAATGTTAGAGGGGTCTCCCATTTTGATAAGGGGGTCGCCAAAGATATATGTTCTCTCGGGACTATCGAATAAATCCTTATGGTATTCCCGTTCTTCCTTGGTTGGCAACTTATCAAAGTATTCTTCTATAGGTTCTACCTCCTCTAATTCCTCACCCTTATTAACCTCAACTTCCCTACTCTCATCCTTACTATCGGCTTCTACTCTAACTTCATCCATGTCACTCTCCTCTATCTCCTTATCTATCGGCTTAATGGTGACAACATTGACAAAGTGGACATGTTTGGATGATGAGGGGTCCTTAATTTGGATTCCACTATTGGTGTCCCTAGTGTCCTTCCTAGGTGTGATTAATGCTTGGTTGTTGAGGGCTTTCAACAAGTTGTCAATCTTGTTGGTCATCTCCGCTTGTTGTTGGTTGAATTCGGTTTCAAACCTAGCTATGCGGGCTTCTTGAGATGCCATGAACTTTGACATCAATCCTTCAAGATTGTTGGTACTACCATTGTTGTTAGAAGGATTGTTGTTGAAAGTACGGTTAGATGGTGGACCGTTTGGTTGGTAGCGATTAGGCGGATTGGAGGAATTGGGTTAATTTTGTTTCCACCTAAGGTTTGGGTGATTTTTCCAAGAGGGGTTGTATGAATCACCATAAGTGTTTGGCTCGGGCTTGAAAGTGTACCACTTATCTCCCGTTTCGTTGGTACGCGTGGATGCGTAGTCTGCAAAAGCTGTTCCGGGGAGTTCCACACAATCACGAGTGTCATGGGGACCACTACATAATTCGCATGAAGAATTGATTTTGTTCACTTGGCTTGAAGGCTTCGGAGCTTCGTAAGATTTCATGAGAAACTTGACTTGGTCCTCAAGTTCCATGATCCTACGGTCGGGAGTGCTAGAATTGTTCGAAGGCAAAGATATTGCCTTGACCGTTTTGTTCAAATCACGGGGATCATTCCAACTTTCGTTGTCATAGAAAGCAAGATCTTCTATGAGTTCCCATGATTGTTCCGCACTAAGATCACGTAGCTTACTACCGGCCGATTGGTCAATGGTTCGTCTCGTGGAGATGTCGATATGGTCATAAAAAATTTGGACTTGGAGCCAAAGATCTATGCCATGATGAGGGACTTTTTGGAGTAAGTCCTTGAAACGAGTCCATGCTTCATAAAGAGATTCATTTTGACGTTGTTGGAACATCAAGATGTCATTCCTAAGCTTAGTGGTTCTCCCCGGTGGGAAAAATTGAGCAAGGAAACGAGTGGTGAGATCATCCGATTGCACCGTTCGTCCTTGCACTGTTCGTCCTTATAGTGCAAAATGACGATTATACCCTCATAAGCAAACAAGTTAACGAGCGTTAGTCCACCCCGTTAGAGAGAGGGACTAATGCGTGCACAGGTATTATAACTAGTAGGAAATGTTGAATGGTTCGGCTAGTTCTTAATCTTTAAATTTGCTTTTAACAAATTAGATTTGTTCAATTATTTTTATTTATTTTATTTTTTTATTAATAAAATCTTAAGAAACCACCTCTTAATCCCTTATAATAATACTCGTATAAATGTTTCGACGCCTGTAACTTGAGTCAACCGGAAAATGTAGCGAGCTAGTAACTGAAATAGAAACTATCTACTCTCGCTTATTGTTACGGTATAACCAAATTACTTTCTAGGTAAAAGATTGATTAGTTTGTTTGTTTCAAGCTTCACACATGAATTTGTTTTTACCTATAACAATATAATGAATTTATCTCTTTTAGGTTTAATAGACAAAATGAGAAAATGACTTTTGACGCATTTCAGTATCAATCAAGAGATCGTGAGCTAAAATTTTACCAGAATCGTGTATAAGATATTAAAAATATTTAAGTGTATGAATAAGGTGACATATTTTTATCATTTTCAGTAAGCTCTTACTTATGTTTCGCACAAAGGATTAAAAAACAACACAAGCCAAAGTTTATAACAATAAAGTCAATCATAAAAAACGACGCTGGAATATCATGTAATAAGGACGATAAACCGAAATATTTGTGAATAAATTTTCTACTACAACATGTAATTAAAAAAAAAAAAAAAAAAAAAAAAAAAAAAAAAAGTTAACAAACTATCGAGAGTAGATAAACAAAATATAAAACCTGCTGTAAACGCGGTCAATCACACTTGTTAGCTACATGAGGGCTTCTAAGAAGACCCATAATCACATTTTCAACCTTTTGGATATTCAAGTGAACCTTTCTACGATTAGGTATATGATAATCCAATAAACTATTAAGGTGTTTAAGTTACATAACTTAATATTTGATCATTTTCATTACTTAGTTGTGTTAATAACCAGGATGATTAAAGGGATGAAGTTTGTGGCAATCTCCTTAAGGATCTGAACATACGAATTATCGGGTCAAGAGGGATGATCTTGATTGTATTGTGGATGTTGTTCTAGTTGGAAATGATAACGGTTAGTTCGTGGCTATTGGACAAGAGAATCATGTGATTCGACTTTAAAAGATTTTTAACTTTAATTATGCCCGCATTTTATTCAAAACTTCTGTTTTCTAATAATAACTTTCTTTTTCTCATAGCTTCCTAACGAGTCTGTCATTTGTTTCAATGGAATTCATCTTCAAAATCCGAGCCAGATTATATGACCACCTGCTTTTAGACTAGTACATTAGAGATGGTTGAGTAGTTGAAAGGATTATGTGCAAAGAACGATCTCTTTCACAACCGGTCATCATAGAAATGCCGAAAGCTCACACTAATGGATACTAAAAGGAACACCCAAGCGAAAATGAGAAAAGAATGATGAAATGAAATGAAACTTAAAGAGGAAATGAAAATAAGGTAATATTTTCATAGAGTTGTAAAATGGTAATTAACCAGGGGCGGAGGGAGGGGGTGGCTAGCGGGTGCTAGGCCCCCTCCAATAAGCTTAATGATTGTATTAAGATACCATTGTTTAGCCCATAATTTAGTATTTAATATACCACGAGCATCTCCCAACTAGCGACTTTTCTATCATGAAAGAAAAAGAAAACACCGACATGAAATATCTCCTATCTAAGTTGCCACTGAAGCAAAAATATGCAATGAGACATTTTTGACAATTTTTTTATCGTTAATTTAAAAAATTTAAGGAACTTGTCAACAACTAATTATATCACAAATTTGGATATCCGAAATTTTGCGATGATGATTTTATGTTAGACATAATATTTTATCTAAGTTTTTTGTAATTCGGATATCCGAAATTTCAGATTACAGTTTTATGTATCCGATTATCCAGATATCTATAATTTTTGAAAAACTTTTATATGACTTTCAAGACAGTCATTTCATAAAACCCAGCTTTTTAGTAAATTATGATCAAGTTTTCAGATATCCGAATACGTATATTTGTTGAACACACAAAATCTAAATAAAAAAATCCTAGAAAGTTTCGGCTGTGTTGCTCTCCTCTAGTTATATACTCAGAATCATCAAAATAGATAAAAAAAAAAAAAAAAAAAAAAAAAAAAAAAAAAAAAAATGATCTTATATTCAGTTACTGTACTTTTTATATACTAAATATGTTAGAAAAAAAATAGGTTTCGTAATGCATTCGTAAGTTTTTGTGATGTTTTATTTGTATAAACTAAAGTTGAAAACCATTTTTAAACTTTTATTTTATCAGGTTATATAATGAACTTCGGCCCCCCTTAACTACAAATCCTGGCTCCGCCCCTGAGTATAATGCCATGCTCAGACAATTGCATTACGTGGAGGTACATTATGCTCGCTGGGGGTGGTGATCGATAGATGATGTGCTTGTGCTGCATGTTGGGGTTTTCAATCTAATGTTTGGCATTTAAGATTAATGTGATTGCAGAACTAGCTAGCTAGCTATTTGTTTATCAAATTAATATTTGTTTCTTTCTTGTTATTGTTGATTGTTTCGTAAACAACTAGTTATATCACAAATTTGGATATCCGAAATTTTGCGATGATGATTTTATGTTAGACATAATATTTTATCTAAGTTTTTTGTAATTCGGATATCCGAAATTTCATATTACAGTTTTATGTATCTGATTATCCAGATATCTATAATTTTTGGAAAACTTTTATATGACTTCCAAAACTGTCATTTCATAAAACCCAGCTTTTTAGTAAATTATGATCAAGTTTTCAGATATCCGAATACGTATATTTGTTGAACACACAAAATCTAAATCAAAAAATCCTAGAAAGTTTCGGCTTTTGCTCTCCCCTAGTTATATACTCAGAATCATCAAAATAGATAAAAAAATATGATCTTATATTAAGTTTACTGTACTTTTTATATACTAAATATGTTAGAAAAAAATAGGTTTAGTAATGCATTCGTAAGTTTTTGTGATGTTTTATTTGTATAAACTAAAGTTGAAAACAATTTTTAAACTTTTATTTTTTCAGGTTATATAATGAACTTCGGCCCCCCTTAACTACAAATCCTGGCTCCGCCCCTGAGTATAATGCCATGCTCAGACAATTGCATTACGTGGAGGTACATTATGCTCGCTGGGGGTGGTGATCGATCGATGATGTCCTTGTGCTTCATGTTGGGGTTTTCAATCTAATGTTTGGCATTTAGGATTAATGTGATTGCAGAACTAGCTAGCTAGCTATTTGTGTATCAAATTAATATTTGTTTCTTTCTTGTTATTGTTGATTGTTTCGTCAACAACTAGTTATATTACAAATTTGGATATCTGAAATTTTGCGATGATGATTTTATGTTAGACATAATATTTTATATAAGTTTTTTGTAATTCGGATATCCGAAATTTCAGATTACAGTTTTATGTATCTGATTATTCAGATATCTATAATTTTTGGAAAACTTTTATATGACTTCCAAAACTGTCATTTCATAAAACCCAGCTTTTTAGTAAATTATGATCAAGTTTTCAGATATCCGAATACGTATATTTGTTGAACACACAAAATCTAAATCAATAAATCCTAAAAAGTTTCGGCTTTGTTGCTCTCCCCTAGTTATATACTCAGAATCATCAAAATAGACTAAAAAACTGATCTTATACTAAGTTTACTGTGTAATTTGTTTTTGTAACTTTATTTGTCTCGGGCTGTTGCTTGAGCATTTAATAAAACAATGTCATTCAAATAATAATAATAATAGTAATAATAAATAAATAAATCTAATCTAACTTGAAACATTGTTACTACCTCCGTCGCATATTAAATGTCCACTTTGAATTTTCAAAGTCTTGTTTTATAAACTTTCACCTTAAATATTTTTATTTATGATATATAATACATGATGCAAAATATATTAATTAATTAAGTTTTAAATGTACTTTTGATTGACATAATTTTTATCAAGTACGAGACATCATGGCCCGTGCGATGCACGGGCTTCGTTCACCGTAATGAATCATCGGTTTTGCATGGGTTATGCATATTAAGTTATCATATGCTTACTTTGATTGGGGGTACTTGACTCAATAAAGGAAGTTTATTTAAGTAAGTTTTTGAATATGAAATTGTTTCAAGAAAAATATATCAAATTCATGACTGATTTTCATCATCGTAAAGCGTAACATGTTAGTCTCCATATTATTTTAAATGCGGCTAAAAAACACATTCACTTGGAAAGAGAGTTGATTAATGTGCATGTAACATAAAAATGTTTGAAAAATAAAAGTTTTTTTTTTAATAAACACATCTTTTTTCTTGTCACACATAAACTCACTAAATTAATAGTAAAATTATACCTCTAAATCATAAGCATTTTCCGCACTCAATCAAACTCAAACTTAACTTTAATCTCAAAAGACATAAGGTTGTACACGTAATTTCAAATATCATCTCATGTAGTAGTCATGTGTATCATCACCACCATGCCTAAACACTTATTTTCTTTGTACCATGACATCGCCATATTCTCTCGTTATATAAGACGTTATTTATCATATTTTGACCATATAAATTAGTCCCTATAGCACAAAAAATATGTAAGTTATTTTTACAAATTTAATTAACTAATAGAAATAAAAAGAAAATATTGTACTATTTACATTTTTTGGAAAATGAAGTTGGACTTGTTAGATGAAGAAGTACACCTCCTCACTGTTTCGCTTTCCAAACATGTCCATTCCATCTTGTCACCGTACTTCATTTTCTCTTGGATAAAGATCCTTTCATGTTCATTTGAACATGATAGGTAAAGTTGTGTATGTTCTGATTGTACATTGTCATTATTGCAAAACATTTACTTTATTTTAATTCAAATGTACAATCATATTATGCACAACTTTACTTCTCATGTTCAAATAACATGAAAGGATCCTCATCCTTTTCTCCTCTCTTTTTTCCGCCTTTTCAATGTAGTAAATCTAAGGAAAAAAACACTTTATTAGAAGCAAACCAAATTAAATGGTACCACATTATCATTCATGTGCATTTTTATCAAAAAATTAAACATTACCATCATATTTATTTGTACACAGTTTGTATAAAATTATTTCTTTCTTGATATTCAGCGTAAACCGTTAAAGTATAAATCTAATGGCGCATCTGATTAAAACGTGCATCGCAATTCTTAACCAAATAGTTTTAAAATAAGTTGAGTTAATCTCGAATCTAACATAACCGCTAAATATTAAGCCCCGAATGGACTTGATCAATTCAGGTAGCATGATAGTTTGTTTTCTAAAAACACTAATAGCGCATAGAACTATTAGAAGCCAAGTTATGGAAGTGGCTACCAAGTACCCATCTATAACAAACATTAGTCAAAATTTGATTCATCTCATCAAACAATTAATTGGTCAAGAACAATAAATGTTTTGTTTGAGTGGTTTAGTAGAGTATTGAAACGTTTAACTATTTGAAAATTGCACCGACTACACGAAAATTGAAAGATGCTTTGTTTGAATTGTGAGCGGAATGACTATTTATACTTTTTAATTTAGTGGTATTATTTTACATCAAACAATATAGTTATGTAGCATGAATAAGTGGTGCACATTAAAGAAAATTGTTACGTAAACATTAAGAAAATATAATTGTTGATATTACCATCAAACAATATAGTTATGTAGTGCCTTTCTAAAAAAAATATATAGTTATGTAGCAATATAGTATACAATTGTCATTCGAGTTATTTTAAAACTTACCCAAGTCAAGGACGTTATTCCTGGACAGTCATAGGACTCTATTAGTGCTATGCTTAACACAAACATAAATGGAATTCAGTAAAGATGTTTAAAAAATGAAGCAACTAAACAACATTATATGAATAGTAGCAAATCCTAATCATAAAATTGAAATTCCTATTTCATATTTTCCAAAGCAGTATTCTAGAAACCCACAACAAAAGAAACCTTTAGATGACATAAACTTATCATCGTTGGGGGTTGTCATGTGATAGTCATCATAGTTCCACTATGGTAGCTTCTTTCGTTTATTAATCTGGAAAAAGCGGTAACAATTGAAGAAAATGTGAACAATTAACTTGAAAAATAGTGATAAAATCCAACAAACAATCCTCAAACACCTTGTGACTAAAACTTTCTCGACTTCACAAAATTGAGAAATATATAAGGTTACACTTTATCAGTAGCCCCTAGATGCGTTTCACGTCTACCAATATCAATCAAATTCGACCCAAATTCCTTATATCATTTCAACCCAAAATAATAACCCAACTTCCTACCTAGCCCATCTAAATACCAATACAACCACAAAATATTCCTTTACAAAAAAATGACGCAAAAATTCGAATATATCAATTAACTTAAGATAATCAAACCACACACTCCAACTCATTATATTCGTTTTGCTCAAAATACAATTTGAAACTCACACCTATCTCCTTTGTTTCTTGCAGTAAAACAAAAAACAAAACGAAAACGCCACAAAAATACGGGAAAAGGCGATCCGAATGTTGAAGATGGCTTCAAGATCTTTTGTTAAAGGTGATGTAGTTTCGTGTTTGTTTTTGTTTTTCGTTTTTGGTCAAGATCTATGATGGTTTTGTTGTAAGATCTTTTAAAGATCTATTCTTGAAATGAAAATCAACCTGAGATCAATGTTCTTTTTATTATTGTTTTCGAGTCTTCTTCTTGTATGGAGGTGGGTCTAGGGAAGATTTGTTCTTGTTGTAGCTTGGAGGGGTATTGGTTTCGGGTCTTGGTTTCATGAATCTTGAAAGTAGTTACTGTGAGAGTTGGGCTTGGTTTCACGATTGTAAGATTCTGTGTATCTGCTATTTATAATGTGTGGAATGCTAAAAGAATGCATAACTTATTTATAGAATTGAATTCCTTTATTGTAAATGTGATTGAATGATGGTTCGAATCCTTTTGGTCTATAACTGCAAATTGCTATAGAAGATGGTTCGGATTCTGCAAATTGCTATTTATACGCGAAACTGCAACAACAATGAACATGGTTCGAATTCTTGGGTTGAAGCTTTAAGACATTGAATTCAACCAACATTAACCATGAACAATTTACAATAAAGGATTGAGTTGTGTGTCCGATACTCCGGTTTGTAAAAATGCTTTTTTGAGTTTGTTGCATAATTAAGTATTGCATTAAATGAGTTTATGAGTGAGTTTGCATAATGTTTTTTGTTAATTCATTAATGTAATAAAAGCTTCAAAATAAGCTCCGCATGTATTAAATTCATTAGCTTAAACCACATATTTGAGTTTCTTATCTTGTGACATTAATGCTCACATTCAATAAGGGAACTCAATTTTTATATATATATAGATCATATAATACAAACAAAAATATTTAAGGTCAAAGTTAAAGAAAAAAGACTCGAAAAGTCAAAAGAGGACATTTAATATGGGACGGAGGGAGTACAATATAAGTTCTTGCACACAGTGTTTTGAAACCCGGGTCGACTCGGCCGGGTTAACTGGTTCGACCGGTTCCGGCAAAAAAAACGGGTCAAAAAACCCGGGTTAACCGGTTATACCCACCGGGTTTTGAGTGACCCGGATCAACCCGGTTCTCAAAACCCGGTCGGGTTTCATTTTTTCAAAATTTTTTAATAAAAACCCGGGTTGACCCAGTGGTCGAACCGGTTGACCCGGCGGTCGAACCGGTTAACCCGGTCAAAAAATAAAAAAATAATAAATTGAAAACCGGGTTGACCCGGCGGTCGAACCGGCCGAACCGATTGACCCGGTGCCCGGTGACACAACCGGGTCGATTTCAAAACCGGTTTTTAAAACATTGCTTGCACAACGTCACGATTAAGTAAACCCGTACACATTAGTGTTGACATATTACATATATCAGTCATGAATATGATTTAATTTTTGAAAACAACGCATGTCGTTTGTATTCACATTATAAACACGTCATATGGCAACATATTCTGAAAGTTAATCATTTATATCTAAGAATGTTGACATTTGATGTAGCCTGATTACTTAAGAGTAATAAAAGAACCTAACTTGAAAGTTACAAGTACTATTAAAGAACAAGACACATATAAGGATTGGTGTACACGTACATTGAGAGACATTTCATACCCTAGTTAGGGTTGAAGGCACGTACTTAATCCTACCTTTCTGTTTATAGCTTCCTCACCAGGGGCGAAGGGAGGGGGTGGCTAGCGGGTGCTAGGCCCCCTCCAATAAGCTTAATGATTGTATTAAGATACCATTGTTTAGCCCATAATTTAGTGTTTAATATATCACGAGCATCTCCCAACTAGCGACTTTTCTATCATGAAAGAAAAAGAAAACACCGACATGAAATATCTCCTATCTAAGTTGCCACTGAAGCAAAAATATGCAATGAAACATTTTTGACAATTTTTTTATCGTTAATTTAAAAAATGTAAGGAACTTGTCAACAACTAGTTATATTACAAATTTGGATATCCGAAATTTTGCGATGATGATTTTATGTTAGACATAATATTTTATCTAAGTTTTTTGTAATTCGGATATCCGAAATTTCAGATTACAGTTTTATGTATCCGATTATCCAGATATCTATAATTTTTGGAAAACTTTTATATGACTTCCAAAACTGTCATTTCATAAAACCCAGCTTTTTAGTAAATTATGATCAAGTTTTCAGATATCCAAATACGTATATTTGTTGAACACACAAAATCTAAATCAAGAAATCCTAGAAAGTTTCAGCTTTGTTGCTCTCCCCTAGTTATATACTCAAAATCATCAAAATAGATAAAAAAAAAATAAAATAAAAAAAAATGATCTTATATTCAGTTACTGTACTTTTTATATACTAAATATGTTAGAAAAAAATTAGGTTTAGTAATGCATTTGTAAGTTTTTCTGAAGTTTTATTTGTATAAACTAAAGTTGAAAACCATTTTTAAACTTTTATTTTATCAGGTTATATAATGAACTTCGGCCCCCTTTAACTACAAATCTTGGCTCCGCCCCTGAGTATAATGCCATGCTCAGACAATTGCATTACGTGGAGGTACATTATGCTCGCTGGGGGTGGTGATCGATAGATGATGTGCTTGTGCTGCATGTTAGGGTTTTCAATCTAATGTTTGGCATTTAGGATTAATGTGATTGCAGAACTAGCTAGCTAGGTATTTGTGTATCAAATTAATATTTGTTTCTTTCTTGTTATTGTTGATTGTTTCGTCAACAACTAGTTATATTACAAATTTGGATATCCGAAATTTTGCGATGATGATTTTATGTTAGACATAATATTTTATCTAAGTTTTTTGTAATTCGGATATCCAAAATTTCAGATTACAATTTTATGTATCTGATTTTTCAGATATCTATAATTTTTGGAAAACTTTTATATGACTTCCAAAATTGTCATTTCATAAAACCCAGTTTTTTAGTAAATTATGATCAAGTTTTCAGATATCCGAATACGTATATTTGTTGAACACACAAAATCTAAATCAATAAATCCTAAAAAGTTTCGGCTTTGTTGCTCTCCCCTAGTTATATACTCAGAATCATCAAAATAGATTAAAAAACTGATCTTATATTAAGTTTACTGTGTAATTTGTTTTTGTAACTTTATTTGTCTCGGGCTGTTGCTTGAGCATTTAATAAAACAATGTCGTTCAAATAATAATAATAATAGTAATAATAAATAAATAAATAAATAAATCTAATCTAACTTGAAACATTGTTACAAAATAAGTTCTTGCACACAGTGTTTTGATACCCGGGTCGACTCGGCCGGGTTAACCGGTTCGACCGGTTCCGGCAAAAAAAACGGGTCAAAAAACCCGGGTTAACCGGTTATACCCACCGGGTTTTGACTGACCCGGATCAACCCAGTTCTCAAAACCCGGTCGGGTTTCATTTTTTCAAAATTTTTTAATAAAAACATTGGTTGACCCGGTGGTCGAACCGGTTGACCCGACGGTCGAACCGGTTAACCCGGTCAAAAAAATAAAAAAATAATAAATTGAAAACCGGGTTAACCCGGCGGTCGAACCGGCCGAACCGATTGACCCGGTGCCCGGTGACTCAACCGGGTCGATTTCAAAACTGGTTTTTAAAACAATGCTTGCACAACGTCACGATTAAGTAAACCCGTACACATTAGTGTTGATATATTACATATATCAGTCAAGAATATGATTTAATTTTTGAAAACAACGCATGTCGTTTGTATTCACATTATAAACACGTCATATGGCAACATATTCTGAAAGTTAATCATTTATATCTAAGAATGTTGACATTTGATGTAGCCTGATTACTTAAGAGTAATAAAAGAACCTAACTTGAAAGTTACAAGTACTATTAATGAACAAGACACATATAAGGATTGGTGTACACCTACATTGAGAGACATTTCATACCCTAGTTAGGGTTGAAGGCATGTACTTAATCCTACCTTTCTGTTTATAGCTTCCTCACCAGGGGCGGAGGGAGGGGGTGGCTAGCGGGTGCTAGGCCCCCTCCAATAAGCTTAATGATTGTATTAAGATACCATTGTTTAGCCTATAATTTAGTGTTTAATATACCACGAGCATCTCCCAACTAGCGACTTTTCTATCATGAAAGAAAAAGAAAACATCGACATGAAATATCTCCTATCTAAGTTGCCACTGAAGCAAAAATATGCAATGAGACATTTTTGACAATTTTTTATCGTTAATTTAAAAAATTTAAGGAACTTGTCAACAACTAGTTATATCACAAATTTGGATATCCGAAATTTTGCGATGATGATTTTATGTTAGACATAATATTTTATCTAAGTTTTTTGTAATTCGGATATCCGAAATTTCAGATTACAGTTTTATGTATCCGATTATCCAGATATGTATAATTTTTGGAAAACTTTTATATGACTTCCAAAACTGTCATTTCATAAAACCCAGCTTTTTAGTAAATTATGATCAAGTTTTCAGATATCCGAATACGTATATTTGTTGAACACACAAAATCTAAATCAAGAAATCCTAGAAAGTTTCGGCTTTGTTGCTCTCCCCTAGTAATATACTCAGAATCATCAAAATAGATTAAAAAAAAAAAAAAAAAAAAAAAAAAAAAAAAAAAAAAAAAAAACTGATCTTTTATTCAGTTACTGTACTTTTTATATACTAAATATGTTAGAAAAAAATTAGGTTTAGTAATGCATTCGTGAGTTTTTGTGATGTTTTATTTGTATAAACTAAAGTTGAAAACCATTTTTAATCTTTATATTTTATCAGGTTATATAATGAACTTCGGCCCCCCTTAACTACAAATCCTGGCTCCGCCCCTGAGTATAATGCCATGCTCAGACAATTGCATTACGTGGAGGTACATTATGCTCGTTGGGGGTGGTGATCGATAGATGATGTGCTTGTGCTGCATGTTGGGGTTTTCATTCTAATGTTTGGCATTTAGGATTAATGTGATTGCAGAACTAGCTAGCTAGCAATTTGTGTATCAAATTAATATTTGTTTCGTTCTTGTTATTGTTGATTGTTTCGTCAACAACTAGTTATATCACAAATTTGAATATCCGAAATTTTGCGATGATGATTTTATGTTAAACATAATATTTTATCTAAGTTTTTTGTAATTCGGATATCCGAAATTTCAGATTACAGTTTTATGTATTTGATTATCCAAATATCTATAATTTTTGGAAAACTTTTATATGACTTCCAAAACTGTCATTTCATAAAACCCAGCTTAACTACAAATCCTGGCTCCGCCCCTGTAATTAACCAAAGTATATATATTTATCGAGAGATAAATATATTTAAAGTATAAAAGGCAAAACCATATCCCTTAAGAATGATGGTCGGGCAAATACCTCAAGGGGGATAAGTTTGACAAGTTGCCAAACTCAATATATTTTATGATTAAATAAAAGGTATCTTAATTCTATTAAGTATCCATGTAAGCCTATAAATTCAAAAGCCTTGGGATTCATCATTAAATCCTTTAAACATAAAATACTCTCTTTTTCTCCTTTTTGTTTGATTGGTTGAACCCAACAAACCATAGGGTTTTGAAACCATTTGGCCGATCCTTACGGCGATCGAACTTAGGGTTTACCAAACCCTAAGTCGATCAATCGACATTTAGTCGATTTATCCATTTTCGTACTCTCCTAATTTGCATAGGTATGATGCTCTAGTTCTACTTGTCCAGTGCCGATGGATAACTGACGTAACTCAAGCAGCAATTCTCCTAAAAAAATCCTAAGGATCGACTGAAGCAAGAAGATCAAGAAGAAGACGATTTTGTGGTAATCAAAAAGGTTGTAGAGCTTACGCATTAGCAGGTTACTCTTTATACATTTAGTAAGTTATATCTCTAATTATGATATCTATACTACATTATAATGCATATGGGACTATTCTATAACTTGAAAGGCTTAAAATTCGGACTTTTTTCTTGCTTATTATGTAAAGACTTCAAAATTAATTTGTTAGAAAGAATGTTGGTTAGGAAGCTTGTTAGGAAGCGGTTGGTTGTTCAAACTAAAATTATTTTGCTTAACAATCTCTAATATCTCTACTTAAGATAACTAAACGTGTAACCAAATAACGCAAAATATAATCACATGGTACCCGCCGCCGTATTACGCGATTACTGTTCTAGTTTGTTATTAAGGGTTTAGCTTGCTTGATCTTTATATGTCTATTTTTTATTGTGCATATTTTATAAATTATGCAGTTGACCAACGATACCATTATACAAGTTGACTTTAGTTTCACCCAAATTGATTGATCATGACTTCTTTTGTCTTATGTCAAATAATTTGTCGTTGTGTTGTCAATAAGTATATACAACGAGGTTTAGTGTCCGCGCGTTGCCGCGGGGTGTTTGTGTACGTTAGTAGTTATCGATGTTTGACAATTAATAACTAATATAAATACGACATGATAGATATGAAAATGAATTAAAAAAAATTATTGTTAATATTAAGTTAGGAGAGTCATTTTGTGCAATGTTGACGAAGAATTGTTATTAATGTGATTTGTAAAAGCAAAAGAAAAAGCAAATACGACTTTCAGCTACGCTATTTAATTCAAGTTTAGGACTTAGGCAAGACTTATAAATTGAGTAGTTATAAAGCAATTGCATTTCTAGTCTCTTACTTAAGAACAGTTCTTGGTACGTTAAAAAATATGCTTAGTATCTAAAAAGTTTAGAGTTATAAAACGAATATAACCCATATGCAGCATCACATAGCATCATGAAGTCCCTTTATGTGAACTCTATAACATGAATATTGCCAACTACAACATTAGGACATAAGGAATAATATATTTAGGTACTCTGTGTATGTATAAGCCCATAATTCAATGTGTAAACATGATAAAGAACACACAACAATCAATCTTTACACTCCACCAACCACCCCTTAGTGTATCTTTTATTAATAACAGCTATAGAAGATAAGTCCTCAAACGAGTGCTTACCAAACAATTACAAAAGACAAGATTGATCTCCTTCAGAAGGACACCAACATAACCTCACTACAAATCACTCCACACTCTATGATTGATCAAAACAGATTGATCAAATTCAATACAAGACCAGACTAAAACTTTTGAGAGAGAAAGTTATAACTGCGCAGATAGAGATCCAAAATTATGTAACCCTAGCTCAGAACATGAGCTTATATAGTGAATAGTTACACTTCAGTCCTTGTACTTTCACTTCTCTCCAAATATGACTTTAACCTTGAACTCTTTGTAATCAGGAATAGAAACATGTCACTTTTAACCCTTGGACTTATAATGACCAAAAGTTAAATATATATTTAACACAATGCCTAGTATCCAAAGTCCACCTAGTAGCAATTTATGTATGCAGTTTTACATTATAGACTTGATGAATGCAGTAGCTCAGTACCTCTTCATTAGCACGCTTGTTATACCCATCCAGAGTATTGCTAGCTGCAATGTATATTCCACAATTTAAGGAATGTATAAATAATTGTGAAGCAATTTCTTGAAAACAATAAGAAACTTGTTGCCAATTGCAAACACTGACCAACCTTAAAATTTCGTTGTAACAAATGACCAGTAGTAATGAGCTAATCTTAAGATCCAACAAATGACCAATAGTACTGAGAAGTTGACATTATCCAAAACTGAGTTTTAGGCAATTATAAACTAAAGCCAAATCATTCAATATGTTTAAAAGTTGTCAACGATGCGTTAACATGGGTTTTGGGACTATTTGGTATATCCATACAAAAACTCTCATAAATTACAACACATCGTATTGGCAAACACTAAGATCTCCACAATATCTTAAACGAAAGGGTCGTGTTTGATCAAAATTTTTCTGAAAAGTTATAAGGGGCTGTTTGGATAGGGTCCGACCAAAAGGGACTGTTTGGAAGAGCCTTTTTGAGGGCCAGTTTGGACAGCCAAAAAGTGCAGATCGCCATTATAAAAGTCTGGTTTACAGGCTGGTTGGACATATCCATTTTGAGAAAATTATGTATTATAATACTATTACTTTACCTCAGATGATCTTTTCTCGATGGTTGCTTTAAGACACTGCAAGACTCGGTTACGCTCTACTACTGAGCTTACACGGTGTCCGTCAATAAGTTGTACATAATTTTCCTAAAGCAACCAAAAAAGATAATAGTATTGGTATTAGAACAACTTTAAAGAAAATCTCGTGTCCAACAACTATTCTTCGTTTCATTATCAATTTTCTCTCTATTGCGAAAATTGCATACCTTATAAGCTTCCATCTACTCGACCTTTTCGTAATCCCTCTCAGCAAACATAAGCTGATGCAATATTCTCTTTTAGCAGTCTTTAAGTCATTGTTTCCCTTAAAAAGATTGCGAAGACGTTCCTTAATGGTTAAGAGTCTCTTTTGATCTTCGGTTGCTCACCCCACTGTATCGTGCCACTCTTACATTAGTGATGGAACATGAAAGGCGTCACTTTCAAGTATCTGCCAAAAATCATATCAGGTATATGATAATCAACTTATTTATGAACACGAATTATTATTTTTAAAAAACAAACATAAAGCAAGGAAGTTGCTTAGCTTTTTTATATAACCAATAAAGCCTTCATCTTTAATTTTGCTTCCATTGCGGTGTTTCACGTTAAAAACTGTAACATACATGTCCAAATGAGTGTTTATGGGGGCGTTTGGGATAACCAATTAAAAATTATTTATCTGCGTTTTATTTTTTTAAATAAGTAGCTTGGAAAACATAACTCGAAAGAAATAAAAATTTGGTTTGTCAACTTCAAAAGTGGGATCACTTTAACTTCTTTAAACTTTTAAAAGTAACATTTCAAGAACTAACCTTATCAAATCAGCAAACCTCGAGTACGGCTATAGGTGGACCATATTTTCCAGTGATCAAGTTGCTTGAATGCAAAGCCAGGGCACTCAATGCATCAGCAGCCGCTTTTCGAGTTGCCCAATCAGTATTGTTGAGACAGTAGTGTAAACTTCGTAGCAGTGGCTTTAAGCCTTGTAGAGAAATTGCACCAGCCTGCAACATGTATATTATTATACCTTTAATTTATGTGAACATCAACTGATTACTTGAACATATACCAAATCAATTACATATCATGATACAAAGTATAGCTGACAGCAGTATCCTCAATAAAAGGTCCACTATTTATTTGCATACCAACAAAATGAAAGTAAATAATTCAATTTTAAACTCATGAACTTATAGATGGGGCATTAGGAAAAGCTTATTTAGCTTGTTTATGGGCTTATTTGAGTTTAGCAAAGTCAAAAAGGTCGCTCTTTGGACGTTATCAACTTCAATAAGACCTTATTGCCTTAAGTCAATAAGCTCATGGTAATAAGGGTCTAAAAAGTGAGCTTGTAAGCTTTTTTATAAAATCAAATAAGGCCAAAAGCTGGCTAAATAAGCTACTAATCCAAACACCCCCTAAATATGTTACTAATTCAAATTACCATGTTGTCAACCAAAGTAACTCAAGTTAAACCTCCTACGCAGAAGTTATAAAAACAGAAAGGGGCGTCACTACGTTATCAACCCATTTTCCCATTGCCTCTCCATCGTCAACCACATTTCAACTCTTTTCCTTTCATCTTTCCTAAACAAAGTTGCAAAATAGAAAGTTTCAGAATAAATCTATTATCAAAAACAAAACCTAAAATACGAAAACAAAATTGCAATAAAAACTTTTGCCGATATACAGAAACCCCAAATCTACCAAAAATCAAAACAAATTACAGATAACGTATTCTCAAACACAATTAATTGAAAGGTACTGTTACGAATTGAATCAAAGGTAAAGTTCAAACAAATTACCGATAAATATGTTTCGTTTTGCTATTTGTGTGAAGGTCTAAAGTTATGACTGATTTTATTTGTTCGTAAAAAGTGAGTGATTGTTGTAACAACACGAAACAATATGCTTACATTTAAGTTAATTTTCCCTGACGTGTTCCCAAACATAGCTGCAAAGGCACAACCTGGCTTCTTATGTACCTCAATGGTTACCCTGCAACCTGTATACAAAAAGAACAACTTAAAATTCAGAAGCATTATTATGTCGAGGGCTAGCAACAGGTAATTGAAACCCCTAACACAGTAAACCGATAAACAGAAATGAAAACAGAAACTGACCAGCAACACGTTTGAATCAATATGAGTTTAAACCATACTGAAGTAGGTAGCCACGTGAATCAAACCGTGATTGCCCAAGTGGCTGACCAGGATGTGGACTAACAGTCACATGAACCATGTTATGTGCAACCTGCCAAGTGAGCCCAACTGCATCCTTTTATGGAATTTCAGGTGCAAACTCCTGAAATGCAAAAATAATTATATCAGCATGGTAAATGAGAGATTTAAGCAATCCCAAACAGGCTCTAAAGGAAATCAATTTGACTGAATATATTTTTATATTATAGGGGATGTTTGGGATCGTATTAACTATTATCATATGCGTATAAAATTTAGACACACACACAGGCGGCAAGGAAAATGACAGGGCGACGGTTCTTTAGCACTCCAGCTCCCCTTCTCACTATCCTCATCCACTTCAGACTTTGAATTTTTGAATTCTTGATTGTCTTCAGCCGCATCCTACATACATAAATAAATAACTACTTGTGAGTGGATGTACAGGCTATTGCGTTGGAGTGATAAAATGCAAAAACTAATTAAGTAACATGTTTGTTGCTGTAAGCGGTCATTAGTTTCTCATAATTGGTGTTAATGTGTGAAAAATATTACCTAAGTGTCGAATTGAAACAATGCCACTGGCTTCATTGGCGACAAATATATGTTGGTTTGAGACAGCCTTTTGCAATGCTAGTTCGGCATTAACCGTAAGAAACCTTTGTGTTTTACTGTTTAAAGATAGTGTATAAGCACCAAACAATTAGTAAGGCATATATTCTATTCTACGACATATCAAAATTTTAATCTGAATCGGCGGGTACCTCTCAAGTCTTATGTGCTCTTCCATTCTCGCTGCGGAAACTGAAAAAGAAAAGAAAAAAAGATGTCAGTTGTGATTAGCCCATTGTTTCGTAACACAAAACCAAATAAACTTAACAACTAAAAGATGTGACACCTCCTAAGGAATAAATAATAGAACGTTAGCAAGCTCATTACAAATAAGTCTAAACTGATAAAAACTTACCAAGCTTATGGTTTAATAAAATCAATAAGCCTAAACTAATAACCGCATAAGAAGACCGCATCCAATAAGCACATCATTTTATAAGCAATTCCTAACACCCCCCTTAACCAGCAATCTCACAGTAAAACAATAACATCAATAACATAAGTAACCATTGAAATATAAGTACTCTAAAAAATAATAACAATTGACAGATAAAAAAAACTAACCGACTTTGGCGTCATCCTCATCCAGTCCTTCAGCTTGAAAATCAACATCAACCTCAAGCTTTTCCGCTCCACATCCAAGCTTCAAAAACATCACCACACCCTTTTTAGCAATTCATGCATCCCACTCAAAATAGTTCGCACCTGGAATCAAACATAAACCTATGAATAAAATTACAAACTTTTTATAAAAAATAATAAAAACCCGCAAATCATATCAATAATCAAGCAAAAAAAAGACCTAAAAATCTAATATTTAAACAAACCTACTGAAACAGAAACCCTAAAATCTACCATACTTTTAATTTCAAAGACGGATTCTAATCATTCGTCAAAACCCTAAATTTTCATAATTAATAGCAAAAAATTAAGATTAAGAAAATCATAAATACCTTTAAACATTCGTCCGCCATTATAACAATGAGGATTTTGTGGGAAGCTGTGGGTATGTGTGTGTCTGTGTTGTGAAAAACGTGGGAGGTTCTGGAATGTATGGGAAAGGGTTGGAATATATCTCACAACAAAGGGCCCCTCACACATCCATTTTAAAATTGTTTCCCTGGTTCTGTAGCTATACTCAGAACATGCACTGTGGAAATAATTTAACCGGATCGGAGCAATCATATCCATGGGTGTTTTTCCGGTGTCGGACCACCGATATGAGAGAGCAGGGGTGAGAAAATGTGAGGGAGACCCTAATAAGATGGGGCAACATTTTTGGGCCTCGGGTTAAAAAGGGAAATGGTTGTCTATGCATCTATGGTGAATAGTACACAGTTTTTATACATATTGTATAATATAATCACAAATCAAAGATTATTTTTCAGAAGCTGTTTTTCAAAATTTGTGTTATATTTTAGATTTAGTAAACTATAAATTAAATAATGCTTTGATCCAATGTTATAGTGCATATGCTTATTTTACAAGAGGTCTTAATTCAAACAAATCTCACGGCACATGTTCTCTTTTTTCTTTTTTTACACATTACCTCTAAACTCTAGATCAATTAAATTTTTATTAGTAAAATGTATTTGATATTAGTCATCTAAATATCCCTATTTGTTACAACTTTGTTACAATATAACCAAACTAATAATCACAAAAGGGTTAACCGAAACATTCAAATAATTTTGGAAAGTTATAGTTAATGTTAAAAATACTAACACAACAATTTGATAATATGTTATTAAATCGACAATTGATATATATATATATATATATATATATATATATATATATATATATATATATATATATATGAGTTAAAATAAAAAATCCCTTATAATAAAAAGTGTAAGAAGGATTGTGAGGGTGACATGTGTCACCACCATGCCATATCATATGACACATGTCCCCCCACCCCAACCCCCCACCCTCCCGCAAAAAAAAATTTTTTGCCGCTAAAAAAAAATTTTTTGGGGGGCAAAATTTTTTTTTTCCCACCAAATTTTTTAGTGCATCACAGTTATAAAGTTACTGCATCACAATTATAAAAGTTACTGCATCACAGTTTTAAATTTTAGTGCATTAAGGTTATAACTTATAAGTTACTGCAGCATAGTTGATGTACTAAACTATTAACTATGATACAGTAACTTATAATAAAGATGCACCAACACTTAAAAAAGAATCGTATTTTAATTGTGATGCAGTTACATACATATATGATGCAGAAAACTTATGATAATGCAATTTCTTATAACTATAATTCAGTAACTTTATAAGGGTCTTTTTAGAATAACCACACCCTATATATATATATATATATATATATATATATATATATATATATATATATATATATATATATATATATATATATGTTTTACCTCTCGAGGGATCTCGAGAAGCTTACAACCCCAACCAGGCAGTGTACCTGATCATTGTAGTATAGTATAGTGACAAGTACCGGGTGATTGATCGTTCAACTCAGGAATAGTGTCGTTGGGATTGAAATTAATCTAACTAGGTCTAAAGGTGAAGGATGATTCTTTTTGTATTTTTATATTTTATGAAAAGCAAGTAAAAATCTCAGGTATTAGAAGGAGGGGCGGAATTAGTTGCTAATCAACTAACTCAAAAGCTACTAATTAAACTAATGTGCAAGAAAACTAAACTAATGTTCTACAAGATAAGTGAAGCATGTCTACCTATGATATGTTACTCCTTGCTAGCTATCCAATTCTACCTATTGAATTGTCGCACCTTGTTTTAATTGACGGGTTGTATTCCTTAATACCATTCATGGGGTGGCGTACTTACTTCCCCAATCCTATAAGCTCCTACTTCACTCCTATGTCGAGCCGGCTAAAAAGCTCCTAACATGGGATCACTAGAATTCGCTCATGCATTAAATACAACCATAAAAACCTAGTACACATCGGTTCATATTTCTTAAGACGTTCAAGCATGTTACCCTATGGAAGTCTGCCAGTTTTCTTAAGCCTAACACTGAATACAATCAACCAAACAAGAGACAATAGGAATCAAGAATTATAAGCTAAACCAAGTGTCACGCCCCAATTGATGAAGATAGACACAAACATCAACAAGGAATCAATAAGATCTAATCAATTATATACAAGTTTCACATAAACATAAGTAGACACAAGGTGAATTAGCAAATCATCATCAAAGAAGAGAAAACAACAATGATAATGGAAAACATAATTAAGATAGAATCAACAAACCATTACAAGATGTTTATGGAGTGATTGAAACCCTCTAAGTTGCTGGAAAAACACCTACCTAAACCCAGGAATCGACCTTAGGTTTTAGGGCTTACAAAAAGTGAAGTTATGATGTTATATTTATAGGCTAATTTTCTGTCGGCCCATCTTGACGGCGTCAGCCCGTTACTCTTGACGGCGTCATGACCATTTTTTTCACCAAATTGTAGATCTCTTCATCCTCTTCGCGTGGGCTTTTGAATCACCTAAATCCGAGTTCGTATGCAAAAGTTATGACCAAAACAATATCAGCTACTCTGCGCGCAAGTTTTGACAAGTTAACACGTGACGGCCTTGGGTGACGCCGTCACATTTCTTCTGGATCGTCACCACTTTTACTCTTGATGGCGTCATCAAAATGCTCTTGACGCTGTCAGGTACTGTTCCCAGCAAGGAAAATTAAGACTTTGCCGTTTTCTTCACTTTTATGCTCCAAAAACGTCCAAAATGCTTCCTTTTCCAGAATTCACTCCAAAAGTACCTAAAATCACAAAAGAAACGATTTAGGGCAATATTTGATCAAATAAATTCAATTTCGGGCTTAAATAACCCCCTAAAAACGGTTCATTTTTCGCCTCATCATATACCCTTACTCGAAGCTTCAATCAATTATTTTACAGGTGAAAATGGTGTAGAAAGGCAACAGTAAGTCATAGAAACCTAATTTTGTTCATATTATCATACATGTGCCCGATTTTTATTCATATTGTTTGTAAAAATTAGCGGTAAGAAGAAGTCGAAGGAGAGTATTAATAACTTCGATCGGTGAACAAGGAGCTAATAAGCAGGAAACATTACAAATTGATCCAAGCTTCAATTGGTGATTTTATGGAAAAATGTTGTTCAATGTAAGCTTCAAATTCCATGGGTTATGATTTTTTTAACCTAAAATCACGGTGTTAGTATGTGTTGTGTTAAAATGTTCATTAGATCTAAAATCCATAGTTGTGCGAAATATCACTATTTTATGAATTAAAATCGAGCTAAACATGTATTAGTTTTCATAAGAAAAAACTAAAAGTGTGATGTTTGGATAATTATTAGTTGTTTTATATAACACTGTTTTGTGCATTAAAAAGTGGTTAAATATGCATCAAATTTTGTAAGAAGTAATTACATATATCATACGTTTTGATAACGGTGAGTTGTGTGAAGTTACATTGTTTTGACCATTAGAAATGAGATAAATATGCATTAATATCCGTAAGAAGTTAGTAAAAGTATGATACATATTCATAATTGTGAGTTTTGTAAAATATAAATGTTTTGTGCTTAAAAAAGTGGGCTAAATGTGCATTAGTTTTTGTTGAAATTTGGTAAAGATGCGATACGTTTGGATAAATCAATGTTTTATGAATTAAATCAGAAATATGCATTATTTTTCATAGAATGTTTTCAAAAAATGTGATATGTTTGGGTAATTGTGAGTCATGCGAAATAATACTATTGCGTGCATTGAAAATTGGTCTAAATGTCCGATAATTTTTGCTAGAAGTCAGTAAAAGTGGGATACGTCATTTGGATAATCATGATGTGTGTGAAATTACATTGGGTTGTGCATAAAATAATGGGATAAATGTGCGATAGTTTTCGCTGGAAGTTAGTAAAATTGGGATAAATTTGGGTAATCATGATTTTTGTGAAATAAGAGTGGTTCGTGCATTAGAAAATGGTCTAAATGTGCGATAGTTTTCATAGGTAGTCAATAAAAGCGCGATACGTTAAATACTCGGGTATTGTGTGGAATAACAGTTTTTTGTGCATTATAAATGGGGCTAAATGTGCGATAGTTTTCGTAGGTAGTTAGTAAAAGAGCGATACGCTAGATTCTTGTGAGTTGTGTGGAATAACATTGTTTTGTGCTAAATGTGTGATTGTTATCGTAGGTAGTTAGTAAAAGTGTGACATAGTTGGATAATTCATGATTTGTGTAAATTAACACTCTTTTGGTCATTAAAAATGGCCTAAATGTGCATTATTTTTTTTAGAAAGTTAGTAAAGGTATGATACGATTGGATAATTCGTGAGTTGTGTGAATAACATTGTTTTGTGCACTAAAAATAGTCTAAACGTGCATTAATTTTTGTAGAAAGATAGTAAAAGTGCGGCATTATTGGATAATCTGTGAGTTGTGTGAATTAACATTGTTTTGTGCTCTAAGAAATGGTCTAAATGTGCATTAATTTTTGTTGAAAGATAGTAAAAGTGCGGTATTGTTGGATAATCTGTGAGTTGTGTGGAATAACATTGTTTTGTGCACTAAGAAATGGTCTTACGTGCATTAATTTTTGTAGAAGGATAGTAGAAGTGCGGCATTGTTGGATAATCCGTGAGTTGTGTGAATTAACATTGTTTTGTGCTTTAAGAAATGGTACAAATGTGCATTAATTTTTGTAGAAAGATAGTAAAAGTGCGGTATTGTTGGATAATCCGTGAGTTGTGTGAATTAACATTGTTTTGTGCTCTAAGAAATGGTCTAAACGTGCATTAATTTTTGTAGAAGGATAGTAAAAGTGCGGCATTGTTTGATAATCCATGAGTTGTGTGAATTAACATTGTTTTGTGCTCTAAGAAATGGTCTAAATGTGCATTAATTTTTGTAGAAGGATAGTAAAAGTGCGGTATTGTTGGATAATCCATGAGTTGTGTGAAATAACATTGTTTTGTGCACTAAGAAATGGTTTAAACGTGCATTTATTTTTTGTAGAAAGATAGTAAAAGTGTGGCATTGTTGGATATAATCAGTGAGTTGTGTGAATTAACATTTTTTTGTGCACTAAGAGATGGTCTAAACGTGCATTAATTTTTGTAGAAATATAGTAAAAGTGCGGTATTGTTGGATAATCCGTGAGTTGTGTGAAATAACATTGTTTTGTGCACTAAGAAATGGTCTAAATGTGCATTAATTATTGTAGGAAGTTAGTAAAAGTGCGGTAAGATTTGATAATCATGAATTGTGTGAAATAACACTATTTTGTGCAGTACAAAATACTCTAAATGTGTTAAATGGTATAACAGTTTGTCAAAGAAAAGTGTTTCCAAGAATCTGCACTGCTTTATTAAATAATTATAGTGCATTCTTTAACTATCATTATTCTTATACATTAAATATTTACAATTGTCATGGAAATGAAGTAATAAGTGTTGGCGGGTCAAATCAACCCGTTTCGACCTGATAGCCAAACCAAACATTTTTACCACCTATATTAGAAGAGAAACTCTATGAACACGTATGCATCTTTATTAATTTGTGTTGTTGTATTCATGTATGATTAGGCTAAATGCTTTTCCCCCTTGATAATCATTTATGTTGTAGCTGGTATGAAACTAAATTATATGTCACAACCTGAGAGTCATAACGCTAATCCAAACGCCCTTGATGAATCAGGTACTGACCCATTCAAACTATTATATTTTTTTGCAGAATCCTTATCAGGTCTACATTGTGCTAGCCGTTTACGAGAAAGACACGGGCCCATCCCTATACATCATCGACTACATTGCAACTCTTCACAAGGTCGACAAGGCAACTTTTGGCTATGGTTCGTACTTCGCCTTGTCTATGATGGATTGTCACTACCACCCTGCACATGATGGTTGATGAAGCCATCAAACTTGCTGATCAATGCATTGACGGAATCTGGTCCAGGCTTGTTGTGGCTCCTCAAAATTTTATCCTCAATATTGTGGACCAGGATGGGGATCGTAAACACTCATGGCGCAGGACCACAAAGGAGTAAAAGATGCTTGTAATATCTTTTTTGAATTATGTTTGGGTTTTTTCTTGGTTATGTTATTAGCGAAGAAGATTAGGGACTAAAAGTTAGACCTTGAAGGTTGGATTTGTTATGTGATTGTTAAATTGTCATATCCTGTTTGTTGAAGATGCCACATTAATGTATCCTCTTTAATTGCATTTTGATGCCCAAGTAAGCAGTTGTAAAAATGACATCTATAAGGTCAGGAAGACAAGATCAACTCGTTACTCCAATGGTGTTTGACTTATCGCGTGGTGGCTATTAATTGGTTCAAATGGCAAGAAGACAATAATTTTTCCTCATGATTCAAAGTTCAATCAATTGTTTATGGCACTCATGTTGTTTGGCAACACTAGTTGGAGAAAATTACTTTACATTAGTTTAAATAGTTTAAAATTGGTAGACATTAAAAATCAGCCATGCTATTTCCTATTTTAGTACAAACCAGTTCATACTTTAACAGCTCTTGGGCAGAGTAGATAGTCAAGTGGGAATTGTCATTAAGTCGTAGTAAATGAGTTTGAAATATAATATTATAATCCCAAATGGAATATCAACATGTTTAACAATAGACGTGGTGTAGCAAATGCCTTTTTATTATAATCCTAAGTAGTTGGGGATGTACATAAATCCTCCTAAGTTAGTTAGATTATAGTTAATTATGAAATTACTTTTATACCCTTAATAGTTAGTTAGGATTATAGTTAATCTCATCCATTGATTTTAAATCAATGGTCAAAAATACTTCTTATTCTTTTTATGAAAAATCATCTTTTTATTTGATCTCACCCTATATATATATATATATATATATATATATATATATATATATATATATATATATATATATATATATATATATATATATATATATATATTAGTTACGTTAATAGTAAGAAGATATATTTTAACGACATAATCAGATAATAAAATCTACACCAAGGCACGATAATTTATATATTGTCCTCGTCAAATAACGATAGCTCAACCACACCTTCACAAAGAGACTAGCAAGATATGATTTAAAAACATGATATGGTTTACAACGATTGAGCAGGAGAATGATGACAATGAAAACAAATACAAAGAAAATAGAAAAACAAGATTATCACCAGGAAACTATCATGCAAACACTTAACTAGAAAATGCAAAGTATTATCTTAATTTATCTAACAAACTAAAGTTCATAATTTGTGCAATGACCATTTCAGTTATTTTTTGATTCCCCACCGATATTCGTTGAGGGCATAACACCAGGGTGAACTTTCGTGTTTCCACCACATTTAACACCATCCTTCACCTTTTCACTCTCTTGCATGCTTTTCTCCTTCTTTTGATTTTGTTTTACCCTAAGACGCTCTTGTTGTGCAGTAATGTGAGCAAAATTGAAACCGATGGACGACATTGCTACTAAAGTAGGTATTTTGTATTGTGGTTTTTGTGAAGATGGGATGAAGAATACGTAGACTTTCTTTCGGTATTTATAGCCAAAACTATGTCTCTATGGACCCATTAAACCATTGCCGACTACTTAAAAACACTCCATTGTTTGGTGGTATGAGTGCTTTTTTGAGGCTTTGGTGGTTCTAAATAAGCATTACAGCCATGAATGTGTTTGTTTAGTGCATAATGTATATCTTATCACCTTAAAATATTAGTCAAAGATGGTTTTGCACTGTTGGCCAATTGTGGTAACAATTAAACTATTTGAAGGCTAGCCGGTTGGAAGCTTTTTGAGTTATGTTTGTGCATGTTATCCTTATATTATTTTATAAGCTAAAAATGATACTTTTAGAAATGAATGGGTTAAAGTGTTATTAAGTGAGTTCCGTCCGTGTGATAAGATAAGAATAAATAATGTGTTACACGTTGACCCATCAATTGATTTTAATATTTAAATTTGCTTATAATTACTGATTTGGTTAACAGTAACTTATTGTAATAGGAAATGTTAAATTGTTTGGCTAGTTGATTCTTGCAAGGTTTCATCAATGTCTCGCAAGTTACGCCCGAAAAAAACCTTATTTATTAAGAATTTATCTATTCAATTTGTTTTCTTCAGAAAAAAGATCTTATGAGGTCACTCCAATAATACTCATATAATTAAGTACTTCAACGCGTGTAACTTGAGTCAGTTGGAAACTTGGAAGCTGTAGCTAATTATGAAACTGTAACTATCTGCTATAGCTAATTGTAGGGTATAACCAATTTACATGATTTGAAACTTATGCACAGAATTTAGTATTCAAAGGATAGTTACGAATTGAACAAAAATTAGGACATCGCTGAAACAATTACAGATAAGGATCAGCACACAAATCCGCAACAAAGTACGGCATGTAATTATCTTGTTAGCAAAAATTGTGAAACACCACCACTACTGGCCATAGAGCCCGGTTGAGAAGGTCCATAAAGCTATCGTATAAGGGCTCAAAAGGATAGGGACTCTGCAAAAAAACACATAGAGTCCGGTTTTAAAAATGGGCTCTATGTGATTTTATTTATATATAAAAAATAGATAGAGCCCGGTTTTCTTTTTAATTACATGGCTCTATTCGAAAAAATTAAAAATAGAAATAAATATTCTTATGCTATATTTCCAGGAGCCAATACTTTTGAGAAGAAAAGGAGCCAAATCAACTTTTTGAGCTTTTGACCTCTCACCATTCAACATAAGAAAAGGAGCCAAATCAACTTCTTGAGCTTTTGACCTCTCCAACCATTCAACATATAGCTGCAACAAATGGCATACCAAAATTAACATTTTTGGGTAGATTTAAGATACAAGTCACAAGTAGTTAGATATACCTTTAAATCGACGATAGCCTTGAGTAGATTTAAATAATAAGTCACAAGTAGCTAGTTAGATATACCTTTAAAGCGGAAGTAGCCTTGAGTCATCTTGCATAAGTTTACATCCCGCATGTATTAGAATTGATCAGCAACACTTATACAAAATGGTCTAAAACTTGCAAATACTATGCAACTATTTTGGTTGTGCTAAGCAAAACCTATAAAGGCTGATGGTGTTTCTTAGAATTATATGTGGTTACCTTCAATTATGTCCCCATAGGTGCATCTGCATATGCTATATTTTGAGCCAAATTTGAGGAGAAAAATAGCCAAATCAACAACTTCTTCAGCTTTTGACTTCTCCAACCATTCCAATGTGCATCTGCAATAAATGGCATATCAAAATCAACATTGAATAACAAATAAATTCCTTCCCCAGCTGAAACTTTTCCTCCAAATAAGTTCCTTCTTGTGAATCTATAAATTGTTGTTGCTCATACCATTTGTCAGAGAGATATCAGATGAAGATTTTGTGAAGAGTTAGCTAAACACAGCAATTTTTACCGCAGAAAAAGATGGACGCCACTAAATGAGAAATTAAGAAGCGGAATGATGTTAACGACAACTTAAGCTACATGATGAGAATATCATGTTATAATAGCTCTGTCACCAATGCACATATGAGCTTCTGCAATTAGCTATCAGACACTAAGTTATTAATACTACTCTCATTACAAGATTGTAGATGATCATATTACCGTGTACTCATAATTTATGACATTATAATACTATATAATATATAATCATGTCTAAAATGCTAAGACTTCAGAGTATTGCATCATCAAAGTCTTAAATGAAAACTGAATTTGATTAAAGAGGCATTGGTGATGTTAATGCTCCTAGTATGACCACGTAAATCATATGGTTCTAACCGTTTGATTTTAGGTTTTTAACATACCCCAACTAGTGGATATAGTGCAGTTGTTTGGTTTACAATTACAACCAAACATAAGAGTTCTAGAATATAATTCATGAGTCACAAGTTAAAAGAGCTTCTTGCCTATTAGCTCTAACAAACTAATCAATTATTTACTTTCATCTAACCTTCTAAGCAAAATATATGCATCCTCTTTATGGCTTCTAAAGATGTCCAACAAAAATCAAATATAACTACAATTCTACACATCTTTCAAATAACATAAATCATTTATATTAACTAACGAGAAGTGATTAGGTGACCTAAAACTTATGCCTAATTCTATGAACATGAACCACTAAGCTAATGACACATATGTTAGGCACAAAATTAGTAATGTTTTTTAGGTCTCACAATCTTTTTCCTTAACTAATATAGTATGTCAGTAAGAAAAAACGCATTAGATATGAACATGAACCACATTAGAACTGTAAAGTAATCATTTATGTACCTTTCTTCTATTATCCCAAACAACCTGTACTTGCCTCCCCGTTGAATAACAAATAATTAGAATAGCACCAAAACATTTTGAAGCTTAAAATAAGTTTGAGGCTGCTTGGCAGATGTTACATGGAAGCATTAAAATAAAGCACTTAGTAGACCATGGTTCATACAAGCTTCAAGGCACTAGAGTAGAATCTCATCTTACACTAAAATAAAGCACTTAGCAGAAAGACAAAAACAATTAATGCGGGGCTCAATAACCTACTTATGAAGCTTATTCCGAATTGTCAGTTTGCTTCTTTTTTTTTTTTTTTTCTTTTTTTTTTTGCATTTTGATATAATTATTTCTATGCTTATTTCATGGTTAGCTTCATAAATTGCATCGTCCAATTCGTAAATTGGGCAAATAGGAGATTTTGATATCATTAAAAATGCTTAATCATACAGATAGATGATTGATTATAGGGTAAATGGAAACTTGAGGTGTCATCGTTCATAGTGAATCAAATTGAATGCATTATCTGGAAATGTCAGCCTTTGAGTTCCAAATACTGATAGAGTCGCATGAATCCCTCGCTCTAAAGCAAACTGTATTTGGGCTTCACGTTCATCTTGTGGAGCAAATGACATGGTTATAACAATATAAAGGAAGCTAGCAAATAACACATTTGTTGTAGATCCCTCACTTTACATAAAAACAAAAGCTAAGTACTTTAATTTTACAAGAGCAAACTATCCCACATCGGTCAAAGATGTAACCAAAAGTGGGTATATATGTTGAATCATATGACAGTATTTCAGTTTAGATGAAAATGAATTGTGTTGGTTGTAAAGTTGTCTGCTGGTTACTTAGCAAAAAAAGCTACCAGCAGAATCAAATTGTACAGCCATCAAAATACATTCAGTCTTCATATTTTTTTAGAAAGTTTCATATCAAACCCAACGACGAAATAAGCATAGAAATAACGATATCAAAATGCAAAAAAAGAAGCAAACTGACCAAAATCAAACCCTATATTTGGGCTCCAACGCGATTTTTAGGGATCCAACATGAATTTCAAAAATGATGTATGCAAATCCGTCCCAATAACTCCAACTTGATAATGAAATTGATGCTAGATGATGTTTGCTTACCAGAAGTGTGGTGGGTTTGGTTAAAACGAGTTCATGAATAAACAAAAAAAAATTGATTTGTGATATGAACTTGTAGGAATCAAGATTCAAACAAGAACTAGTTAACTAATATATGACCCATAACAACCCATCCCTCTTAAGACAATCTTGGAAAGTACTTTTAAAAATTTTATAGTTAATGTTAAAAATACTAACACAACAATTTGATAATATGTTATTAAATCAAAAAATGATATGTGTTGTAGTTACGTTAGATATATTTTAACAACATAATCGGATAATAAAATCTACAGCAAGGCACGATAATTTATTGCCCTCGTTAAATAATGATAGCTCAACCACACCTTCACCAAGAGACTAGCAAGATATGATTTAAAAACATGAAGTGGTTTACAACGATTGAGCAGGAGAATGATGACAATGAAAACAAATACAAAGAAAAAAGAAAAGCGTGATTATAACCAGGAAACTATCATACAAACACTTAACTAGAAAATGTAAAGTATTATCTTGATTTCTAAACAAACTAAAGTTCATAATTTGTGCAATGACCATTTCAGTTATTCTTTCATTCCCCACCGATATCCGTTGAAGGCATAACACCAGGGTGAACTTTTGTGTTTCCACCACGTTTAACTCTCTTGTATGCTTTTCTCCTTCTTTTGATTTTGTGTTTCCCTAAGACGCTCTTGTTGTGCTTTAATGTGAGCAAAATTTAAATCGATGGACGACATTGCTACCAAAGTAGGTATTTTTTATTGTGGTTCTTGTGAAGATGAGATGAAGGGTATGTAGTCTTTCTTTCGGTATTTATAGCCAATATGTCTTTTATGGACCCATTAAACCATTGTCTACTACTTAAAAACACTCCATTGTTTGGTGGTATGAGTACTTTTCAAAGGCTTTGGTGGTTCTAATAAGCATTACAGCCATGAATGCGTTTGTTTAGTGCATAATGTGTATCAAGTATAACTACAATTCTACACATCTTTCAAATAACACTAGAACGGTACCCGCGCAATGCGGCGGCGGGTACGTGTGACTATATTTTGCGTTATTCAGGTATTCGGTTACACATTCACTACAACAAATTGATGATTTGTACACACTTTTTTGTTCACACTTAATGAAAAGTGAACTTTATTTTCAGAAGTATTCACACTTATAAGTGTGTAAAAATTATTCTCACTAATAAGTGTGATAAACATTAAATGCCATAAAAAATTTCACACTTTTAGTTGTGAAAACAAAAGCTCACACTTATAAATGTGAGCTAACATAATTATATGGTCTTCACACTTTTTAATGTGAAGAACTATCGAAAAACTTCACACTTTTAAGTGTGAAGTAACTAATTTTTTTTGTCACACTTAAAGTTATGAAAAGATATAGATTTACCATTTACTTAAAAAAAAACCTCACACTTAAAAGTGTGATGATTCTTTGTGTATAAAAAAGAAAGAAAAAAAAAAAAATTATATCATCTTTTTAGATACTCCACTTTGGTAACAAGCTTTTTTATACTCCACTTTATCCAATACCCACTTATTTCAAAATTGATCCAATATCTGATTAAAGCCCTTTATTTCAAAAGTGATCCAATATCCACTTACAAAACCACATCTCATCAGTAAATTTTTTATATCATTCAATATCACTTATATTGATCCGAATAAATTTTTTATATCATTCAATATCACTTATATTGATGTGTTGATTACAGCTCATCAGTAACCACATCTCGAAGTGATTCATTCAGCTCATCAGTAACCACATCTCGACTCGAAGTGATTCATTCAGCTCGAAGTGAGTTTGAAAAGCCCTAACGTCTCGACTCGAAGTGATTCATTGAGCTCGAAGTGATTCATTGAGCTCGAAGTGATTCGTCAGTCTCAGGTATTTACTTATTCGTGAGTTGATTTAGTTATATTACTGAGTTGTTAATGGTGAGTTGTATGGGGATTAAACGAATCACGATTAATTTAGCAGTTATTAACGGTGAATTAGTAGTTAATAAGTTTGAATTGACAGTTATACCTGTTAGTTAGCAATAATATATGTAGATCATGATCAATTTAGTTGCGTAGATTAATGGCGAAATAGTATATAATCTGTTTTAATGGTGTTAGTTATGGTTTGAAGCTTGGATTAGTATGGCGATTTAGGGAAAGGTGTTTACTTAGTGCACGAAAGGTGTTTGATAAAATGTCTGATAGAGAATGTATTGACTTTAGATGTGCTAGGTTTTTGATAGTGTTTGATGCTACTGTCTGTGTGATTGCGATGATGTGCGATTATCAGTACCGATTGATGTGAATGTGCAATTGATGTGTTGATTACATAGAATTCAGTGAGCTATAGTTATTAGTTAAGAATAACAAGCTCTTTAGGAATATTTGTTAATTACATGTAAGGGTTCATTTTTAGATTGAGAAGCATTTGATACATTACGATTCTAATTCTGCTATATCTAATTGGATCAGCTTGTAAAATTTAGTACAAAAGTTGGATCAGTTGTAAAATTTAGGAATATTTGTTAATATATGTGTAGGTATAATATAGAAATAATGGACAAAAGTTGGATGAAAGCTCATATAACAACTAAAACTTTTAGAGATGGAGTCAAGTCTTTTATCAATTTTGCTCGTATTGGAGCTATTAAAGGGGAAATCTCATGTCCTTGTAATAAATGTGGTAATGATGGGTGGTTTCTTGTCGATGTTGTTCATCACCATATATTGCGACATGGTTTTTGTTCGGGTTACACACTTTGGACACTTCATGGGGAGGTTGTTACAACACCACCAATATCTCAACCTACTAGTGTTTTGGAAACTTCTCCGGTTATAGATGACATTAGAGGCTTAGTTCAGGATGCCTTGGGTGTAAACTCTTTAGATTCGAATAGTGAAGAGTCTAGTGAATCAAGGCTTGAAGGAGATAGTGAAGGAGATAGTGAAGGAGATAGTGAAGAAGATATTGAAGAAGATAATGAAGAAGATATTGGTGAAAGGCCTCGTGTGGCTCCAAATTCACAACAAAGAAAACCTGGTGATGAGGACATTCGATATAAAAAGTTGTTAGAAGAATGTGAGAAAGAACTCTATCCAGGGTGCAAGTATTCTAACTTGTCATTCACATTGCGGTTATATCACATCAAATGTATGGGTGGAATATCTAACAAGTCTTTTAGCATGATTTTAGAGCTTATAAAAGATGCATTTCCTCATTTATCATCATTACCTTCTTCTAATAATGAAGCAAAAAAGTTGACTCGTGATTTAGGGCTTGGTTATGAAAAAATCCATGCATGTCCTAACGATTGCATGCTTTACTCGGGTGTGCGGAAATCTCAACAATCATGTCATATTTGCAACGCTTCTCGTTATAAAAGTGATCCGTGTGATGAAAATGGTGAGAGTTCGAAATCACAAAAGTCAAATAAGCCTGCAAAAGTTTTGCGCTACTTTCCCTTAATTCCAAGATTGAAAAGGTTATACAGGTCCGAGAAAACAGCAAAGGATATGAGGTGGCATGATATGGGGTTAACAAAAGATGGAAAGTTAAGGCACCCGGCAGATGGTCTTGCTTGGAAGAAATTCGATGCTAGGTATCAAAAGTTTGCCTCCGACCCTCGTAGTGTAAGGCTTGGCCTTGCTAGTGATGGATTTAATCCATTTCGTACGATGAGTACAACGCATAGCACGTGGCCAGTCATGTTGATTCCTTACAATTTACCTCCTTGGATATGCATGAAAAAACAATCTTTGATCCTTTCCTCGGTTATTCCGGGAGGGAAAGCTCCCGGAAATAATATAGACATCTATTTGATTCCTTTAATTGAAGAATTGAAATTGTTATGGAAGGGTGTGGATGCTTACGATGCTTTCTCAAAACAACATTTCAAGTTACGAGCTGCACTTTTATGGACTGTGAATGATTTTCCCGCTTACGCCAACTTATCCGGATGGAGCACAAAGGGTCGCGTGGCATGTCCGGTGTGCACAAGTTCTACTTGTTCAACTTGGTTAAAGAATGGGAGAAAGTTTTGTTATTTGGGACATCGTAGATGGCTCGAGCCAAATCACACTTATCGATTTCAGATGGATCGTTTTGATGGTACAATCGAGACAAATGCCCCCCCAAGTGTATTAACAGGATCTGATATTCTCAAGCAGTTAAGAGGTACAACATTCAAATATGGTAAGTATGATAAATCTTCTAAGAAAAGGACAAGAGATGATATCGAGTGTTCAAATGACAAGTCTAGTGCATTTGGTGATAAAGATGATTTTATAGAAGAAAATATTGATGGTGAACAGCAGTTATGGAAAAAAAGGAGCATATTTTTTGATTTGCCATATTGGGAGTACAATTTACTAAGGCATAACTTAGATGTGATGCACATCGAGAAAAATATATGTGATAATCTACTTGGGACTTTAATGAATTGGGATGGAAAAAGTAAAGACAATGAAAATAGTCGCAAGGATCTCAAAGAAATGGGAATAAGGCATGAACTTCACGTTAAACATTTGCCTAACAAAAAGCCATACCTACCCCCGGCATGTTACTCTATGTCCAATGTAGAAAAGACTAGCTTTCTACAAGTCTTAAAAAATCTTAAAGTTCCTGATGGGTATGCTTCAAATATTTCAAGGGTGGTAAGCTTGAAAGATCGTAAGATTTTAAACCTTAAGAGTCACGATGGCCACATTTTAATGCAAGATATTTTGCCGATTGCTTTGAGAGCTTCAATGGTTTCAAGATCACAATCTCGAGTAGTTAAAGCGGTGTCTGATTTTTGCTCCTTTTTTAAAGGGTTGTGTGCCAAAGTTCTCGATCTTAATGAATTAGAAAAACTGGAGCATCAAGTTGTGCAAACGTTATGCGAATTGGAACAACTATTTCCTCCTAGCTTTTTCACAATCATGGTTCATTTAAGTGTCCATTTAATATCGGAGGCGAAACTCGGTGGACCCGTTCAATATAGATGGATGTATCCAATTGAACGGTAAGGTCTACATTTTTTTCCTTTTAGTTAGAGTATATACAATTAGTATTTTACCCTAATACCTTTATTTACCATTCATTATATTTGAAAGGTACTTGATGAGATTGAAGTCGTATGTTCGCAATAAAGCTCAACCCGAGGGCTCAATTGCAGAAGGGTATATTAAAGAGGAGTGTCTTACTTTTTGTTCAAGATATTTTGAAGGTGCAGAGACTTTCATGACTCGCCCTCGTAGGAATGATGACATAATCCCTACAAAAGAGATGTACATGCTTAACTCGGGTGGTCGAAAATTAGGAAAAGTTGAGATTGTTGAGCTAGATGGAACTTTATTTGCCCAGGCACATCGTTATGTGTTACTTAACCATCCTAAGATTCAACCTTTACGTGTGTAAGTATCTATTATTATATTTGGCATAGATTATAGATTACAAAATATAAGATTCTATTTATTTTTGTAGTCGCTTTTACAATGAACAACAAGCCCTAAGGAATGAACAACTGAACTTGAAGACAATGGAGAAGTTGTTTGTTGAGAAATTTTCATGGTGGCTTAAACAACAGGTTAGAAAACTCGTAGGAATACAAATAATTAAGCTTCTAGGTACATAAACTGACATTTGTATATAATATATTTAATGGTAGGTTCCTATGTTAGAGACACAAAAGTTCGATCAAGAAGTGTTATCCCTAGCTATGGGCCCAAACAGTTACGCTAAACAATATAAAGGGTTCATCACAAATGGTTTTAGATTCCTTACAAAGAGACGTGAAGAGTTAAGAAAAACCCAAAACTCGGGAATTATGGTGGAAGGTGAAGATCAAAACTATTATGGCCAACTTACTGATATTATTGAGCTAGAGTATTTTCTTGACCGCAAAGTTGTCCTTTTTCGTTGTGATTGGGTTGATATGCGACCTGGAGGGATAAAGAAAGATAAGTATGGTTTTCCACTTGTAAATTTTTCCAGGCCAACATGGAAATATTGTCAGGACTGCAAAAATGACGACAAAAGACGTTTATAAGCTAAATGAGGGTGAACAGATTTTAGTACATGTTAATGATAGAGATCAACTGATCAAAGATGCAGCGGGGTTATGCACGAGGTTCATGACTTTACTTTTAAAACAACCAAACCTCTGTCCAATTGAAGCAAAAGATTGGCGTGAAGTAAAGACTCGTTGTGGTGTTAGACTTATGGCGGAACTTCGGGTAACTCATTTTTTTAAGACAATATTGTTTATTAATATTCTCGTACTCTCTTTTAAGACTGAGAATGGATTAACAATTTCCCTCATTTTGGCAGCGTAAATTCTGTATCTCTCAAGGAACGAAGATGGATTGGGTTCTTTTCAAGATCTTTAATCAGAAGTACAGGGCTCTTAAGTATAGGATGAAATATAAGCTATATGGGTCGGTTAAAAGTAGACTTGATGAGGCTAATAACATTGGTGTTGATGAGGTACACGAGTTGGAGTATACAGAAGATCAGATATTGAATGCACTTGACTTGGTTGATGCACCTTCGAAAGTTCATGATCATCAGTGGGAGTTATATAAGGCTCAACTTAGATCATCGAAATCAAGAGTACTAGCTTTTATTTTATATACATTTTTTTTTATTTTATTTCAAGTAAGTCACTTACTAACATGTGGTACATTCAATTGCTAATGTAGAAATTATCAGAAATAGGCAAAAAGGCAAGAGGTGAAAAACTCCATACTCACAGAACTGGTGCCAAGAGTTTCGCGCGAATTAGAGATGAATTTGTAAGTTCTATTTTTGACATTCAATTGCTAATGTAGAAATGATCAGAAATAGGCAAGAGTGGTGACTGATGAGACTGTTTATAGAAAGCCTTAGAAAACGACATTCACTATCACACTAGGTTTCTGGTCTTTTAGCTGAATACAGAAGAAATGTTTCTTAAGGTTGGTATTTCAGTGTAGTATTTCATCATTAATCATTAACAGGCAATAAAATAATATTTTGAAGACTTTGAGTCCTTTCATGCAAAGAGTGACAACCATCGAGTTAAAAGTCACGGCAACTTAAAAGCGTCAAGTAGTAAACCATATGGGGGCATGTATTCCAGGTCAATTTAACTAGTCAGCCTCTCATCAGAAGGTTTTCTGTAACTTGTAGTCTTGTACTATCAGGGGGAATGTTATTTATCACTCCTTCTGCTGATGCTTTCTAGTCAGCAATAATTATGTCCTTGAAAGCTTTAATGTATTAATTGTTATACTTAGAAGTTAAAGTAGACAGTAAATATGATGACTTATACTTTCTTAATATTCTACAGAAATCGAAAAACAAAAGATCACCACTTTTCGTCGAGGCCTTTGAGATTGAACACCAAGCAACGGACGGATCTTATGTTGAAGATGCATCAAGAGAACTCGTGGTATATATTTATTTCACTGATTGAATTTTAAGTTTTACTAAAAGTACATGTATCAAGCTCTTTCTTTACATAATCTTTCAGGATCAAGCAAACAAAGAGATCTCAAGAAAGATATCGGAGTTAGGTTGCCCAGAAGAAGAGATTGATAATGAAAAGCGAGCTGCCATTGATAGGGAAGTATGGATAGAACTCAAGGGTCCAGAAGGGGAAGCTCTTGGCTATGGGGCAGGGGTAACAAAATCCCAAGTTACAACTTTCAGTAATGAATTAAGGAAAATGAGAGGGGACAATTTTATGAATTCAAACTACGTTCACAAGCTTTTAGTTCAAACTAAATCACAAACCTCAATAATAGAATCTCAAAATAGAACAATAGTGTCTTTGAATAAGACCGTTGAAACTTTGAATAAAACAGTAGAATCTCAGAATGAAAAAATGGCTATTCAAAATCAGAAACTAGAATCACAAACTAAGAAAGTTGAGGAGCTAGAAAATACTGTTGGTGGATTTAGAGAAGAACTTAAGCTTTTTCAGACTATGTTCCAACGCGCATACGGTTCATCAGACATGTGTTTTCCGACCCAGACTGGTTCTCATGAAGATTGCACAGGTTACTAGCACTTGATTATATTATTTTGTAATTTTTTAAAGATTATTCTCATTTTTAATGATATGTTATTTCTGCGTATTTCATAGGTTATGGCAAGGAGAAGAACTTGCACAGCTCATGGAAGAATTAATCGTAAGTATTTTCGTAAAAGCTACCCTTCTATATATCTTGAACATGCAGAGCTCATGGTTGTGGCGAAAGCGATGTAATTTATGTTTCTTTAGATTTCTTTATGGGTAAGAGATTGGATGTGTAAACTGGAGTAAAGTTGGCAATAATTGAAAACGGTTTGAGCGTATATAAAGTTGATAAAGGTTGATTATGATTAATTCTGAAGTACACTATTATACGATAATGCTTGATTCCACTAGCAATGTAATAAAAAGCTGAGCTTTTTGTAGTTTGCGATTAGCTTTATAGTGTGTGTGTGTGTGGGGTTCTTAATTCTGATTTGTTGGTTAAACATCAAGTTTGTTTGTTTTACTCTTGTATGCGCGTAAATCTTTTTGTTATGTAATTTGGTTCCTGTTGTTGGTCTAATGTTGGTTTTATTGGTGTTTTCAGCTGAATGCAGATAAAAGCCCTTTCCAGCGATCATATGCAGGACAGGTGAGATTCTTTTGTTCTGTGAACCTTATATGCAGGATAGTTTAGAGATACGATTGGGGTTTGGAATTTAAGTTTGGATATTTTAAGCCATGAGTTTGAATTATGTTAAAATGAGATTTCGTAGTAAGCCATAGGTGTATCATATCTTAAACAATCGACGTAAATTTCACAAAGTGACCATTTTTTTGTAGTATTTGAACATAGCTAGTTTTACTATATGATTGCTTGTCTAATTTCATCAGATTAATTGAAGCCCACTTAATAAGCTAAGAGAAACACCCCTTACTCTGTTCTGTTACTGCTTGTTGTTTCAGACCACACTGCAAACCCCCAAGGGGTGCGTGTTTTGGTTTGCTGGTTCACAGCCACACCCGCTAGGGAAAAAAAGTTACGTCTAGTGTTCGATAATTTATTCTCTCTTTGATTTCCCCTGCTATTCTGTAAGCACTTTAGGAATTTGCTGTGTTGGGGTTTGAGTGACTTCAATCTACACTTTTAAGATCTCAAGGTTCATCATGTAGTAGTTTATTCGTAATACGAATCTATGTTGAAATATCAAATATCCACCTACTATTGTTTGTTTGTAAGGTTTTCCCTACAAACAAATAAGTTTAGGGGGTTTTGTAATTTTAAAATCAGCCAACAAAAATAAGTTTAGGGGGTTTTGTTTAAGCATATTTTTGGCCTTATGAGCTTATCTCATTTCGGCTTATGTTTCATAAGCTTTATTTTTTGCTTCCTTATTTTGAGGTTATTGGTTGTTACAAGCTTGTTATGATATAACAAGCTTATATAAGCTGGAAAGTTTCAAAATAAGCCAGCGAAAAATTAAGCTTATGAAACCTAAGCCGAAATGAGATAAGTTGATAAGCCCAAAAATAAGGTTAAACAAACACCCCCGAAACTTATTTTTGTTGGCTGATTTTGAAAATTGTGTGACATAAATAAACTTGTAAATTAAAAAATTAGCCGGAAAAAGATGAGCTTTTATTGAATGGAAGCTGAAAATAAATAAGCTTGTAAGCTACAGTAAAAGATAAGCTTATGCAAACACTCCTTTAGTTCATTGTTCTATAATATCTTGTTGAAACTGTTACATTATGTGATTATGTCTTACTAGTGATTTGCTAAATATGCTGTTCTGCCATTTGATAATGAAGCATATGGTGTAACGGCGTAACCTATTTTACCAGAAGTTTCAAACACATTAGAAGTTGTGATATGGATAATGGTAAACATTTTATAAGAATGTGAAATATAAATGTAAAGTTGAATGGTTAGTTATATCGAACTAGATGCTTCAAATGTATGTATATATGTAGTTGTGATGATGTAGAATTGGAATACTAGGGAGTACAATCACTGATAGTTTTTTTTTTTTTTTTTACTACATGCATTTTTAGGCAAGTTCAGACATGTAAATGTTTATTTGCAACCGTTTAGAGACTGAAGTAAGATGTGATCTTGGATTGGTCTGACACAGAATACGTCGATGCTTAATATACAGCTATGTTTTACTGTTATCTGTTATATTATTTGTCAGCTTGTTGTATATAGTGTGTAGCAAATGAAAATCAGGCCACTCAAGGGGTGTTTGTTTTGCCTCGACCTTGACTGGAAATACCTCCCATAGAGGGCGTTTGGTTGTTGTTGTGACAACCCGCAACGGGTGTTAAACTGCTTATTTGTATTGCTTATATAACTTGGGCTTGAATAACTTGGGCTAAATATTACCCTGTGACAGTAACTTTAATGGTTAATTAGGAAGTAGTTTGGGTAATGTTATCTTGGACACTTTCTATTCAATATCATGCACTTATTTAGATGATAATGTGTAAGATAAGCATAGTATTTGATCACATGACGATTACGATTGCATATGTGTTAGCTAGTTATCACGTGTCATGATTTGATAGCTTTTTACGGTTGTGTATTTGTTGATAGTTGATTGCTTGATGAATGAATGGTTAAACTCTATGTGTACTGTTTAGGTTAACTTTAAACTTACTGATTGTAACTTCATTACACTATTGCATTTACGATTTGATAGGTTTTGTGGTCGCGTATTTGTGGATAGTTGATTGCTTGAAGAATAATTAGAGAATGTACGGTTTAGGTTCACTTTAACTATCTGATTGTACAGTTAATAAGTGATTTGATAGGTTTTGCTGTTACAGTTGCTCATTTGTTGATAGTGGATTTCTTGATGAATGGTTAAACTCTGTACTACTTAGGTTAATAATAAACTTAGCTTTTGTAACTTTAATCGGTTATTATCTAGTTATTGTTACAATTTGTTAGGTTTATAGTTTGCGTAGGTGTTGATTGTTGATTCCGTGATGGATACTAAACTTTGACATGTTTCCAGGGACTTTGAGTTTGGTTGATGAGCAAGACTGGCACTCCATTACAGAATCAATGTGGAAGCTTATATATTATGCGACTCTTGAAATTTGTGTTGTTTCAGTAGATACTTGCCAGAATCAATGTTGTCTCAGTTACTTACATATTATGAGAAATGACTATTGCTGTGATTTTATAAAATTTACCTTATGTGTACTTGAAATTGTATATCTATTTTATGTAATATCTGACTTTTTAATTTCTAGAAATTATGTGTTCAAAAGAATTTCCAGAAATATTTATTTATTTGTTAAAAACATACATCTAAATTTCTTCACTTTTAAAAGTGTGAGGAATTTCTTCAAAATCCTCACACTTTACTTGAAAGAGTGAAGAATCCTTTAAAATCCTCACACTTGAAAGTGTGAAGAATTAATATCTCACATTTAAAAGTGTGAAGAATTGTTTCAAATCCTCACACTTAAAAGTGTGAAGAATTAGAATATCACACTTTTAAGTGTGAAGAATTGTTTCAAAACATCACACTTTAAAGTGTGAAGTTTTTATAAATCTTCACATTTAAAAATGTGAAATTATTTGCTACACCAATATGGTTCACACACAAGTTAAGTGTGAACTTTTTAATTCCACACACTTTATAGTGTGAACATATGCTTTAATAAGTGTGAAAAGTTGGGTATTTTGTTGTAGTGATTTAGTTGTTTTTATGCTTTATAAGTAGAGATTGTTAAGCCAAATTATTTTAGTTTGAACAACCAATCTGCTTCCTAACAAACTTTTTAACCAACTTGCTTTCTAACCAACCTGCTTCCTAACCAATTAATTTTGAAATCCTTCCATAATAAGCAAGTAAAAGTCTGAATTTTAAGCCTTTCTAGAATAGTCTCAAATGCATTATATTAACTAATATAGTAAGTCAGTAAGAAAAAACGCATTAGATGTGAACAGGAACCACATTAGAACTGTAAAGTAATCATTTATGTACCTTTCTTCTATTATCCCAAACAACATGTACATGCCTCCCCATTGAATAACGAATAATTAGAATAGCACCAAAACATTTTAAGCTTATAATAAGTTTGGGGCTGCTTGACAGATGTTATATATTTGGAACCATTAAAATAACTTAGCAGACCATGGTTCATACAAGCTTCAAGGCACTAGAGTAGAATCTCATCTTACACTAAAATAAAACACTTCGCAGAAAGACGAAAACAATTAATGTGGGGCGCAATAAGCTACTTATGAAGCATATTCCGAATCATCAGTTTGCTTCTTTTTTTGCATTTTGATATCATTATTTCTATGCTTATTTCATGGTTAGCTTCATAAATTGCATTTGCATCGTCCAATTCGTAAATTGGGGTAAATAGGAGATTTTCATATCATTAAAAATGCTTAATCATATAGATAGATGATTGATTATAAGGTAAATGGATGAATACTTCAACTTGAGGTGTCATCGTTCATAGTGAATCAAATTGAATGCATTATCTCGAAATGTCAGCCTTTGAGTTCCAATTATTCAGAGAGTCGCAGGAATCCCTCGCTCCAACGCAAACTGTATCTGGGCTTCATGTTCATCTTTTGGATCAAATGATATGGTTATAACAATATAAAGAAAGCTAGCAAATAACACATTTGTTGTAGATCCCTCACTTTACATAAAAACAAAAGCCAAGTACTTTAATTTTATAGAAGAGCAAAGTATCCCACATCGCTCAAGGATGTAACCAAAAGTGGGTATATATATTGAATCATATGACAATAGGCCAGTTTAGACGAAAATGAATTGTGCTGATTGTAAAGTTGTCTCCTGGTTACTTCCAGCGAAAAAGGCTATTAACCAGAATTTATCTTTACGGTCATCAAAATACATTCAGTCTATATATTTTTTTAGATATAAAAAATCTTTACACAACAACCCTCAAAGTATGCAAGGGACAACTACTATGAAGCTTATTCCAATTCGTAAATCCGTCCCAATAACTCCAACTTGATAATGAACTTGATGCTAGATGATGTTTACTTACCATAAGTGTCGTGGGTTTGGTTAAAACGAGTTCATGAATAAAGAAAAAAAATTAATTTGTGATATGAACTTGTAGGAATCAAGATTCAAACAAGAACTAGTTAACTAATTAGGAATTACAAGAATTAAAATGTAACTCGAAATGTCGTTAAAGAATTGTTATTAGATTGATGAATTGAATAGTTTGTGAGAAAGATTACTAATTGATAAGCTGAAAATGAAAGTGAAAACACAAGGAGTATTTAAATGTGAAATTGGGCGGGAAAAACGGTTGTGGTGTGTTTGGTTGTTTGTGACTTTCTTGTTGACTTTTTAATATGACCCGCTCTTAGTATAATATGATTTGGCTAACCCAGCTTAGTAACTACCAAATAATTTAATCAACAGATATAATGCCACCCCTGTTACCATCTAATGATTAAAAAATTGTAGCCATGATTCCATGAACTCTCGCCAGCAACAACAATCCTACCATCAAGGTTCGCCATCACGTTACTCAAGCGACATAACCAAACTCAGACTACCCTGGTCCTATCAGGAGTTACCTTAACAACTAATCTTACCAGTCACCACCTTTTACATAACCACAAATGCAAGTTCCATGTGTGGCGTACATACTAAGAACCCATAGTCCATTGCTCATCAATGTGTCAATGTAGGTTCGGTTTATGTTAAAAGCCTTCCACCCAACTAGTCTTATTCCAGTCCCCAAAATGTCAAAATGGTGAGTCTCAATCCCCATAACTTTTGTGTTAAAAGCCTTCTAGCGAACATAGCAAAGAAATTAAAGACTGAAGAAAAAAAGAGCAGAGGAATGCCATTACCGAACATAGCAAAAAAAGGCAACATATCAGTTCAAGGCCAGGTTCAAAGCCGGACGTATAACCACTCATCTCATTAGTCATCCCTTCTACCGAACCACGAATGCATGATCTCTGTTTGGTCAAGATGAAAGCATATGATACGTACTAAGAACCCATAGTCCATTTTGCTCATCAAAATGTCAATGTGGATTCCCTTTGTGCATTACAGTATTACTCTAATCCATATTTGCCTATTTGGATGTTCTAAAAATTACCAAGATATGCATAGTGAATCATAACCAATCAAACATGCTTTCCAGTTTAGACTCATACATTTGAACAACTATAACATAAATAAGAGAAACATGGACGCGATATTTAGCACCAATATTTAATAAACTCATGAACCAAGAGTTGTTTTAACATACTGCCAACAATTACTGAATTAGTTTTTTACGATTGAACCAACCATGATCCAAAATGTGCTAAATAAAATCACTTGGGAGATACAATGTCAAATGCATTAGGAACGCACTAACAGTTTCTAGTCAAAGTGTCAACCGTAAATTAAACTCATCAACCAGCAGCACCAAATATGAACAAGCAATCGTAAATCCCAGTCTCAATTTTCATCTGAACCACTAAAACCATGAAGACAAATTCATATGTTTGATGGTAAAGTGAAACCTTTAGCTTCCAAACCAGAGAGAGCCTACAAAAAACATAACAGCAAACAGAAAATCAAGAAAGTTAAAATGATCGGGTTAATTGTTATTAAAGCAAACTGAAGACAGAACTTGCAATCAGTTCCTTAAAATATAAAAATATATTCAAACTCACAAATGAATTGTAACTTGTATGCACCCAACTAAGGAAGCATGTAAGAAAAGCATACACTTGTGTATGTGACAAGGATTTATGATGCTAGTTCATACTTTCTTTAGCAATGTATGTACATGGAACATCAGAATCATATGATTGGGTTTATGTATGGCAGTAATGTGATTCTAAGAAATCAGACTTAATGAAGTAGTTGACAAGTTGCTGTCAGCAAAAAATGTTTATCATATTAAAGCTGTAAGAGTCATTTTCGAAACATACATCTAACCTTTTGCTGAGTACACATCTTTGACTTCAATTATGTATACTTATAAAAAGTTTTTGCAAGATTAGTCTATAAAAACTACTACTAAAGAGCGTGATCAGTAATATTCACAAAGATACGCATATGACAAAGTAAAAAGGAAGTTGTACCTCTAAGCAAAGATGGCCAATTTTAAGCTCCTTGACATGGCGAAGTTTAAGTATCAACCCTTTCAGCATCTCTTCTTCCACTTATTTATCCGTTGTCTCAGAAATATAATTTAACTGAGCCTTCACCAATGAAGATACATTTAGCAACATAAGCTTTGACAAAATCAACAAACCTTCAATTTTTAGTGAAAAAATATAAGGAGCATTGATTTCGATAACATGTCCGGTATTTAGATTTTCACGGTCCATGAATCCATCGAACAACAAGTTCTTAACACTCTTTGAACTAATATCAATCCGCCTAAAACCATAAACAAAGAACAAGTTCAAAGTTTCTAGCACAGGACTTCCGGATAATATATTCTGAATTAAATCTTCGTCTACTTTCCCAGAAGACAGAGACAAACTCTTAAGGTTTGTCCAACTAATGCCACTAGTTGGTTTCAATATACATTTGGACAAAAACAAACGAGTAAAGTTTGAATTGATGAAACAAATCTGGTCTAAGTTATGACGAGATACAAAATCATAAGTCTTAAATGTTAAATCAAACTCTTTCACATTAAGATTAACAGCGTAACGAATCCATTCATTCACTAGCGATTCATACTGGATATCGTATTCGGTATCAAGTTTGAATTTGTTGAGGTTTAGTTGGCGACATTGAGTTAGGGTATGGTTGACAAACGAAAAGAAATCAGGGTCTAAAACATTGTTATTTTTAGGATGATGGAAGGTGAGGCTGGGAACAGAAGGCCAAAGATGTTCCCATCGTTTGGAGAGTACACCTGTTCTAATTGCCTCTTTTGTTGAGTCTAAACGAGATAGGATATCAAGTAGTAAGCCATCTTCTAAATCACTTATTCGATCTTCTTCTTCATCCATAATTCCTTGTATATTGATTTCATTTGGTTGAATTTGAACTTGTTCTTCCATTAGGTTGTTTATCAGTTTCAATCTCTGTATTTTACTATAATCCCATCAAAGTGCTCGTCGGATTCTTGCACTTCTGCAAAACACAGTATGCAAAGTCAGTAAAAAAACCATTCGAAAGAGCATTCAAGAGCAGTGAAAACAACATTCCAACAACATATGAAGTCAGTAAAACAACATTTTCAACAATACAAGAGCAGTAAAAAAAGCTTTTAAACAGCCAACGAAATCAGTAAAAAACATCACTAAAAACATCACTAAAAACAGCATACGACAGCGCAGTAAAAACAGCTTACAAGAGTAGTAAAAAAGGAACTAAAACTAGCATACAAGAGCAGTAAAATCAGCGTCCAAACTACATACAAGATTGCTAAGACCGTAAGAACAACATTAAAAACAGCATAATAAAGCAGTAAAATCAACATCTAAATGAAGTAAAAACAAAATCAGTAAAAGCATTTGTGTTTGATGCAGAGCATTCTACAAAGTAAGTAAAAACAGAATTAAAATCCATACAAGAGCGGTAATAACAGAATCCAAGAAGCCAACAAAACAGCACTAAAAACAACATACAATAGCAGTAAAAAGGGCACGAAAAGCAGCATACAATCAGTAAAAGTAGCACTAAATAACAGCATACACGAGCTAGTAAAATCAGCATTGAAACAATATGAAATCAGTAAAAAAGCAGCACTAAATAACCACATTTTTGTTTGGGGCAGAGCATTCTAGAGTCTTTTCAAACGTTAGGTGTTTAGGATATAAAGCTTGTTTTGCAACAAGCGGTTTGCGTTTGCATATATTTTAAACACTAGTTTTTCTAATGCTACTTTTACATCAAATTACTACTACGTCACCAAACATTTTTATATAAAAAAAATGGTCAAGAGAGTAAAATCAGCATCCAACTAAGGAATTAAAAATATCATACGTCTTAACGACACACAAAATCAGGCACTAAAAACAGCACAACAATAGAAACCCTAACATGTGAACAACATTGATAATTTATAATAAAAGAAAGTATTAATTAACCCAAAGTAACACTAGAATGAAATGAACAAACAACATCAAAAGTATTAATTTATAAATGCGGGAATTGATTCGTACGACTGGCAATGAAAAAATGATTTGTTTTGTGAGAACCGGAAGGAAATCAGTGGATTGAAGAATGAAAGCTCGAAGACAAAGAGAAGCGGGCTTTTCCATAGAATTGCTACAACTTTCTCACTCCCTTTGATTATCATATACAAAAAAGTCTCTTCCACTTTCCTACCAAATCTCTCTTTATTCTGGCACATAAATGAAAGGATCGAAGAGATGCACCAATAAGAAGTAAAATACAAATAAGAGTTATGGCATTCAATCTCATATTGCGAGAAATCCAAGAATTTCTGGGGACACTAGCACAAGCAAAAATGGTGGAAAAGTCTATTGTTTGAAAGAGAGTAAAACAACCCGAAATCCCAGGAGCTAATCCAAAAGAAAAAAAATTCAAACCCGCAACAAGGATATGCTACAAGGCAAGTAGAAAACGTTGAACCGTGATTGCGTCAAGTTCAACACTTATTTCAAACGGGCTCAATGCGATCAAAAAAGTGGGGAAAATGAAATGGATGTCCTCAAATGGGCGAAACAAACTTATCGTGATGAGAACAAAGCCACGTAGTTTAACAACGATGACGCTTGGGCTGTTTTGCGTAAACCTCGCAAATGGGACACGCCGGATCCGGTTGATTTAACCGGCAATGTCCCAAGCCAAACAAACGAGGCTTTGTTTGGTTATGATGAAGAACCACAACCCATGAAAAAAAGCGGGTTTCGAAGAAACAAAAATCCGAAACAACGACAAGCATTGGGGCACGAGTACCGAAGATCTTTTTGGTCAATGCCATTCGGGGAGGTTATGAAACAAGAGTTTCGTTTAAAACATGAAGATGCAGCCAAGGCGTATCGGACGGCTGTAAAAAAAGAAGAAACACTAATGAGGTTGAAAGAGTTTGAATTTTTATTGCTCGACACTACCGGCAAAGATCCAAACTATGTGCGTTTGATCAATTTAGAAAAGGATCGAATCATCGCAAAATACGGGTTGGATAAGCGTCAAGATTTTTTTTTTTTTTTTTTTTTTTTTTTTTTTTTTTTTTTCGTTGTAACGTTTTTTTAAAGTCCGTATTGTAATATATTTTAATAATGAATGTTATGTTTTTTAATAAATGAACTATTTATTTTAGTTTAGTGGTTGAATTTGAAAATATTTTATTTAAAGTTGAGTTAAGGTGAGTTAATGGTCCGTTTGGTTTATAGATGGGCTTAGGATTAGGATTTGGATTTGGATTTAAGAGTGCGTTTGGTCTGATACTTTGGAATGAGTAACTTTGATGTGACAAAAATTGATTGTTTGGTTCATTCTTTTAAAATTGAATGATAGAAGGAATGGATTTTAATTCCACATCAATTCGAAGGGTTTTGGCAAAACCGGTGAGACCTGCCACTTTCTTTTTTCACATACTATTTTTATATAAACTTTCAAATGATATTTTTTTTATTATAATTTCCATTATAAAATACATTAATAAATATATTTTCTCTTTCCAAAGCATAAACTAAATCCAAATTCTATTCTTAACCCATCTATAAACCAAACAGACCCTGAATTTGGTTTAGGATTTTTGAATTTGATGTATGAGAGAGAAAACAATATTTAAAGATAAATATTATATATTATTTATATTAATTTAAAATAAAAAGAGATAAAGTTTTGTATTTTATAATATAAATAACAAGAATATGACAAAAAGATATATAGATAAAACAATAACCGGGTCCACATTGTTATAAAACCCTTTATACTATCCGTCTTTATCACATAAACACAACCAAATAATTGATTTGCATTTATTAAATCTTAAACTCAAGCAAATCTCCCATACCAAATGGGCTCTAAAATGAGTTATGATAAGGGGTGTTTTTCTTTTGAGTTAAAGTGAAAAAATTAAAGCTGATGTAGCATTGACGTGACACTGAGTTAATAAAAGTTGGTGCTAACACACCTTATGGCTTATGGTCGACATTTATGGTTATGTTTCAATCATAACTTGAAGCCTTGGAGTGCGCGAAATGTTTATTGTAGTTTGAAAGAAATTTAGAAATAAAACAAAATCTCAAAGGACCTGTAGTGAAAAGACAAACTTTAGGTTTCAAAAACAGCAAAAACACCACTCTCATCACACACACACATACACTAGTGCAAACCAGAAATGACGACGTCGACAGTTAAACGAGATCTAGAACAACCACCAACAAACAGATCAATGATGACGTCATCACAACCACAACAAACACTCCCACTAATCATAACCCTCAACTGCATCGAAGACACCTCTCTGGAATCCCAATACCTCTCCTCCATCGCGCGTGTCGAACACGTCCCTTTACACCTACTCGCAGACTCCAACATCGACCACGCTTCCGCCGTCTTACTCCACTCGCTCGCGTTCCTCCCACGCGCCGCCCAACGCCGCCTCCGCCCCTACCAGCTCATCCTCTGTCTCGGCTCGGCCGACCGCGCCGTGGACTCCGCTATCGCGTCTGACTTAGGGCTGGGGAGGTTGGTCCACGTGGATGTGTCACGCGCTGAGGAAGTGGCGGATACTGTTATGGCGTTGTTTCTAGGGTTGTTGAGACGCACGCATTTGTTGTCGAGGCACGCGCTTTCGGCTTCCGGATGGTTGGGTTCGGTCCAGCCGCTGTGTCGTGGGATGAGGAGATGTAGGGGGTTGGTTTTGGGGATTGTGGGGAGGAGTGGGAGTGCCAAAAGCTTGGCGACGCGGAGTTTGGCGTTTAAGATTAGTGTTCTTTATTATGATGTTAATAATACTAGTAACGAGGTATATAATTGATACTCCATTTTATTAGTTTATATATTTGTTTCCGTAATTGGAATATATGCTATGTGCTTTTACTAATGTAGGTGCTTAGTTGATTGGCTATTAGGTTTCTATTTAAGAATTAGCGTACCACATTAGTAGTTGCATAGTGGTTAGGCACTATGATGTCCCCAAAAGAGATCTCATTTTTAAACCTCACCCGGTACACATTTGGAAAGTGTCTTAAACGGTCATGGTTAGGCTGCGTACATCTGAGTCAAATACTCGTTCTGACCGGGTGACCTGAATAGGGAAAAGCTCATACGATTGCTTGTTTATTATTGGATTGGAGCTTTAGCTGCTTTTTTGCTATTATAGATGCTGAAATGGTTGTGAACTAATGCGATATGTTAGAATTAGTTAGGAGTTGTTACTGATTATATTAGGAACTTGAGAAATGTAGATTAACTATTGACAGTCTTGAATTGGGGTTGGATTACAAGGCTGAGTAATTGGCGATTTCTCGCTACAAGGTCAGTAACCAAGGCGAGTTGAGCTGAATCGGCCAAAAAATGTTGGTTTTGTCAAAATTCGGTTGAAATTGATAAAACACTTGGTGAGAAGTATTTGAACTATTGATTTAATGTTTCTAGACATAGTGCTAGGGTCCTATGAACAACTCTAAGGTCCCTATTAACATGTCATGCATATAATTTTGAATTTTGTGTAAAAAATTCCAATCCGAGTACTCCCCAAGTACTCCTCGCCTTGTCCGATTACTCTACAAGTTAGGTGCTCCCCTCTAGTACTGTTTAGCTTGTTTTACAACCATGAGGTTGTATACTTTGCTGTGAACCTGTTTGTAAACTATGTGTTTACGGTTACTGGTAATCAATTGACATTTATCATATTCTTAAGCTGGTGTGGTGCTTGTTACAGTTAGGTAGTCATGTTTTCCTGGATTCAGAGTTCTAGCATTAGGAGTTAGGACTATGCAACAGTTCGGTCATCCAGTTTTAACAAAATGTTGTGCTTGTTAAATCCCCGTCCTTCATCTAATTTTAGTAAATTGCCACACATGATAATCTGCATAAGTTAATCTTTAACATAAGTCGATTAGTAGGGCTCAAAGTTGTTCAGTCACCATTGTTGAATTAGGAGACCCCATTATTGAATGGAAACGTAGCTGGTTCATTGTAGATTTGTTACTGCTTTCAATTAAATATAATATACATTCTCTAGCTAATGTTGTGTTTGGTACAACTAGAAGAGTTATTAACTAGATTCGGAACTTTAGAAATAGAAATGGCTGCTGCCTGGTCATCAGAGCCACCTATCATTGAATCATGTGTTAGTTTTCTCTAAACCTTCTCTAATATCCAATCAACCATAGGATTGCCATACTATTGTACTATTTTGTATCATCTATATTATATGTGTTTATTAGTATATGTAAATGCCCCTTCATGTCTGTTTGTGCTTTGAATGGCAATATGAAATCATCTTTGGCTTTATTTTAAAAGAAACTAGCATAATGCATAGATATCAATATATCATGTTGCTATAAGATACAGTATAAAAGTACTGCAATGTGAGTGGGCAAATAGAAGCTAAGGTAAATCTAGGATTGATGATCCAAATCCAGCAATTGGAGTTATGTCGTTTTTTGAATGTTATCAGCTGATGTGGTTTATAGGTTTTCAAAGTTGCACAGATTGATTTACTTTTTTGGGCCTAAAATTACTGAAATGAAAATCATATTCTTGTTTAGGCTGTTTGATATGGTGGATTTTAGACACTTTAGTATGTCTAGATAATAACATATGAGCTATGTGACCTATGTCATATGGTTTATTTTCAAAGAAACAAGTGTGTGATAATGAGGGTGTGGGTTGAACATTTATCAAACAGATAGTAATATGAGTCAATCTGTCATCATCCTGACAGAATGTAAGCATAATTATTTTTACATAAGCAATGTATCGTAATTGGAGCTAATATAAAAAGCATACTTTTGTACCTTCTATATCTCAATGCACATTTTTAAAAGTAAGATATAAGAATAAGCTTATTCTATATTATAGAAATGCAGCTGGGGTATATTGTTCTAAGGCCAAAAGTCCTACAGAACTTTATGGCATCCTGAAGCATACTAGATACTGAAATAGACCAACTTACCTTTAGGCTTTGACCCTTAATTGCTTATTGGAAGGCATGCAACTTTGGAGTTTGAAAGTATTTGGTTGGCCACCCATTTTCAAAGGGAGGGAGTATCTTTTTCTCCCTCAAACACTAGCCTTTCCAACTTTCTAGATTATAATACCTACATATGTTCCCATTTCATATATGTAGTTTATTCTTTATGTATAGTTTATTCTTCTTAATTTTTAATTTTGTTATATTTTCCAGGAAAAAGGAAAAGGAATAAGCAGGTTTCCTCCTGCTGCCAGGAGGATGGACACATTAAACGATCTACTTGCTGCAAGTGACCTCATCTCTCTCCATTGTGCCCTAACAAATGATACAATTCAGATTATAAATGCCGAATGCCTGCAGCATGTCAAGCCAGGTAATGTCATTTGGATTGTAATTTTATTGTATATAATGCTGAAATGGTTTCAAGGATGCCTTTTTTTGCACTAACTAGACAGGGTTTGCTTATTCATACAGGGGCATTTCTGGTAAATACCGGTAGTAGCCAGTTATTGGATGATTGTGCAGTGAAACAGCTTTTGATTGATGGAACACTTGCAGGATGCGCCTTGGATGGTGCTGAAGGGCCTCAATGGATGGAAGCATGGGTAAGATGAATAACCATAGGGTATGAGAAATCGCAGGACATGCAATTAAATGTGTTGGTACATGTAATAGATCAGTATAATTAAGAATATTTGCAGTACTTTAAACTTTCCATACAATTAATATATATAAAAAAATTGTGGTAATATGAATTACTGGCTATATTTTTTTCGGTTTCAATGCATATTTCTTGATTTGCCTGGGAAGGTCCTGATAGCATTTTCCTAATTAAGATATATTCATATTTCCTTGAAAGTTCTTAGAGAGCATGTGAAAAATAGTTAACATAAACATAATTTCATTATTTTCTTCTGTACGGCTCTAAGCACAGTTCTTGTGATATGCAGTGAATAACTAAACATAGAATTCTACTGTTTTTTTTTTTTTTTTTTTTTTTTTTTTTTTTTTTTTTTTTTTTTTTTTTAATTAATGCTAATTTTCTGTGCATCCACTTACTTCAGATCCGTGAGATGCCCAATGTTTTGATACTTCCCCGTAGCGCAGACTATAGTGAAGAAGTATGGACAGAAATTCGGGAAAAAGCTGTCTCCATATTGCAGACATTCTTCTTGGATGATGTCGTCCCAAGTGACGCCGTTTCTGACGACGATGAAGAGGAAGATGAAAGACTTTTTGAAGATGAACACAGTGACAAACAGCAGAAACACAGTGCATTAACAGACGATATTCATGTCTCATACGAATCCTCCATGAAAAAGAGTATCACACAATCTATCGCATCTCCAAGCCAACCTCAAGAATCAATATTATCACAAAACAGTTCCCCTCAATCTGATATGAAACGCAGTAGATCAAGTAAAAAAGCTAAAAAGAGACACGCCCGTCAAAAATCCATGAACAAAGAAAAAGAAAGTACAATAGTTAAAGAAGACGACACTGCCATGAGCGGCACTGATCAAGTTTTGAGTTCAAGCTCACATTTTGCTTCACCTGATGATTTAAGAAGTAAAAGAACATCCATTGGAATTGGTAAAAAGTCTCTTGAGCTGTTAAAGGACGGTTGTGTAATTTCATTGCAAGCAAGAGACCGTGCTGCGTTTCATGTTTCTAGACAAAGAGCTCAAGGTGGTGGATGGGTTCTTGATACGATGTCGAATGTGACCAAAAGAGATCCGGCTGCACAATTTCTTGTTGTTTTCAGAAGCAAGGTTTGTGAAACCCATTCCGCTGCTGTAACTCGATTATTCTGTAGGTTTGGTAGCATTTCAACTGATTGTCTTGTTTTATTGTGATTTGCGCAGGACACGATTGGTTTAAGATCTTTCACTGCTGGTGGCAAGTTGTTGCAGGTGTGTTTTCACTTTAAGTTATAGTTCAATTGACATATTATACTAGGAGTAAGTAGTTGAGAAAGGAAATATAAAAGAAATGCATATGATTAAGGCGTCTGATCTGATCTGGAATTGTTTATAAATGTTTCATGACAAAATCATAGAATAAACATAATGGCAGTATATAAAGATACATTTTTTTACTTTTCTTTCAACTATGCAGATAAATAGAAGAATGGAATTTGTATTTGCTAGTCATAGCTTTGACGTCTGGGAGAGTTGGACTTTTGAAGGCTCTCTGGAGGAATGTAGACTGGTTAATTGTAGAAACCCGTCTGTAAGTACTTCTCTCTTTTTCAATCTATGTTTTGCTTCGTATTAGTTGTTTGTAATTAGACACTTATTGTATATCTTGATAAAGGATTAAAACCAAACCAAACACACTTTTATTATCATTTTCTCCAAATTTAATCTTATATGACTTGTAAATTATGGTGAAAGCATTGTAAACATTACAATAACTTAAAACAGAAAGCTCAAAACCTGCAGATTGATTCTATATTTGTAATCATCAAGCTCATAGTAAATTCTTTTACCCCCCCAAAACTATGAATTTTCATGTAATTTTTTATTTTCCGTTTTCAGTTTACTTTCTGCTCGGTTTATGCATTTTCTTGTAACAGAATTTCAACCTATGCAACTTGCAGGCTGTTTTAGATGTACGCGTGGAGATTCTAGCAACCGTAGGAGAAGAGGATGGGATAACTCGTTGGCTTGATTAATCCTACTAACTCGAGAAAGCTAAGCAACTGTGTGCACATGACTTGATTCATGCATTCTTTGTCTTGAGGTTTGTAGTTTAGTTATCAAAGTAATTTATATGCTTTCAGTTTCACAAGATATATGTTCTCTGAGGTCGTAAGTGTTCCACTCGTGATCCGACCCAGTTGTGTATGATTTCATTCTGGGATTCATTGTCCCGAGGTTTTTACCACCATTCATCTATATGTTTTTATTCAGGCATTCTTTGCCTTGAGGTTTGTACCACCTCTTTTAAGTTAGTTGTAAAGTGTTCAGTATCGTTTAACAGAAATTCTTATTGTGTGTTTTGAGTTGTGTGGTGCGATCCAACCCAAGTTGGGTGTTGGTATTTTAATTGTGCATTGTTGTTGCTTAGTTCTTGGCACCATCTGCATAATTTCTTCCTATTTACATGCTTTATCTACACACATTGACCACAAGCATTGTTGCATAATCTGTGAACCTGGTAGTACATCGAAATTACGTTTGTTGATTCTTTTTGTAATAGAATTCAGCAGAAAAAAGATAATCATTATAAATTACTGTAAATACTTTTGAAAGTACTTATTATGTTAATTAATTTTTTAAAATACGGTAGTTTACCAAAAAAAAAAAAAAAAAAAAAAAAAAAAAAAATCTATATATAAGCTGCTAACATAATCGAACCCTCTATATCAAGAGTTCATTAAGGCCATGTTTGACATGCGATTTCGGGCTTTCCTTTTGGGTTTAGCAGTAATAATATTAGATTAAAATATTACCGGTAACTAACGGGGTAAAAGTTAATGTCGGTTCCCAATTCTTATAGAAAACCAAATACTAATCCAACTCAACCATTCGATTCATTATATAAACAACCTTTTTGACGACAACAAACGAAAAACAACTTAACCATTCGATTCATTATATAAAATCCTTTTACGACAACAAACTAAAAAAACTAAACAATGTCGAGCTGCCCATTTCTTTTTTGCTTTTGTTTTTGGTTTGGTTTGTTTGATTTCTACTGCTACCGCAAGCCCCCGACCTTTGTCACAAACTATAATATCATGTGAAACATTATTATTTACCGGGTTTACTCATTGCTATGATTATCTTGAAAAAGGATCACGGCATGATCATCCCTCTAGTTTTTGCTGCTCGATGCTTAGGGATGCATGGAAAGTTGATCCGGAGTGCGTTAACTTTAACGTTCTTGATGGTTTTATTCTCCTATACTATGTTGGGTTCGATAGGGATACCACGAGACTGGATCATCTCAGTTCTACTTGTGGCATTGGATCGCTAAAAATAATCCACGTAAGTTCGTGTTTTTAACTAAAAATAAATTATAAAATCATATGTTCGAATTTATATATGTTAAACAGTTTACAATACAAATTGAATTTGGGTCTTTTTTGGTATGCAGCAAGTCGACCACCGGTTGCATCAAGTCCTTTAGAGGCAAGACCACCCGTTCAAGCTACTAAAGGATCTTCGGCTAGTACTCCTATGGATTTATCGTGAGCAAATTGCTCCGATTTTTATTTTGGGCATTTCTTTTGGTTTTTCGCAATGTGGGTTGCATTCTTATACTAATGAAGATATCGATCACAACAACATCAACAGACGGCTTTGAGAAGACCCTAAAGACCTCCTGAAGAGAAGATTACGATAGTAGTTTGAATCCTTTTTTATGAATATAATTAAATTGTTGAGGATTAAGGACATAACACATACCGAATAGAGATGATATCTTTTGTTTTAAATATCTAGCTTTATGAAAGATCTTTATTAGTTCATATTATAATGTCTTAGTATCTTAGACATGCCCCTCTGCTACTTAAAATTGTAAAAGCAGCGTTAGATGACATCAACTGTTAGCTAAACATTTAACTGAATAATGGTGAGTCATTTGAGATTTTTTATAAGTGCATCTAGTCCGAAAAATGTAGTCATGTTTGATTATTTCTAAATGCACCCAGTGACATTTGACTGACCAAGAAATGGTAACTGTAAATAGCAAGGCATAACTCAATTAGGTCTTTTCTTGTTTTGAATGTTTGATTCTCCTGCCTTTTATAAGATGTGAGAACTCAAAATAACGTATCACATTATGTCCGTAATCTAGATTGCAAAAGATTGTCATAGTTAGTTGTTGACATTGTAATCTGACCTAGCTTCTAAATCTGTGAGCAACTGAGTGCATTGTGGTCGCAGTACATTCATAAAATTAAACATTTCGCAGTTAGAGCTACAAGATTGCCACAAATAACAGAAGGTGGCTGTTTAGATGAAAATTAGATAAAATAAAAACAGTGTTTAAGACCGTGTGATGAGTCACATCTGTTAAGTTTATGATGGTGGTGTTTGGTATTGAACGGGGTTTTCCTTTAACGTTCTTTGACGTACTAAGCATATGCGTACCAAATCAACTAAGAACTATGACTTTTTCATGCTACATAGATTTCTCACTATTGTTGAAAGTTGAAACAAGATTTGAACTTTTTCAAGTTTCTTAAACTTATTCATGGACCTTTTATAATGGATGCTTTTCGCATGGAACTTTGCGGTGATACTTTCGAGATGAGGCACTCAACCCCTCTTCCTAGTTAATGCATCCAAAGAATTGTGCATGTATACCTGATTTTTGTTTTAAATAAAAAAAAAAATGTGTTAATACATATTGGTTAAACTTATTAATCATCTTAATTAATTATTCCATAAAGTATAAAACAAATACAACACGACATGAGCTCGAAGCTACATACACTCAACCGGCTTGCTTAAATGTGTAAGACTCAGTCCTGTTTACACTTGAGCAAATGAGTCTAAGAGCATTAGGTACCGTCAGTATTATCTGACGATGTTATAGTAAAAAGTGTTGTCACCTCGGCTTTTTCCTAAAAACATCCTCACTAATCACTCAAGTTACAGTACACCATCAGGCTCACAGTTTTTAAAATAAAACACGAACAAAAAAGAAAAAGCGCGATGAGCCTTATAACTTGGAGTCAGGTACGGACCGGGGCTGCAAAGTCACGTCATAGGGCAATAACGCGCCCTATGACTTGCCATAATGAGTGCTCTAAGCAAATGATGAATTGACAATAGTTGAAGGACCAAAACACAATACTTTCACCACATTTTACATCAACATAATCACTCTATCCAGAGACACACACACACTAAAAACACACACACATACAATGGCGCTACTCCAATCCTCAGCCTCATCATTCATCTCACAATTCCCAGCAATCTCCTCCATCAACACCCTACGCTTATCACCTTCCAACCGTCAAACCGGCTTATCAGTACGAGCAGAAGCAGCGGCTGGAATAGTACTTGTTGAGAAATCAGAAGCGGATAAGGTTAACCGCTTGAAAACGTCTTACCTTGAGAAGATTATTCCCTTGCTTAAAGAAGAGTTTAATTACACCAACATTCATCAGGTATATTATTATTTTTACTTTATCTTTATTATTATAATTCTTACTACTGTATTTAATTGTTACTATTTACAAACTAATTTACTAAGGGGGTGTTTGTTTCGGCTTATATAGCGGGCTTACGCCTTATGTGGTTTTCGGCTTATGTTTCATAAGCTCACATTTTGTGGCTTATTTTGAAACTTATGAGATTATGTAAACTTATCATGACATGATAAGCTTATATAAGACAGAAAATCTCAAAATAAGCCAGCAAAATGTGAGCTTATGAAACATAAACCGAAGACCACATAAGTCATAAGCCCGCTATATAGGCTGAAACAAACACCCCCTTAGTAAATTAGTATGAAAATAGTGTTATTGATGAAGATAAGTATTGAAATTATGTTACTTGGCTAATGGCTATATGAGATTACGAGGAGGATTCATTGGCGTTAGACATAGAAGAAAGTTATTGGAATGTTAATAGATGGTGTTTGGATGAATTTGTGAGTTTGTTATCTTGTTCATGTCAAAGTAGGACATTTTGACGTTGGGAGGCAAATAAACTATAAATTTTGCTAGGTGCAAACAACCTTAAAGTGGCCACGCCAACCTCCTGAAAAGGAAGGGCTTTACCTGGTTTGAGTATGTGTGGCGGTGGATTCAAACCTCGTGGATTAGTCGGCCAAAAGGTCGGAAACCATGGTTACCCAAATGCAAATAGAATGTAGTAGTAACATTATTATTGTGAAGAATGTAGCATTGTTGTACACCTTTTTAAGCAACACTGGGTAGGGAGGGGTTGTACACCTTTTTAAGCAACACTGGGTAGGGAGGGTATGCGTCTTTTGGTGGCGTGTCAATGGATAGATATTTTTGTAATCAAATAATCGAGCGGATGCGGGATGGACACACTCATTTCCAGCTCTAGTCACTTTACCTTACAATATTAGTATGCATATGTCATTAACGAGTGATTACTATGTTGGGTTATCGTACTTTGTATTTAGCAGACAAACACATTCATCCAAATGCAAATAGAATACTCTAGTTGACCAAAAAAGGCTTGTAATAGGTGGTTGATAGAGAGTTGATTTCGTTCATTATCTTCTACCAGTTAGGTTAAATTGTTTAAACCTGGTAAATAATTATCTTCTACCAGTTAGGTTAAATTGTTTAAACCTGGTAAATAATTATCTTCTACCAGTTAAGTACTCTCTCTGTAGTTTCGCAAGTACGCTACCTGTCAAGAAAGAAAGGTCAAGTGTAATGAGTTTAATTGCTATTTGCTCGGTCATAATGGTTTTATTTATTGACTGTCATATGGATTGTGTCATTCCTTCAAAAAGTAAACAAGGTTTTAAATGCAGATGCACTTATGTATATCTAGTAGTCTATGCCTTCATTCCAATTCATGGATAACAATATTATGCCACGCTACTGCTTTTGGAGGTTACTGTTTTGTGTCTATCTTTGAATCTTTCAGTTGATCTAATTGCCTGAATTCATCCGTTTTCACGTTTTGTAAATATATTATTTACATCTATCTATGTATCTGCCTATTGTTCGCCAACCGTTTAATGTATTTGGATTTGATTTAACTCAAATAAAGTTTAATAACTTGTTTTGATTTTTCATGTGAAATATGGTAGGTGCCGAAGGTTGACAAGATTGTTGTGAACTGTGGTATTGGAGAGGCAGCACAGAACAGCAAAGGTCTTGATGCGGCTATAAATGACATGGCACTTATCACAGGACAAAGGCCTGTAAAGACAAAAGCAAGGAATGCCATCGCCCAATTTAAGATCAGAGAAAATCAGACACTTGGAATCGCTGTCACCCTCAGGGGAAATGTAAGTGTCTTCCTTTTTGCTGAAACATTAATCTCAATATAAGTAAACCGTGCATATATATCAAATATTTAAATGAACAGAAGTTCTATGGTAGACACTGAGACTCTTTTTGTGTCATACATAATTACTCCTTTGGCCTATGAAAATTGCAACATTTATATTTGTGAGTTAAAATATGGAATTATTTACTTGCTTATTATAGTTATAAAGGACTGATGTTGATTTTGGGTGATTTCGTTTATGAGATTCCCCCTCTTTCTAGTGTCACATCATTTTTCTTGTAAATCATCAATAATAGCCATCAGCAAACCTAAAAAGCCAGACACAAAGTTATATGTGGTTCCAAGTTTATACCAGATTCTTATTATATCTTGTAAATTTTAGTATCACATAGTAGATACATCAAAGAAACACACTCCATTTAAGTGGAGAATATTTCATAGCAAAGTATGCCTATTTCTAAAGTTGATGAAATAGAACAAGTCAAACTGGATTCAAGTAAAAATGGGTAATATATAGTACTTGTTTGAATGGCTCAGACTGTGTTGGGTTTAGTGGGATAAATATAATCAGGAGGTTAAATGCATTAAAAACACAGGTTGGTAACTTTCAACCCGTTTGTCACTTGTCAGGATCCCTTCTAGCTTTATTTCCTGATTTTATCCTGTTGATCTGTTAGAGTTATCTTTACACAAATCAATCAGCTTGATAATTATAAGTTAATCGGCTGAATTTGCCACGTTTGCTCTTATTGATGCTTTTAGCTTGTGTTAACAGGTAATGTATGCATTTCTTGACCGATTCATAAACTTGGGTCTTCCTAGAACTCGTGATTTTCAAGGTGTGAGCCCAAACAGCTTTGATGGACATGGTAACTACAGTGTTGGACTTAAGGAACAAAGTGTGTTCCCAGAGCTTAGTTATGATGCTCTCGGTAAACCTAGGGGAATGGATGTTTGCATTACAACTACAGCTCAAACCGATAAAGAAGCGTATAAACTTCTAGCTTTAATGGGAATGCCGTTTCGTGAGGGTGCGGGACCCGTAGGGGTTGTCAAGAAGAAGAAGTTGAAATCTCACCATTTCAACACCAAGACCAAGGCAAAGTCAAGGAGATGATCTGCTCATGTGGTTGTAAACTTAGTTTGTTGTGATTTTTGTTAATTGTTGTAATGAATGATGATCCAGTGCATTTTTTTTTAATTAATATTCATGCTGTCGGGATCACGGCTTATATTATGTGTAGTTATTGTGCCATGATGCTATAAGCACATATAATCGCAATGTTTATTAGTAATGCAAGTCGAATGACCGAAATGTAAGACCTATGATGTTTGCATCCGACTGTGTAGCGTGGCTAACCATTTCTAATATATACATAAAATTTAACTCCACTGATGTTGTGGTAGCAATTTAGATCCTATTTTGAAGCACCTACTCATATTGTATTTATATATGTTTATAATGCAATAAATACACAAGAGTGAGGGTTTGTTGGAATGGTAAGAACTATGATCTCTTGAAGTTAAAGGTCAAGAGTTCCATTCCTGTAGGCTCTAGCTTCTTTTTTAACTTCTATAAATTCTTTAATAATTTTATATTCTTCTATACATGCCTCTATCCAAATATATTCCTTTTACATCTATTTACATCTAACTAGTATCTAACAATAAACAAAGCATCTTTGCTAAATTATAATTTTGCCCACTAAACAAATATACTTAGGCGTTCCAAAACCGGTTGAATAATGGGCTCTCGTAGTGGTTGGAACAAATATACACCTAGACTTTGCACTCTATACGCATGCTTAATGTTAGGCATATAATAAACCACTTAGATAATGGGCCAACAAAAGTTTTTTACTTTAAATGTTGTTACATGTAAGACTCATAGGCAGGTTTTCTATTTTGAATGTTTATTTAGCCTCTGCATCAATTCATTTGATTATTGTTGGACCCGATGCTTTCTATCGAGGTTTCTTCTTTCGTTTTTGAAATACGGTTACAGTTAGTTGAAAAAAAAAAAAAAAAAAACTAGCAAGACGCTAGTAAATACAACACTAAAAAGACAGTTTACGTCTTTTCATCTAGATTTCACTTTGATGTAATTTCAGATTTTCGCTTCTACAACATCTCGTGTGTAGCTTTGATGATGTGGTAAATCATTACTAGTATTTACGTTCTTTTGACCGACTGATTCACGTGCTTTGAACTCACCATCACATATCCTCAAACGATGTAATCCTCCTCTTTTGCTACATTAGAGTTGTTTGTGTCTAGTAGAAATTGAACTTGAAACTGATTGCAATTTCAACCAAAATCGACAAACTACATGAACGAAATTTACGATTTACTCTTAACTATATAGAAAACAATGATGATGTAGTCTATGGCACATACAATATTAAACTCGAAGGTAATCATTATTACTATATTTGAGCCTTAGATGATAAACGTAATAGTCATACTATTATGATAGTATTTGTTTGTGGACCATAATAATGGATGACCCGTGAAGTTGAGTGGGTCGGTAATGGTGTTCGAAAAAGGCACTTCACGGGTGGAATTATAATAATAGCATAGGTCCAGAAAGGAGTCACACCACTCGCATAAACCCCACCGATAACAATTTTGTATCTTAACAAATTTTTTATTTTTTAGAAATTGAGATATTTGAAGTATTAGATGATAATAGCAAAAGTGATGTTCACTTTGTTTTCGAGTTAATGTTCTACATGAGTTGTACTAGTACATGGTGTTTTGATTATGTCTTAGAACATTTTATAAACTTAAATTAAAATGGTTAATGTTCTGATTATGTCTTGGAACATTTTATAAACTAGTGGAGTTGATACTTGTACGAAACAACATAAGGTTGTTTTGTGACAAAAAAAAACACTAATTTTACACTCCTACTCATTCTTTTAAATCAATCACTTCAATCATGAGGTAATAACTTGTACTCTAAATTCGTTAAAGATTGTATACCTAGTAATCATTTTCATTTCAAAACACGAAGAAAAAGAAGTTGATGGACATAGCTATTTTAATATAACATTTACACCTAAAGTTTCTTGTGCCACAAAGTTCCAAACCTCAATCATGGATCACATCACTAGAGAGTCACAACTGAAAAATAGAATCTAAATAAATTAATATTAAAACCATAAAATGGAGCAATAAGAGGCGGATTTATTGATTTTAAGCTGAATATAATTTCATTTCAATTTGAAAGAGAAATTTCCTGCAAAAGTGATGCCTTTTATTTTAGTTGGGGTATGTTTTGCAATATTAGACTATCTTCGACCATCTTTTATTTCTTCATCTCCTTACACACAGAAAAAATAGCATCTTTTAAATATGTTCTTACTCCAAAACTTTTATCACTAAGTTACTTCATGTTCATAACATACTCCAAAAGTTGAAGAACGGTGGGATCACCCTGGTCCATGCCAAAAGTTAAAGAACGGTGGGATCACCCTGGTCCATGCATCATAAGGATGCCAACTCGACCCTCCCCCAAGGACTCGGCCCCAGGCAATGAGCACCTGTCCCAATGACTGTACTTATCAGGAGGTGGGCTTTGAACCCTGACCATTTTCTCCAATAGGCCCTCGTTGACCAGTCAATTTGAGCATTTGCAGTGGAAGGATGGTACCAATTGAAAGCTTTTAGGCCAATGGAGAGATTCGAGCCCCGGTCTATTGACACAAAGTTAGAAGCTCTTGCCATTGGAATAGAGGCCCATTGGTCATGTTCATACAATACTAATCAAACAAAATGATTTGTATGCAGAAAAATTGCATAATAACTTATCTTAATAAAATAGAAAAATACTAATAAGTTGAAATGATAAAGAAAAGAATTAAAATTGATAAATTAAATTTTTGAAGAAATGTAGTGTTACAACATATTTTAAGGAAATATCATCACCTCCAAAATTTTCTTCATATATAGAGCAAAGGTTGGCCGAGATGTATATCTCCATAAGTTCTTCTTCAAAACTCCATATTTGATGATGAAGATGGTTATGGAGCTAAGATTGGAGATGGTCTTAATAATTTTACATGAAGCACTAGCAGGAACAATATAGTCAAAGGCAGTATTTATATTCTAACGTTTCTTTGTGTAGCATTTTTAAAACTAGCATTTAAATAAAATCCAAAAGGATACATAATACTTGCCAAACAATCTTTATATTTCAATACTAAACGCTAGTCGCTATTTGCTCCAAACGCTTCTAACATGTTGTGCCCCAAACATATAGCTTAAAAAGAAAATCTAAAACCAGTTTGTTTTATTTAGAGTTCCAAATATATGATCTTAAGATATTAATAAGAGGTGTAAATAAAAGTTCACACCTATTGATTCATGACAATTAGTCATCTAACCTCAAATTCGAAAAAGGAGTTAGAAATCAAGCTAGAGATTCATATGACTTATGATTTGCTTATTTTCATTATACCAAAAACCGAATCCCAATTGCACGGTTACCTCTTACTCGAGTTTGTTTGATTCAGTTTGACGATTTTTGAACAAGAACATGTCTTATTTTAGTTGCGGATTTGCTAAATATACATTAATCATTTTCCTGATATTAAATAAACTTTTTCACTTGAAAATAAATGTCGATGGCGGGTAGTCGGTTATGTTATGCAATTGTACCATGCTCACAAGTCACGGTATTACTTCTTTTTGGTCCTATAAATACTCATAAAAGAGTTCATGTTATTCCAACAACCCACCAAACACACATCACAACATTCCTCAAACCTTAACAAATACGGTACAAATATCATAAGAAACCGTCTACATCTTCAAGTAAGCTTATTTACTTATATCTTATAATCTTAACAGTTTCTATTCATGCAATTAGTTTCAGTGTTGCATAATGCATGAATGATGTATAAGTTATCACAACATTATTGTTCTTGACTCAACAACTTTGGCATGCATCATGAAAAATATTCATTGATATCTATCTTTACACGAACTAAACATGACCGAAAATCATATTTTCATTTCTTCACGTAAAATCCAACATAAAAATTTGCCCATGATAACATTTCCTACATAAGTTGTAGCCTACTAGCCTATGTGTATCAAAGTGGTTGTGAGTTCAAGTCTCGCCCATCTGGTAATTTTTTTAAATAACTTACCATCATTTACTTTAACTGCTTTTCTGTTTTTACCTTTTTTACAGATGAGAGAAATGATATGGTTAATTGTAGTGGTGATGTTAGTGGGGAGTATGGGAGGAGTTAATGGTAGAAAAGTAAAAAGTGTAGAAGGGTCATTTGAGTACACAGCAATGAACTGCAGGGGTCATAGTGCGTCAATAACAGATTTTGGAGGGGTTGGAGATGGCAAAACATTAAATACAAGGGCCTTTCAAGAAGCAGTTAATAAATTGAGTCAATACGGCTCAGACGGCGGGGCTCAGCTGTTTGTACCGGCTGGCCAATGGCTCACTGGCAGCTTCAATCTTACCAGCCATTTTACTCTTTATCTTCATAAGGATGCTACTATCCTTGCTTCACAGGTATTTATTTATTTATTTTTAACAGAGTTGTAGTATTGATTGTTACTTGTTTTATGGCCATTTAGTTAAAAAAAAAGAAAAAAAAAAGTGCAGTTGCACCATATAAGTTTCATAGGCGTCGTCACGTCAACATGTAGCTTATAACATTCCTGTAATATAAACACACTCCCCAATATCATTCATATAACACCTCACAAAAAATACCAACTCACTCACCAAAAGAAAAAAAGAAGAAAAAAGAAGAAAAGAACACTTAACAGGATGTGATGGAAATGGCTATGACACGTATAACACAAAGGGGCGGTGTAGTTATAACGGTTATATGAAAGTTATGGATATCATTTTGGCCTTATAACATGCAAACGGTGCGCTAAACCGTGCTCTCAAATTGAAACAAACAAGTACTTGTTTGGCTTCTAAAGTCGCGCTCTCAGATTCAAACAAACAAGTACTTGTTTGGCATCTAAAGCCAAAAGAAATAATATGATGGGTATAACTTGTTTGCCCATATATAACTGATTTATATATACTATATTAGTATATTCGTCTAACAATAAATGTTCAGCTTAGAACGATTACATATTATAATCGATATTTTGTTCACCAATGAGATTATGAGACGCCATCATTGATTTTTTGGAAACTCGACAATTAGATAAACAAACATAATAATATTGACAGTTATTTTGGAACCGAAAGACTATATCATAGTTTGTAAAGTGAAACCACGTATTATCAAGCTTTTGCACTTAATAATGAAACGGAGTTGATGTGCACACCACAATCATGCATATGTTGTGTTATACTATGTGCATTAATAGTGTGATTTTCTGGTGTGCACATCACTTTTAGTGGTGTGTGCACAGGGGCGCAGCTTCTAAGGGGCGGCCAACCCCCCGAAATTTTTTTTGCGATGTAGGGGTATATAGTTTTCGTGTAGAAAAATTTCGGTATTTTCGGTTTCGCCCCCCCCCCCCCCCCCCCAATTTAATTCGGTTTCGACCCCCTATAGTGTTAGGAAAAAAAAAATTTAGATCCCGACCCCCCACTCAAAATTTCCAAGCTTCGCCCCTGTGTGTGCATATCACCTCCCATAATGAAAACTTCTCAATAATTTGGTTACTTACTGTGCGGTCTGTGAATCATGGATCAAGAGTATTGATATATGTGATAATTTATCTTCAAAAGTACACACATCCATAAAGTTAGAATTGTCTTGAACTGGTACATTTTTGGCTTGTTTCCAACATGTGACATTGATTTGGCCTTATTAAAAAGTTCCAAATTCTGATTGCAACTAAAAACTCGATTTGTGTTGCATATTTCTGTGTGGGCAACATGGAACGTGTAATATTGTTAGAAATAGTCCTATGTTATAGCACACCTATCTTTTATGACGACAAATGTGTTACCATCTCATTGATTCTTTATGGTAATATAAAAAACCAAAAATGAACAAAAAAAGTTATTAGTGGTAATTATATGTTTAAACCTTTATAGTGCACTTACCAAAGATTTAGAGATGATACATAGATGATTTGTAGTTATGTAACATGGCATAGTTAATAATTAGCTTATGGCATAATTAGCATAATGATACATGGCGTAATAACGATTTACATCGTATGACTTAATAAAATCACAGGATATAAATACATGGCCGGTAATTGATCCTCTACCATCTTACGGCCACGGAAGAGATGCAGCTGGAGGAAGGTACATTAGTCTCATATTTGGGACTAATCTCACTGATGTCATTATTACAGGTAAAATTTCCGACTAGACATACATTTATTTTTTTAGAAAGGCAACAATATATTAAAAACTCAACAAGAACAATACAAATAAACGGCATTCCTTCTCTTCAAGCAAGATAATTATAGAGAGGTAACCCGAACATGAAAAAGGTAGATGCATACCAGATAGAACCTGGGTGAGACATTACAAAAAAATTCTAACAAATTTGTTAAGGACATGTATTCTAACAAGACCATTGTGATAGGTGACAATGGCACTATCGACGGCCAAGGTTTACTCTGGTGGCAAAAGTTTCATGGGAAAAAGTTGAAATATACCCGACCATATCTTTTTGAGATCATGTACTCGGATACCATTCAGGTTTCGAATGTTACATTCCTAAATTCTCCATCATGGAATGTCCATCCAGTTTATAGCAGGTAATGATCATTTTACGCACATTATGTTCATCGGTATAGTGGGATATCCTAAATGCCATTATCTATCATGTGCAGACCACCCAACTGAATTGGTTATATTTAGCATATATACCTTTAATTGATTAAAAAACATGCTCCACTCCATTATAGTATTTTAACAAAATACTATAGTTGAAAAACATTAGTACCGCATCCATTCGGACTTATAAAGGGTTTAAACTTTTCTATGTTATACTAATGTGGGGATGGATTGTTACATTAACCTTAAAGTTTATAAATCGAACCTATTTTGACTGTTCTTGAACCGGTAACAAACTTTGTTGCTTGAGTCTAAATCAAACTGATATTAGTGTCTAACATATTATAGTTACTACCTAAAACTTTGGATTAATTTTTATTTGAGATACTGGTAGCTTTATAAGTTATTTGGCATTTTTCGCAGCAACATTTTGATGCAAGGAATTACAATTTTGGCTCCAATTCAATCTCCAAACACTGATGGAATTAACCCAGGTTAGTCTCAACCTCAGTCAGTAGTGTCTCGTTCTTTTCTTCAAATAATTGACATTCAGTAATTTTGATAAATTTTATGTTTAACAGATTCTTGCTCAAACACAAGAATAGAGGACACTTATATCGTCTCTGGGGATGATTGTGTGGCGGTTAAGAGTGGTTGGGACGAGTATGGGATCTCATATGGCATGCCTACACAGCACTTGATCATCAGACGTCTCACGTGTATCTCTCCTTACAGTGCCGCCATTGCATTAGGAAGTGAAATGTCAGGTGGAATTCAAGATGTGAGGGCAGAGGATATTGTCGCCATCAACACTGAGTCGGCGGTTAGAATCAAGACAGGAGTCGGGCGTGGTGGATTTGTGAAGGACATTTATGTAAAAGGCATGACACTTCATACCATGAAATGGGTGTTCTGGATCACAGGAAACTATGGTTCACACGCTGATACTCACTGGGACCCAAATGCAATTCCAATTATCGAGAACATAAACTACCAGGATGTAGTGGCAGAAAACGTGACAATGGCTGCTCGACTGGAGGGGATTGCAGGGGACACTTTTAAAGGGATTTGCATATCAAATGCGACCATTGGTATGAGGGTCAAAGCTAAAAAGGTCCCATGGACATGTACTGATATCGAAGGGGTGACTAGTGGTGTGGTTCCTAAGCCTTGTGACTTGTTGCCTGACCAAGGGCAAGACAAGATAGGAATGTGCACTTTTCCTCAAGATAAATTAGAGATTGACAATGTTGAGCTCAAGAAGTGTTCTTATGTAACTGTCTAATTGCGAGGTTCTCTCTTTCTTTAGTAGGTGTTTTCTTTCGATTACTAGTATTGTATGCCTTGAAAGATGTATATTGTGTTGAATTTTCAGTTCTGATGCATCTATATCATATATGAAGTTAATGGATTGCTTAATATAATACAGTATATCAGATATTGACTTCTTTCGAAGTCTCTTACCTTATATACACACTCCGTACCTTTTATGAACGCTTGACTTGTTTTGTTCGGTTCTATTGTTTTGGTTTAATGCATTGATATCCTACGTTGCATAAAATCAATCCTTGTGATATGAACACTTTGACTGGCAATGTGTCAATTGTTCATGCCCTTAACAACTTATGTCGCATATGACACTTGGTTCACTAAGCGTCGGAAGTCGTGGATTTTTTGTGCATAGTCAATTCACAATCTCCACCTAGCTATGATAAATAAAGACTTAAAATCTACAAGATTCAAGTTCATCTACACACACTCTAGAACTGAAAATATATAGTAACTTGTTATAAAACAAGTCTTAAGTTTATCACCACCATTCAAAAAAAAAAAAAAAAATTAAAAAAAATTAAAAAAAAAAAAAGGTCAAAGAAGAGGTAAGTAGGTGATTCTTTTTTCATTTTGGCAACCCAGACACAAACTAGAAAGATAACACATATTAGCAGTTTGGAAATTCTGAAACCGGAAAGAATAAACACTAATGAATAAACTCGAAAATAACAAATTCTGCAATGCGGATGTTTGTACTTTCTAAAAGTGGAAAGAACATTATGGAATGCAGTACAATAACTGTAGGATCATGTCATAATTGTCTAACTAGTTATACAAATATTTATAACACCTATGCATATATTTTTTACTCAGTGAGTCGGGTCAGGATTGAATTTTACAGATTCCCTCCAGATAAGCTCTTTGATATTCTCCTCAGTGCAAGATGGCTGCTCGAAGTCAAAACTGAACGGCCTGGGACAAACAGGTTCCTCATTGATATCGTGAAGGGGTGCCAAGTATGGGTGACAAAGAGCCTCATCAACTGCAAAAACAAAATATGAATTTCAGATTTGAAAGGATTTTACTGTTAAAATTCTTATAGCGACTTCAGATTTGAGTGTTTGGCAAGATTGATTGTAATTCTGATCAACATATCAAATATTATACCTGTAATACGCCTATTTGGGTCGAAGACAAGCATCTTTTCCAGTAAATCCAGAGCTCCAGGAGATTTATCTGGGAATCTAGCCGGGAATTGTTGCTTTGGATACTGAGGAAGCTGTCTCACGTATCTACGGGCATTATCACTTCTGAGAAATCCAAGACTCGCGTCATCTGGTGATCCTATGAGCTATAACAATAAACAAAAGACACCATCAGGCCACCTGCTTAGATATATAACAACTGACACATAATGATTGGACGCTACTCGTATACACCATTTACCTACATTCTTCATTTTGTGGGCCCTACTCGATTCTTCTCACATCAAGTAAATGGAACCCACAATCACATCTTTGTCACAAGACAAATAAAATTGTCAAAATATAAGATATCATACCTTTATTCTTTGTTCTTCATTTCCCAAATTGAGTAATGGGGACAACTAAAATGTTACCTGGTCTTGCTTATGATCTTCGAAATATTTAGCATTAAATAACTAAATTTGGAGAACCGGACGAGTAGTTGCTAAATTAAACAAAACCAACTATCGAGATACATGTAGATTTACCAAATTATCATCAAATTCTGTTACTTGATAATGTTATCCTAATTATGTTTCTTAAAGTCGCAATAATCATTTTGAAACCACACATCCATAATTCACCTAAGGTAATGTAAGAAAATTTTGATTACCTCTGTGATAAGTCTAAGTTGATGAACATAATCTTTCCCCGGGAACAAGGGTTGTCTGGTCAAAATTTCACCAAGTATGCAACCTACAGACCAGATGTCAATGGCTGCTGTGTACTCTGAACAATTTAGTAGCAATTCTGGGGCCCGATACCATCGAGTAACAACATACTCAGTCATGAAGTCTGTTTCAGAAGTTGTCCTTGCAAGTCCAAAATCTCCAATTTTTAGGTCACAATTAGCATTGAGGAGTAAGTTGCTTGGTTTTAGATCACGATGCAAGACATGTGCAGAATGAACATACTTGAGTCCTCGAAGTATTTGGTAAAGAAAATACTGCATTCCAAGTATCAAAGTGTTAATCACAAAGAAATCAAGCTCTACTGGGATAACATATATTTGCACCCAAAAGTTGAACAAGGCAAATGTTCAAGACATACCAAACTAGAAGAAAACATTGGGATTTAGGAGGTGTTTCAATGTGCTATGCAAGTAATTAGTGTTGGAAAAACGGTTTTCTGATTCAGATTTTCTAGTTTTTAAATGCCAAAATAATTAGCTTCGGAAAAACAGATAAGGAGTTGCTACAAGCTTATTATTATTAGATTAATTGATTATCTTTAACTTCTAATGAAGTAACCTCTAGTCACCCAACATGCTGAATCAAAGAATTCTACTCACTAATATAATAAATGCAATATCTAACATAGAGAAGAGTAGGGCCAAACCCGACAATGATCATCAGCCAAAGGTTGATTAGAGCGTATTATCTGATGAAGATCGGTGTCCATCAGCTCATAAACGATGTATACATCATTGAAATTTTCCTTTAGCGGAGGCCGTATGATGTCTTTGATTGCAATAACCTGCAGAGGTTGAACACCAAGCTAAAATTATAAATGTGTAGAACGCTATAAATAGATACACGTTAACATAAATGGCAATAAAATGCAAATCAGTTATCTTTGAGAGACAATCCACATTTCCCTAGAATCTTCAGTGTCTTTATTTGTAGAAAATATCAAAAAATTTGTTTCAAACATCATGGATGGTAGTCCAGTCCAAATGCCTGTTATGCATAACAATAAAACCGATAACAGAGAGCCAATAGTTTCTTTTGCCGATGATTTTAATGAAAGTACATCTTTTGTATTGGAAACGAGTACATGAGGTAGTTGAATAAATGGAATTGGCCATGATAATCCTATATGTTCTTAAAACTGAAACCAGGATAACTTAACATTTTTTAAAGGAAACCAACAAGTTACAAGAAGCAACTGAACAGATATAGTTATTAACGCCAGCCAAATTCTATGTTAGAGGACAGATATTGATATACACATTAGAAAAGGTTGATAACACATGATTTCTATGAAAATAACCACATGTATCAGTAAAGGAAATTTACATTTTCATGATCCATGTGGCGGAGAAGCTTAATCTCTCTTAAAGTCCGTTTGGCATCGATTCTGTTGTCAAATGCATTACCGATTTTCTTTATGGCAACTTCTTCACGTGTCTCTGAATTCATAGCAGCACTGCAATTAATTGGACGAAAGTCAGTTTTCTTCAGTTTCTTGAGACAAGGAATAGATGAGAGAATCACATGTATGTTAGTATATAACCATTAATGATATAAAATCCTCAACAGCATTAGACACTCTTGAAATGCCCAAAAGAAGCACCTTGGCGTCCTTACACAAGGATTCCAGTGGCGAATTCAGATTTTTTTACCATAACAAAAATTTGGGGGGTGCACTCATCAAAAAATAGTAATAATCAGGGAATGCACTAGCATATCCTGGCTTCAATGTAGTTTCGCCCATTCCAAGAATTTCCTAGCCCTTTGGGGAAACCTGTAATCCAAATGTATACAACCACCTATTGGCAGAGACCTATAGGAACAAACTCAACTTTTCACCACCTTTATACATTTGTTCTCTCGTTTTCCCTCTAAATTGTTTACGAGGATAAAAGCATGTTCACAAATTCTCACACTAGGACCAATTTAAGGGGGGTTAGCAGGCTTGTACTCTTGGTGCTTGCAGGTCATTTGATGTACATCTATCTGGACTAATTTAAGCGCATCAGTCATAAGTTTGATAGATTTGAGACAAGAACTGCAAATGGCGGCCAGTCTCGTACATAGAATAACTCAAACAGCCAAACACTCCATTTTACAGAAAAATTGAAAGCTTACAATAAGATCAAGACAAACATTAATCCGCAAAAGACTAGCAAGTAGAAGAATCCTATATCCTAATCCAACCTTATACCTTAATCAACGTCCTATGTCGATCTTTTATCCAATTTCCGTTTCAGGAAATCAAATGATTAATATCAGGAGAAAGTAAGTGATTTACATCTATCCCAATAATCCATTTCTAAATTGAAAATCTGTCACCATTCACACACACAACAAAATTTCCCTATTCTCACACCAAGTTTCTAATTCAATTAAAATTAAACTAAACACCAAAAATTATAACATCAAACAACCACCAAGGTGTCCTAGTGGTTAGGCACCATGATATCCTGACAAAAGATCTCAGGTTCAAACTTCACTAGGTACACATCTTGGGGGTGTCCAGGGTCAGAAACGGTCACCATGAACTTGAACATAGAAAACCTCATCCATTTAGCCGTTTTTACCAAAAATGATAACATAAAATAAAAAATATTAATTACTCCATCCTTCTCAAAATAACTGTCCACCAACAAAAAAAACACACAGTTTAAAAAAAGAATCATCATTATAGCTTTCTCTTTCTTAGATTGGCAGTTTTCCCTATAACTTCTTTAAAGTTTGTAATAATAACCTCAAATGAACCAAAAGGCTCTTGGCCCAGCAGTAACCTAGAGTTTGTGGGTTCAAGTCTCATTGGAGACATGTGAGATAGAGCGTAGTATGGTAAACTTGATCTAAATCCCCTATCTATTTTTAGAAGTGTACGATTAATTTGGGACAACCCAAAAAAGAAATGTAGACAAACAACCGAGACAATCATTAAACATTATTACACAAAAAAACAAACATAAAAACAGATCTACATCCTATGACTCTATAAATATATACACCTACAACAAATTGCCAAATTAAGAAAGTTTGAAAATGTCATACCAGACAATACCATAAGCCCCTCTGCCAACAGGTCGAATAGGAGGAACATATTTTCTAGAAACCTCAAACAAATTCCCATACACATTATACTGAACATAACGACCACCATGTGTCACAACCCCTTTTATATTATTATTACTAACATGATGCTGATCTGCACCTCCTCCTCCACCTGTACTTGCAGAGTTTGACTCCATTATTGACATTTCTTTTTTTCTTTTTCTTTTGTTAATGGGTCTTGTTGATAAAATGGATTTGAGGGAAATGAAAAAGAGAGAAAGAAAGAAGATGGAAAATGGGAAGCTGGTGACAAATTTAAAAAAGATTTTCTTTCTAACTGTAACTTTAATGGAAAAGTGTCAGTGTGGAAGTCCGTGAAGTAACTTGACTTTATTTTCAAACTTTTTGTGCTCTTGACGTTGACTTGTAAAACTCTTTGATCTAGCCATACACTTGGTAGGCTAAATTTACGTTTAACTAACTGTGGGTTTTTTGTTCATGCAATAATCCATGATCACGACTTAGAAAAATTCACGTAGTTGAAGCTTTTTCAATTATGGGCGTCTTTCGCGCGAAGCATTTAGAAATATTTAGGAGGTGTGAGCGTTGATCATTATACTGTTCGTTTGTCAAGCGGAAAGTTGTTTTATTTATTTTTTTAAAATGCTCAATTTTCAACGTTACATATGAAGTAACTTTAGCAGCGTTGAGCATTTATAAGCTGTTTACACATTATAATTACACGTACTGATACGTTACCAATCGTTTTTAGATGCTACTGCTCACTGCTGCTATTTTTATCAAACACACCCTCCATCAGATATTTACATAATTATACTAGTTACACATTTATTAAACCTTATAAACAAATAATTAATAGTCGTTTATCTAAAAATAAGCATCATGTATCTATACATACGTCGTACCTACAAAACTTCATTAAAGAAACAAACATGCCCTTATGCATGCTAATTTTATCGAAATTTACTACTTCAATCAAACTAACATTATGTTCTTACTTTTGAATTTGACTTAATTGTCTTAATATAAAAACATACATTAAAAATATGTGTAAAAAATGTTTGTTCAAAACGTAACTCATTTCTTATTTAAATATAACTTAATCATACTACTAAATAAAAAGCGCATACAATGGTTCAATGTCAGATAACCACTTTTTAATTAAAGAGTAATGATAAATAGGCCTGCTAAAAACACATTACTCCGACCAGGTGCAATTAAGCTAAATCGAACTCTTTTACAAAACTTAATTTTACGAAGCAAAATTTCATCTATGTCTCGGATCTTTTCTAGTTTCGCCCCCTGATCATAGCGTACTTTGGTCTTTGGTCACTTTGGTCTTTGGTCAATTCTCCTATCAAGATCAAATAAAAAAACATTGCAATTCAACAAGATGCATGCATTCAAACCATCCCATCCCACTTCCTTCTTAACTACGTAGTACAAAAATAATGCACAAGTAATAATGCATATCCTAATAACTTTATTAACGGCCCACATAAACCATCTTCTAAAACAGACTCGTCATGTGCAATGTTTTTTGTTTTTAGCTTTTTTATTTATTTGGGTTTGAAACAAACACAACGAGCTAAACCTTAACAAAATGCGTCATCGTGACCAACTAAATACAAATGGCAATGCCTGAAGACGTACACCAACGGGTAACCGATACATGTGACTTATGACTACCCACCCACATACATCTGCATTCTTGATATCTTACTATAAATAGAGAAACACAAATGCACAAGATAAAATGTCTATCCACCCACTTTGGCATTGCGTGTCTATCTTATAAATACACTTGCATCCTAACCTTTGCGCTTCGGCATATATTATTGTTTCATCATATTCACATGCGCTTTTTATAGACTTGAATTGGGGTTTATACTCATGAAAGGAAGATAAGCAAACTTATGCCAAATTAGAACCCAATGCCGAATCTATTTGAAGAAGTTTAATTGACTCGACCATTAAACGCAAGAAATATATACATGGGATATGATGTCCTCAACTTCTAATCACTGGTTCGAGTGAGTTACTCACTTGTTGTCCAATGCCGAACAATAAGCTTGGTACATGTACCAATTTGAAAGAAAAAAAAATTAAAAAAAAAATAAAAATAAAAAAAATGATACGTTCTGAAAATGTAATGTTAGATGGGCAAAAACGTTGTGGTCTATGAGATTATTATAGAAGCTGTATATCTCAGTCTAGCACACTTCTTCGCTCAAGTATGTAATGTGAAATATAATGGCATGTTTATGTAAATTACGTAGCGTATAATAGAAGTGTTTAAAAATACTGTGATGAAACATAAGTAATTGTTGGTTATGTGTTGTTTGTTTATTAAGAGGCTTTAAATCTGAATCTGATTTGTACATCTGAATTCGAAACATAAAGATCTGAATCTAAATAATATAATATTATTGGTTCTTCTTTTGTACAAAATGTGTAAATGATATAAATGTAAAGCAAATACATAAACTTTTATAAACATTAAATAAAATAATTGAGTTATAAAACTAACACAACCTAGCAACGTGGAAAAAAATGTTTTAAAAGAAAATTCTCAAGAACATTGTGTCACAATTTGATCTCGTAAGATAGTAATATATTGTTGATATGTTATACTCGCATATTGTTAAACATCTTCACTAATTTGTAAACTGTCATTATCAATTAATGTACGATGAGAAGGTTACGAAAATAGTAAAACATTTTGTAATATACTTAACATTGTCATTTAACTAATCTAAATATTTTCAAAGAAAAAATGTATTCAAGTTTATGCTTAAAATACGCACGCCACAATTTGATTTCACAAACGAGTTATATATTATTATTGTTTAAAAGACTCTTATATTTGAGTGTTCTCGCCGTCATCATATTAAATATTTAACATTTTTTATTTAAAAAAAACGATGCAATTCTCTTTAAATGTTTATCAATACCAAAAGAAAAGTCGAAAAAGTATCTAATAAAGAAAAGGAACCAAAGAAAAAAAGATAAAGTAAAAAAGTAAAAGAAAATTATTAATTAAAAAAATTAAAAGAAATGTGAAGAAAAAAAAAGTTAAAAAGACATTAAGAGGTAGGAAGATATTCCCGCCATATCTTGTTTATAGAAAGTTTTGTGCCTTTGAACGAGGAAAAAAACGCACTTTATGATCAAAATGTTTGACCGCATATGAATGAATCAGATTAAAAGGCCGAGATATTTTTTGAAAAAAAACACCACCAAAGATAAATACGTAGATGTAACTATTATATTAGGAAATTGATTTGCACACTTATGTTTTTTGATTGAAACACTCTATTTTGTGCATTACATATAGTTGTATAATGTTTACTGCTTATACAATTAAGTGTTAATCAAAATAAAAAATGTGGAAATCACTTGTAAAATTATGTTAGATGCCTATTTTCCTTTGGTTATTCATTGACTCATTGCCTAAATGAGTCAATAAAGCTTGAACGCATTATAACAACTTTTCTAGATTAGTGGTCTCTTTGGTTTGCTGGTATAATCTTTAGTAAAACGGAAACCATTGTTAAATGACAAATATTCGTTGCTCCCTTTAGAACATTTTTTAGTATATCATTAACGATAAGATTTAAACCCGTGTCTTGGTGGTTATGAGCATCTTAAGTAATGTATACCAGCAACCAATATTATTGGTTGACCCACACGTAACAAATTAATAATGAGAAAAAGCCATTCGAGTTTATTCATTGGTAAACGTCATTAAGAAACGTATTTTCTAAACAATGATCTGTATCGACCCCAACTTATTTGACTCGTGTCTAAATTCTCCATTTTGACCCGTTACCGGAACTACCTAACCCGTCTATTTTGCCATCTCTAGTAGCAGCCATGATGTGTTAGTCTTAGCTATGTAGTAACTTCGCACACGTTTGTACTTTGTAGCAATTTAAGTTGGTTTCATTGTTCCATGTTCAGGTTTTTCTGTTAACATCAGTTAGAGCACTTGGTTTAATAACGTGATGAGGAGCATTATGCCTACGTGGCATGCGTTAACCCCAAGTTAACATCAAGTTATTATACCACCCTCCTCAAGTTATGGCTTGAGTTATAACTTGCGTTGCCATGGTAACGTAGAGTTAACTAGCTGGTGGACAAAAAAGTTGTCATGTGTGTGTAATTTGTAAATATTTAAATATAGATGAGTCCCAAAAGGTGGTGTTGAGGTTGAGTTATAATAAGGGGTGTTTTTTTTTTTTTTTTTTTTTTTTTTTTTTTAAGTTTGAAATTTTAAAGCTGATGTGGCGCTCACATGACGCGAGGTTAAACCATAACTCGAGGGCACCACACCGAATGCTCTTAGTATTTCTGGATTCTAAAATATTGTATCCACTTCAAGTAAAACATTTTCAATAATGTTTTTCTTGTATAAATATACAGTATATTCTTTCGTTATACGTGGTCTCGAAAACAAAACAATGAAAATAGTTGTTTACTACATGCCTCAGCTTATCCTAAACATTTCTTATCGCAACATGTTCCTTACCAAATTTTATGTCATAATTTCCATCATATAACTTCAGACCACATAATAAATATATTAAAAAGGCGGGATTTACTGTATTACTGTAGCAGCACTGTAGCAGCTACAGTGCTTGCTACAGTTGACTGAACAGTGAAATGTGTGAGCCCCGGTACTGTAGCACCGCTACTGTAGCAACAATGTTTTTTTTTTTTTTTTTTTTTTTTTACTTTTTAAATTTTTAATTTAGTCCGTAATAATTTTTTTCCCCAACCGTTTTATTTCGATTTTAGTTTAGACACAACATTCTCGCAACAACGCGCGGGTATCTTATAAAAACATTAGGTAAAAAAAAATACAAAATTCTATTATAAACAGTGTAAACCAAAAAACACAAAATGTACAAATACTATATTCCAAAACACGCCCGCAGCATCGTGCGGGTTTACCCGCTTGTTTAAAAGTAATGTCTTAAAACATCATGTCCCGTATGATACAGTTACAATAGTACTATTGAAAACTAAAAATAGAACAATGCAACAATAATGTCCTGTGTAACCTCATTAAAATGGTCGACTCGTGAGCAATTACCTGAACAAGATAGTTGAGCAAACTAGACTACAGCACTCAAGCGTTACATAGAAATGAAAATAAACAAATGCAGTGGATAAAATTATAAGGAATCTTAAAAAGAGTATATATGTATGTAAAGATACAAAAAAGGGGGTTGTGCATAGCCAACTTGCAGTTGAACAGCTGCAAGTTTTCATTTAATCAAAATTAGCTGGCTAAAGGTCCCACTGCTCCTATCACCCCAATCAAGTTCATCACTTTTTCTTTAAAAGAAGATGCTTGCTTGCTTGTTTTGGGACCCCTTTGCAACATCTATCTTGTTTTTATCTCAGCTTTTTTTATACAGTTTTATTCCAAGTGTACATGATTAAAGTATAACGGACAGCAAAGTATATGTTTTGTTTATCCTTAAGGGCTGCTAGCAACTATACGATCTCAGTCTACGCAAGGTATAGCGATTGGTAAAAGGTGAAAGAATAATGATTGAATTATTTAAAAAGTAATACAAAATGTGTGTACTAATGGTGTAACTTTAGGCATCAAACAAAAGAATGAATGATAATATTATAACTTTTGAGGATTAACAAAATACAGGATAAAGAAAAAAAGAAAACAAAAAAAAAGGTTAATAAATATTAAATAGTAACGGGATTATAGAGAATTTGCAGACCTTCGGCTCTTTAGTCGTGAAATAGATTGCTGTGCTATCTCCATCTATGATTTCTGCTGCTATCGCCTTCACTTGTATCGGAACCTCTATCACCGGGTTGTATATCATTTACTCTACTATTGTCAACCTTAAAATCACGACTAGAAAGCGAAGGTTCTCTTCTTTCCTGCAAATTAAAGAAAAGAACCGATTATTCTCTTTTCGGGAAAAAGTCCTACGACAAATGTAACATTTCCTTTCCAACAAGTTTTAATCAAAAGTCATTTATTCTGCCTATAAGCAATCATTCCAACATAATTATAATATTTAAAGGATTCCTCTATCTTGTTATTTACTAAAAGGAAAAGTTAGGTTATTTGCCCATTAGTGATCATAACAGATTATTAATAATATTAAAAAGATTCCCTTATATTGTCTTTTACTAAGATATTTGACAAATAGTTAACATGTTTATAAAACTATGTTGCCTAGTCAAATGTACATATATTGATTTAATTCCATAAATGTTCATCATCGACATCAAGTAACACTACAGGCAATTGAATACTAGTCGCATTCTTTTGTTAACACTGTCAATCAATGCATTTATTTTAGGACAAGGGAGAGTGATACATATGGCGAATATTGCCAATATCCAACTTTTAGAATTGGAACAAAATAAAAGGGCCCGGAAGACAACTGTCTCGATTGTGAGTGCATGTTTAAAAAAAAATTGAGTGCGAATAAGACTAGGTCCGTTAACTACTCACAACCTCATAATGAAAGCTACATATTGGAAGAATAATGCTTACAGTGGGAAACAGCAAGTCATCGGCTTCTAGCATGTGGAGTACGTGCCCCATTTTCGGCCTTTTTTGTGCAGCTGGATCTACACACCGGAGAGCCACCAAGAGTATACGTTTTAAAGCTTTTGAAGATGGCATCTCGGGTAACTTAGGATCAACCACCTCGTCAGCTTTACGGTTGCCAACCATTGTTTTCAACCATTCCACTAAGTTCACCTGTAATTAGCATTTGCTTCAAAATTGTTTGGACAGAGAACAAACTATAAATCAAAAAGGTTATTAATGTGTTTCAGTACTCATACTAACCTCTCCTTGTGGTCGACCATAATCAACCGGATTTCTCCCTGTAATTAGTTCCATGATAAGTATTCCAAAGCTATACACATCACTCTTCTCAGTTAACATGCCCGTGCATGCGTACTCTGGTGCAACATAGCTGAAGAGAAATAACTCGTACTAATTTTAGATCAAACAGAGCAGTTTTCTATTTCAAGATTGATATGCAGTTACTAATTTTTTACAGAGTAATAATGATACAATCACTGCACTAAATTATTGCACCGAACACCAGGAGCAGAGAAGTATCACTGTCTAACTAGAGGTAAATTTTACAAAAAATGGGAATTTAGAAGGTGTTAAGTTTTGACCTCACATGTTTATATCCTATCACCTTTGTTGATGGAGTGTTTTGACATATACAGTAACAACATGAAGTACAAGTAAAAGCAATAAAGGATCAATCACAGAAACCAGTGATACTTACCCAAAAGTTCCCATTACACGAGTAGTCACGTAACTTGTATCGGAACCCAAAAGCTTAGCAAGCCCAAAGTCGGAAACTTTAGCATTCCATTGACGATCAAGTAATATATTGCTAGATTTGATATCACGATGGACAACTTTTGGTTCAAGACCCTCGTGAAGATATGCCAAACTGTAACAGCAAGAATGCACAGTGTAAACAATAAAGATGGATGATGGATCTACAGGCATTTTTATGCTAATAAATGTGGACAAGTGATTTCTAGAGACAAGTTTGTACAAAACATACCCCTTAGCAGTTCCCTGAATGATATTCATACGAATACTCCACGTTAAAGGGCTGACATCCCCGACATCCCCATGAAGCCACTGGTCCAGATTCCCATTGTCCACATACTCATAGACAAGCATCCTGGCAAAGAACATTTAATGAGAATAGCAAAAATGACTAGTGGTGGTCATCCTTTCTATAAATGCAGTTCATGGTGAACAGTTAAACACCGTACTAACACATGTAGATGTTGACAAATTGCTAACCGCAACTATATACTTCTTTAACTTTACATTTCTTATTACTACTACTTTTATCATTGTGTGTACATATCCATCCTAATTCCTAACATGATTACGTCACACCAAAGTTCCTTGGCTATGCTAGGGTAACAGTCCAACTTTCCTCTTTCATATTGAAAAAAAATGCTAAATTTTGTGGTTTAAAAACTCGGCCATGAAATAACATTCTCAGCAAACATAATTTGCATCTGAAAGGATAGCGGAAAAACATTACCTGTAGGCTCCTTCAACACAATATCCTAGAAGACGAACAAGATTCTTATGTCTCACACGCCCAATTGCTTCTACCTCCACTTTAAACTCCCTCTCAGCTTGACCCCTGAAAAACATATACAAATTTCCAGTGAGTCATTAACTACATCAAAAATTGTATATTACTAACTCACTAAGACCCCTGACTTCCCCTTTGTTCTATGATCAGTTGATCACATTAAACCCTTGAACTCAACAATTTTATAACTTTTCACATAGACATCACAAATTCAACCACCACTAAATGGCCTAGCGGTAAGGTCCTTGGTTTCCTCACAAGAGGTCAAGGGTCCAAATCTTGCTAGGGGTGGCCAGGGAAGGGGCGGAAACAGGGAAAACCTCATCCGTTTACCCGTATAGACATCACAAATTCAATTGTCAAATTATCCTTAACCACTGACTAATCACCGTTGAACAAGAACATACACAGAAAAGCCTAACTAGCTTCCTTATAAAAGTATCATAATTCATAAACCATGCAATACATTACATCAAATTCCATACAAAATTGCATATCACTAACAAATTAAACAAGTCCTTACTCCTTAGATAGAAATCACAGCTTAGATTGTCAAATTATCCTAAACCACACCTATTCCGCAAATTCCATAACTTTATACCAAAAAGCACAAAACTTTACCTACAATTAAGCAAATTCACACTAAAAAGCAACAAAATTTACCTAAGCAACAACAAAATACACACAACTTTATAAAAAAAAAGCAAGCAACTTTACCTATTATTGAGCAAATTCTTAACCGCAACACGCGTATTATCCGCCAAAACACCACTATAAACAATCCCATACCCACCTTCACCAATCACATTCTCATCATCCAAACCATTAGTAGCAGCCTCCAATTCCCTCAAAGTATACCACCTCCCCCACCCCAAATGCGAAACCTGAGGCAAACAACCACCACCACCACCATCACCACCACCACCATTACCACCACCACCACCACCACTAGTAGCCCTACTCTCACCACTACTCTGCCTATCACTAAACACCACCCTATGCTCCACCTTCCCTATATCTATCTGGATCTCAGGCACCATCATGCGATGATCCACCACCGTTGGACCACCACCACCACCATGGTCATGATTGTTTATCTCCTTAATCTCTTTAATGGGTGTTTGGGTATGGGTTTTTGTTTTCTTGCTGTTGCTGTTGTTTCTGCGACGAGATGTGATGCAGACTGAAAGAAGGAAGAGAACCAAGACGATGATTGCTCCGACAAAGATTCCGACGACGACCCATAAACGGAGACCGAAGATTGATGTGGGTTTTGAGAGTTCACTGTTGACGAATGCTTTGTCGTATATCGACATTTTTATATGTTTTCCGGTGCAGTGTGTGTGTGTGTGATAAAGAGGAGAGAGAAGAGAAAGTGTTGTGGTATTTGTAGTAAAATGTTTTTATTATTGTTATTGTTATGTGCTGGTTTGGTTTTTTTTTTTTTTTTTTTTTTTTTTTTTTTTTTTCAATTATTGTTTTCCAGGTAAGGACTTGACGTTTTGTGTAGTTACATTTTGGTCCTTTTGGTGGTAGAGTGAGGGGTGGTTGTGTGAAGGTAAGAAAGTTGATGGGTTGTAAATGTAATAAAGGCATATCGAGAAAACAATTTTGCTTCATAACTTAGACCATCTGTAATGGAGGATCACACCTTGGACGCGTCGGCTTTTGTTGCGACGATCCACCTTGGACGTGTCGGCAAGCGAAAAAGGGATTTGACCTAGTCGTGTACCAAGCTTGGCAAAAATTAAATAAATGAATAGAAAGTATAAGCTTCAATGGGCATATTAATTGTGATTTTGTTTGTTGTTTGTGTTATGGGAAATGAAAAAATGGCGTTATATGTTTTTGAACCGGTGAAGCAACGAAGATGATTAGTCTTTTTTTTTTTTTTTTTTTTTTTTAATATTTGATAATGATGTTTTACAGTTTTAGCCCTTAGTCTTTTAAAAAACAGGTATGGTTAATAACAATCCTAAAAAAATTGCAAACTTAATTCTAATTAAATGTATACTTTTAATTTATTATTTTTTTAGTTGTTGATGGAATTTTAATTTTAGTGTTTAAAAAATCAAAAATGAAAAAAAAAATGTGGTGATCACGGTCGTCTTATTATGTTAAATTGGTTGTGAAAAAAGTTGTACAAAGAGAAAATTAAGTTTACGATGATGTGCCAGTTATGACTGCCACGGTCATGTGTTCTTTTTATTACACGTAATCTTAAACACTCAAAATACCTTATTATAGTTTTATTTATAAACTTCTCTCTCATTATTTTATATATTCATTTAGCAAAAGTAAATGGCGCTTAAATTAACGGGAAATTGGCGATTGAAAACTAACGGCGTGTAGGATAAAGGGACATTCACAAAAAAAAGCCCTCCAAACTATGTAACAAGTTACGAAAACTACATTGAAAATCTTGTTATTAACGAATTTTTTATATAACAAACATTATTTATCACATATATAACAAATATCTAGCGATTTATTTAATAAAGGATACACCGATGAAAATGCCTATAGATTACGAACAAAGGTAGCCCAACATTGATGTGCTTTTTACATACGTATAATTTTATAGAAAATGTTGAATTTTAATACGTAGTATATATTTAAAAAAAAAAAAAAAAAAAAAAAAAAAAAAAACTTTCAAAGCGCACTTTTAATATAACTAATAACTTTAAAAACTGCCTTAGAGTTTGTTTAATAATAAAGAAAGTTACGCTTACCTAATAATTCAATTGTCGTTAACAAAATGTTCGATATAAAACAGGCACCAATCACATGTCCAACCGCAAGTGGATTTGTTCACGCCCCCATCCTCTTTTAGCAAATATCTGAGCAACTTTATTCAAGTATCCGACATCACTCAACTTTCAAGAAGACATTCTTTTTAAATATCACTAATATTTAAAGCTTAATGACAGTTCTCAGTTTTGTGATATATAACAATATAACGAAAAAATGTTACCCAGCAACGCACGAGCAATCTCGCTCGTTTAATTCAAATTCAAACTCATGTATTTAAAATAAAGAATATGCAAACACAAATTGATGTTGCCATACATTGTTGCCGGGCGCGTATAATTGTTTGATTTATTAGCAAACGATTTTTTTTTTTTTTTTTTTTTTTTGCAACTTTAATAGAGTCAAACGCAAAAAAGAAAAAAAAGAAGCTATGGGATGTTTCAAGTTCTTCGTTGCTACTTTCACAACAACGCTACTTTTACATATATTGTAAGATACTTGTTAAAAGAAGGTGAATATTAATAGAGTTAAACCAAATCTCAATTACTGAATTATCGTGTTGATGTTGATGACTTGATGATAGACAAATAGTAGGCACTAGCCCATATGAGGCAAAGGCCCAACCTAGCAGACCTTAATTCATTCTTGTGTTGATGTTGAAGGTGATGTTTGTGATGTTGATGGTGATGTTTGTTTTCAAAAAGAACTTTTTTAACGGTCTATTGATTTAACTTATTTAGATGCGTTTAGATATTTGGTTCACTAGTGCGTTTGTTTTTTTTTTTTTTTCTTATTTAAACGCGGTTACAAGCTTAAATCTCTTAACCAACTAGATGTGGAGGAGTATCCTAATGCCTCATAATCTCTCCTCACATTTTTTTTCAATATTTTTTATCAACTTTTCTTTTAATATTGATAGTACGTTAAAGAGATTTACCATTTTCTTTTTGCTAAACAAATAATGTTCAAAATAATAATGATAATGCTTAAACACTTAAGAGTTTTTTCAAACAATAATCATATATAGTTTGAACACTTAAGAGTTTTTTTCTTTTTGCGGCACATGAAATTTGAACATAAGCTTAAATTTTTTCACTAAAAAAATATTTTAATTGCTAATTGAGAATGTTAAGTATACTTGATTTATTATTATTATTATTATTTTTCTCGCAATCTATGATTGTAAAGTAAATGATAGTAACAATTTGTAAAGTGATGAAGATGTTCAGCCACATGGAAGTACAACCTATCAACAATATATGTCTACTTTACGAGATTAAATTGCGACACAATATCCTTGAACATTTTGTTAAGACGTTTTGTTCTCACGTTGCTAAACTATGTTGATTTTATGACTCAAATGCTCCATACAATGTTTAAACACGTTTGTTTTTCGTAAGAATAAAACTGATTTGTACTTATATCATTCAGACATTTAAAAGGTAAAAAACAACAATATCATTTCATTTAGATTTAGACATTTACACCTCAAATTCATATTCAAATGTGCTAATCAGATTTAGAAGGTGTTTCTTTTTTCTGTATGCTAAAAAAATGGTAGGACCCACGTCTATTTGAGGCTCTGGATGGGGAAGAGTTAACTTGTTTCTAGCACACTAGCCATTTATAAAATTGATCAGAGTGTGTACGTTTGTGTCTTTTTAAAGTACCGTATGATTTAGGAACGTGTATGGATTAAAAGAAAGTTGAGTTTGCTCGTTAACCCAAGTGACTCATAATACATCTTTGAGATTTTGCACCACATTAATCAAGCAATTCATTATTTAGGTGCTGTTTGGTTCGTGAATTTAAAATTTCGGAATTTTAAATTCTATAAAATTTAAATTCTTGATAATTTAAAATTTCGAAATTTAAAATAACTTTGCATGTTTGGTTGGCAAAAAAAAAAAAAAAAAAAAAAAATTATAATATTTATAAATTTTTTTTATAATATCTTGAAATCTGTCATTATGTTATTATTGTAAAAAAAAATTATAAAAAAAAGTTTATAAATAATAAAAAAAAAAAAAAAAAAAAAAAACACAAGAAAAGAAGTTTACAATTTTTTTTTTATGAAAAATAAGTTATTATAAAAAAGTTTATAAAAAAAGTTTAAAAATAAGTTATTGTAAAAAAATTAAAAAAACAACATGAAAAAAAGTTTATAATTTTTTTTTTTTTATGAAAAATAAGTTATTATAAAAAAAAGTTTATAAAAAAAGTTTAAAAATAATTTATTATAAAAAAATTAAAAAAACAACATGAAAAAAGTTTATAAACTTTTTTTTATGAAAAATAAGTTATTATAAAAATAAAAAAACAACAAGAAAAAAAGTTTATAAAAAATAAGTTATTATAAAAAAAGTTTATAAAAAATTGTAAAATATAAAACACAAAAAAGAGTATAAATTTTCTTTCGAGTAAATTAAAATTTCTCACTTTTTGGAGGCATTCTAAATTCCCCATTTTAATGAATTTTAATTTGTGTTGCCATTTATATATAAAAGTAAACAGGGACGGAAATTACAAAATTATGGGGTTTACGAGATGGTCTAGTGGTAGAGTGGTGGGCTCTTGCGACGTGATGATTGTATCCCTTTGACCAGTTGGACCCGAGGTGTCGCAATGCAACCTCGTAAATTCGTAATCTTCCATGTGGCGAAACAAGTTGCCCCATTCCCCATCAGAATCAATGAAAACTGACATATCATCAGATGTGGTGTTAGTTGTGATTTTACGATTAAGATTCAGCATGTATTGGGTTTTCAACACTCTTGGATTTCTCTGTCAAACTTTGCTTTGGAACCAAAACGAGGATTAAATGACAACCATTTTTCATATAAATCACTCTGTGATCAAGAAGAGGAGTTAACTTGTATCTCTTTTGCTTTGATATTTGAGAATAACACACACACCAAAAAACTTTATGATGTCTTGCATAGGGTTTTCCTCCATTCCATGCTTCAAGTGCAGTTTTGTTATCGAAGGCTTTTGTTGGGATGTTCAACAAGTATACTGCATTGTACACTGCTTCTCCCCAAAAACTGTTTGGTAAATCTTTCTCATGCGTCATGGACTTCGCCACTTCAACAACGGGTGATTCTTTCGCTCGACTACACCATTTTGTTGAGGTGCGTATCGAGTTGTGACGTGCCGGTGCATGCCTTCATGCTCACAAAACTTGTCAAACTCTTTTGAGTTATACTCCTTTCCTTGATCACTTTTCAAAATTTTGATAAAGCTTCCCGTTTGCTTTTTGACAAAACTTTCAAACTTTCTGAAAATTCCAAAAACTTGAGATTTTTCTTTCATGAAATAAACCCATATCATTCTACTAAAATCATCATAAAAAGAATGAAATAGAGATTATTACCATGATATGGATTCCTTATGGGACCACAAAGATCGGCGTGGACTAGCTCAAGGATTTCCCGAGCTCTCCAAGCTACTCCTTTCGGAAATGGTTTCCGATGATGCTTCCCAAGCGTACACCCTTCGCAAACTCCTTCAATCTCATGCCCTTTCGGAAATGGTTTCTGATGATGTTTCCCGAACACAAACCCTTCGAATCCGCACACCCTTCCCGAGCGCACACCACCCCCTACTAGTATACAAGTCCCTACAAGTAATACTTGAATAGTACAAATGTACAATCAGAACATTTATTTATAGGCTCGCACAGCCTGTCAGGAAAACTAAAGAACATTACACATGAACTAAACATCATGAATTTGTAGAAGATTTTATAATTTCTTAAAATGGAATATCACTCGAGTGTACGCTTCTTAAGTTTACAATAATTTACACATAAAATTAAGGGTCCGCTTGGTTCAAAGTGAGGAAAGGAAAAAGGAAAGGGAAAGGGAAAGGAATGCAAAAGAATGAGTGAGGTGGGTAATCAATACCTTACCCCCCCCCCCCCCCCCAATTTAATCTATAATGGTTGATTACCCACTACGGGGTAATCAATACCTTACCCCTCCATAACCAAGGACCACTATTTGAAGTATGTGGGCCCTTTTCAATTCCTTACCCATTCCCCCACCCCCTTTACCCCGCCCCCCGCCCCCCAACCAAGCACCCCCTAAGTTCAAATAACATGGTTCAATTGACCAAAAAATAACGATAGAAAACAATATTAAGACATCTAAGGATCTATGTTATCACATTGGACGTAGAACTGCAGCCGAGAGACAAAGATAACCAATAAGTTTAGTCACTATGTGGTACAGTACATACTTTCTCCATCCAATATTACGTATTCGCATTGTTATTATAGTTTGTCTCCAAAAACCTGTCCACTTAAAACAAGTAACAATAATAAATTTTCACTTTATCTATTTTATCCTTAAATACCGGCTATAATCATAAAAATTGCATTTTATTGATGGATTAAACACATACATAGAAATGATATTTGTTAGCTTTAATATACATTTAGTGCACATATCATAAAATGTAAAACACGGAGTAACTTTTTGAACACTTAAAATAAGACGGAGTGGTTAACAAATACTTGAGTACGAATTAGAAGACTCCATAAGCTAAATACCATAAACAACCAAGCGACTAACTAAGCAATTGCCCAACTACTAGTATTTTACTAATATGTAAAAGTAAACAGTGGCAGATATTACAAAATTATGGAGTTTGTTTTTTTAGGTTTTTACTATGTTGCATTTTCAATTGTATAGATATGAAGTTTTCTAAGCACAATGGTAATATATATACCAATGATTACATACTCATGGAGTTGAGTCAAACAGATGTCCAAAGCATTAACGTAAAGTGCAAAACAAAACCAATCCATTGGAAAGATGTTCATGAAACATGATACATGCCAAGAATCACATAATCTACATATCGGTAGTCAAATTCATCGTAAGCATACTATGCAACGTATACAAAAAAACAAAAAAAAAAACAAAAAAAAACAAAAAAAAAAACAAAAAAAAAATGAATTACTCAGTAACAAATGGAACTTAACATAATGAAAACCAATTAGAAGAACAAAAAGAGAAGAATGACACAAACGATATTATTGCCTAACACTAACAAATGGAACTTTACATAATGAATTGAAATTAAACAAAGAAACATACTAATAAAATGAAATTATAACCTGATATTATTGCCTAACACTAACAAATGAAATTACAAATGACCGAGACTTGATAAAATAGTAAAACTTTGATCCCAACAATCTCCCCCTAAAGGTCGATCATCACGGTTGCTTGATGTCTTTGTCATTTCTTCATCTTTGACTTTCATAGCTTGAGACGTCTTTCAAAAATCATGAGATAATAATCATTCATCGTTCTTTGTGCTTTGTTCATTGTTGTTGTGATAGTGATCAAATAATGAAGTTGTCTGCCTTTCGTCACTTCCGCGTCTGTGGTGGTAGTCCGCCATTCCAACATGCTCATACATCTTTGAATTCTGACTTATACATGCACGTAGTCCCTTTCTTTCACTTAAGATCTTTAGTCTTTATACTTTGTAGATTCTTCTTGTTGGCGTAGAATCTTTCTTTGAACTTTGTGTTGCTTTGATCTTTGAGGGAGCTTTTGATGACTTCAAGATGCATGTATAAGCATGTGGAATCCGTCGCCATGGAGATGATGTAACCCTGCATGTAAACATTTAGCAATAAAACATCCGGTACTTACAGATAAGGAATTAGAGATCGTCAACAGCATATTGTGAAGACTCCTTCTAACCCTTATCAAGGCCGTTCCCATGTCAGATACTCCCGAAGGAGCTTACAAGACCTACTAAGTAGCTCAATGACTGGGTGAGTCGCTGGGGATCACTCCACGACTGTAGACTACTAAGAAACCACCACAAACACTAAGCGTAACCCACAAGGAGTTACCGAAGTGACCTGTTGTCAGGGTTGTTTGATGTTGACCCTGGCAGGATTTCCGTTTAATCATTGAGAAATACTTATGTAAATTCTCTCATAAACGTTCTCGGCAAATTGCTAAGATCTGCGAAGGACTCAATAATTTACAGCTGGTGTCCATTGATGTAGAACACCAGTTGCAGAAATACTAAGTGTTCCTAAGAGATCTTTGATGTATCTCATGGCTCTAGACTCGAAAAGTGCACACTTAGGTTTCCTATGCGGAGACTATGGAGGGGTCTCCTGCTTCAATATCAACCATCTCTAAGAGATAAGTCGATAGATTACACCGGTTCCCCGTGAGAATGAAACAAGCTCTTTTAAGAGAACTTGAGTGGCTAGAAGGTTTAGTGCATTGCGTCACTGGGTCCATGATGACTTTATCTTCAATACCGGTGTTGCCTTAGCAACAACCAGTAGCATATGAGTTGAACTCGGTGTCTGCCCTAAGGTTGAACATATGGAGGGCTATTTCTTTTCACCCTTTTCTTTACTTTTCTTTTTAATTCTTCAACTCCTTCTTTCCCTTTTCATTCTTTACTCCTTTTAACATATCATACCTAAGGACTTCTAACTCTAACTATTGGTGATGTCCTTGGGTAGATCCCTCCGGCTCTGGCGGATCATAGGACTGAATTTCCTATCTTAATCACCTTATAACTCCATGATTATCCGTCACTAGCCAAGAAACCTTTGATGAAAATCTCTCAAAGTGTTTGTGATTATCAAACATTTTGTTTAACACTTTGAGAGTTTTGTGTTTACTTTTGAAGGGCTCCCCCTTCACATGTGCTCATAAGTGTTTAAATAAATTTGCACATGTGGGAGGAGCAAGCACTTTTTGAATTGATCCACTTTCAGTGAACCTGACCGATTCGAGACACGCTTACATCACTAGTTAGACTAGCTTGAAGTTATTACCCGGCCTGGTCAAATCCACGGAAAGTTTCTCGAAATGGTACATTTCTACTAAGACAAATCCTTTTCGAGACACGCTTACATGGCTAGTTAAAGAGTTCCATTGTCAGCTTTTAGGTGACAACTAGCTCTAGTAACTAACTTGATGTTATTACCCGTCGAGGATAAGTCTTTTCGAGATTACTAACTTTTATGTTTCGTCAATTCCTGGGTCAATTCTGAGTCTATCTCGCATGAGATTTGACATTAAACAACTTTGAACATTCATATTTTAATCACATTCACTTTTTCTCCCCCTCAAAAATAGCACATGAGATGTTGTTTTTGTTAAACTGTTGATTAAAATATGCTTTTTAAGTCTTATGGGGAGATATCAAAAAGAACTTTTTGTATTACAAACGATGAGTTTTTCAAGTGCTCCCCCTCAACAAGTGAATACTCATTGAGGTGAAATACTTGACTTTTGAGCAGAATTATGAAAATCAGAAAATGTTTGATTAATTCTACTCAAAAGTAAGAAGCCTTCGCTCCTTATAAGAGGATTGAAGCACTGATGCGTACCTCAGGGTCCTTTCATTACAAGTGCGGGTTGTACACTGATATGTGTGTACAAGCCAATGTGATAACAATTCAATCAAATGAAACAAGTAATATTGAAAAGTTAATACCCATGTGTACCAGTTTAGGCTTCGTCAGTGAGTGGAGCATCAAAGTCAGTGAACTTAGGTTCGGGTCTTTTGAAGAGGCTGATGGGAAATGAAGGTCTGACACCGATATAGCTTTCCAATCGTCTGATCTGTTCCCGTCGAAATAACCTTTCTTCAATCTTCAGAACAAAGTTACGAACTTGTCTTCTGGAGCTGGATTTCCATCTTGGTGGTTCACCTTTAGCTATCTTTCTGCGATCATCATTCAACCTTTTGACTAGCCCATCACGAACGGTTTTTAGCGTAACATCACAGAACTTATGTATCTCATCAAACCGCATGAAGCTTTGTAGATTTTTGCTGTTGATGTAGGTGAAACCAAATGACGGTTCTTGGATGAGAGTATATTGTGATGTTTGATAGATTCCATCAAATGTGAATTGTGGCTTTGTCAAATTGATCTTCTGTTGGTAACTTTCCACTCCAAGCTGAAGATCTTCCACTCTTTCTTGAACTATCAATCATCGGATGAATAGAAGTAGAGATGCCATGAAGTTGTACTGAGTTTCTCTTTCGAATTCACGCATTTTTCCTTGAACCTTTTCGAGATACATGTCTTCGATGTCATTGAGATAAAGGTCTGGAAAGTCTGCTTCGGAGAATTTGTACTTCTTTTCATCTTGTCGTTTAACCACAATCTCATGCATGAACATGTAGTTAAACTGTTTCGACTCTTGAATCTCCAAGATAGCAATGATCTTAGATTTATGCTTCACATTTTCCAATGATTTATCTCCTAATCTGCTAGTGTAACCGAGACGACGACGTTCTGGCCAGTGTTGAATCCCGTGTAGAGCATCTCTGTCGTAAGCTACGATGGAGTTGCTGAATACTGGAGTAGACTCTTCAATTGCAGGAACTTCGTATCTTGCGGCTGGTACTGAGATTGTAAGTGAGGAAGCATATTTCTTATTGGATTTCTCTTGGGTGAGTTGGAGGTTACGAAGATCTTTGTTGAAGAAGAAGCTGTAAGGTAACTTGGGTTTTTCTGGAAATCCTTTCAAAGGTAATGGTTTAGTCCAATCAGTGAAGTAAGGCTTTTCGTGGTTTTTGGAACTGAGGTCGATATTCACTTCAGGGTTTAGCCAGTCAAACTTGCCAGACATTGCACTAGCTATATTCTGCATGTGATATTCGTATTCCATCTTGTTACCAGATCTGGACTTAAGGAATTCCTGTGCATCCCTATTGGTTCTTCTGAGCTCCGCCTTCGTAAGTTTCTCAATCTGAGGATCCTTCATAATGACTTGAGTAAATTGTAGTGTATTGCCTGGAAGGGGTTCTTCATCTTCGATAGGAGGTTGAGCTCGTACCAATTCTGTCAACCAGTCATTCTCAGGTGTGTCATCATTGTCGAGCCATGAATGACGTCTTCTTTTCTTTGATTTCTTAGACTTGGATGTGGCATCCTTGTCTTTAGCCTTTGATGGTGACGATGGTCCAGCTTGAGAATCGGGAATAGGGGAGGCACGGTAATCGATATCGGGTTGACCTTGGTAGTCATCAGTTGGTTGCATGAAAGTTTCTTCCTCTTCTGTTGGACCTTGACCGGTGGCTGAGGTGTGTTGTTGATTTCCAGGAGGAGTAGAATCCTTTCGTGGTTGTTGAGAAGATGATGGACCGGTTCCAGACTTATGTTTCTTACCTTTTGAATTCGGGTCCGGGTCGTCATCTTTCCTTGACCTTTTCAGGGTTCCAGCTGCATCTTTACACGACTCTTTGGACAAGTTGGCGGAAATAGCATCGATAAGTGCTTTTTCTTCAGTTGTCTGTATGGTTTTGTAGGCAACTTTGTCATAGAGTTGAGCAAGCAGGTCATCGAAAGATAGTTCAGGAATGGTTGGAGTTGCAGTAGAAGCTTTTGCAGTGTGATGCGTGAATGGTGTGGTTGACAACATTTTCTTTACGACACTTCTAATTCTGTGATCCAAGTTGTCCCTGATTGGTTCAATGAGGTTTGTTACTTCAGGAGTGACAATTTCAACTAGATTTTCAGTAAGATAATCTAGTGTGACAGTCTTGATAAATCCTGAAAAATCAGCGTTCAAGAACTTATCGATCTGCTGCTTTGACTCCTGAAAGTCGTCAACTTGCTTAACAAGACCGGTGACCATAGTTGTGAGATTATTGACTTTCTCCTGAAGATCAACTGGTTTAGTTGGTTCATTGATTGATTGTTGTTTTGATGCGGTTTTAGAAGGTGTGGGAGATGAATGTTCAGGTGATGATTCGGATGATGATTCGTTGTGAGAGCTTGAAGAAGAAGCAGGAGGAGTCGGATCCTTTGGTGGAGAGTCTTGAGGAGGTGGAGGTTGTACTGAAGAAGTCTGCTTTGATTGCGAAGATGATTGAAGAAATATGTTGGTGTCGAAAGCATTCTTTTCTTCATTTTTTTTCTTCTGCGTTCCTCTGCTTCCCGTGCAAGAAACTCTGGAGTAATGAGGTATTCATGTTCCAGATCCGTAGCAATGTTCTCCTGTCCGCCAACATTCTCCTCTACATTTGCAGTTTCAGTCATATTGATGTCTCCTGTGTAATCTGTGTCTTTAACTATGTCATCAGGTTGTGAAGCTGATTCTAAAGTGGTGGACACAATGGGAGGAATCATGTTGCTTGTAGCTCCTTCATGTTCTGATTGATCGACAGGTGGTGGTGGTGAAGGTTGAGAGTGAAGTCGGCTTTGGAGTGCTGCTTTCCTTTGTTCTTTAAGAAGTTACTTTTCTTCAGCCCGTGTGTCGACAATTATACTTTTCAATTTACGTTTGTCGACCAACTGTTCAACGATTGGTTCGTCTTCTTCATCATCATTTGGCTCATTAATCGTGATCCCTTTTCTCTTTCTTGACTCTGCTTCAAAAGTTTCAAGACTTTGTTGTATAGCAATCTCCGTTGCAGGAAATGCTTCTTCTGTGACTCTAACACGTCGTTCAAAGTCTTGCTCTTCTTCTTCAGATTATGTGTCGAACTCAGAGTCGCTTTCAGAAGGTGGAGGTGTAGGTTCATCTTGAAGAGCGAACTTTGGTGTTACCTTCTTCTTTGGCTTGGTTGCAGGCTTAGTTTTGGGTGCAGGTTTAGGTTTGGTGGAAGTTTTGGTTTTGGCAGATGGTTTGGTCTTGGGAGTAGTCTTTGACTTAGTCTGAGGTGAGCCAGTGGTGCTTGTAGTACACCCAGATTTCATACTTCCTTTGTTGCGAGTCTATATAGTAGCTTCTTCCTGTACCCCTTTGTAAGCATCATCATAAAATTTGTAGTTCAAACTTTTCATGATATTGTTATCAAGAAGATATTCGGGAAGCCTCATTCTAATCTTGGTAGAGGAAGTGGCCGTCTTGATAAAGGAAGTGGTGAAGTCGTCCTCGAAGAGGTGCTTAGGCTCATTAGGGTCTCCCATCCTTTTGATAAATTCTGGAGTGTCTTTGCAGAAATGTTCGATGAGAAACTTGGTGAATCTTGTGAACGGGATCATAGTCTTTTCACGTCCAGTTTGGATGCTGTAGACTATGTTAATACAAATATCGCCTAAAAACGTTATTTATATTTTACGATCTTCGCTATGTTTTGTTAACGACAAAATGTAAACTTTAGTTTTAAGTAAAACATATTCTTAGTTTTTAAGACTTGCATAAACAAGACTTTTGCTACATTTTACATTTCATAAAACATAACACAAGTTTATTTCTTAAATTAGAAATAGTCACATCACATTTATGGCAAGTTTTGTCATTATGTATTTATGGCAAGTTATGTGTTTGACTTGCTTTCATGTTGCTTGCAAGTATCATGTTTGACTTACTTTAAGTGATGTGACATTGTTTGGTTGATAGAAGTTATGAGACAAGACCTTGTTTGGTTTGAAGAGTAATTGCAAAAACCTACTGCAGACCCGGCGGTACCCTGGGGGTACACGGGCGGAACCCATTTGAGGGTTCCGCCTGATCCGCCGAGCACACAGTTTGTTGTGCTATAAATACCAAGCCATAACTTGATTTTTTGCTAACCTCTTGAGCACATATTTTACACACACACTGATCCTTTTCTTCTAACCTCTTAACATTGTAAATGTGAAGTTTCCTTTTGTAGCAAAGAAGCTCACAAGGTCGTCTAAAGTTACAAGTTTCCAACACAACGTTGCAAGACTTGGTAGCTTAGTATTGTGTAAACTCGTGTTGTTTACGCGTCATTTGTTTGTGTATATTCTGAAGTGAGTGATTAGTATTTTAGTCCTCAAAATACAAAGAGTGTTGGGAGTTGTTGTACCCTAGTAAAAGAACTAAACGGGAGTGGTTGTGCCCTTGTAAAAGAACTCGACATTTAGCTTTGTGTCGGTAAAAGTATAAGCGACGTGTAAGGTTTTCTCCGCCGGTGAAAGGAGCTTGTTGACTAGTGAAAGAAACTCTCGAGTTGGATACTCGGGGCGTGGACGTAGGGCAAGGAAAAAGAGTCCTTGTAGCCGAACCACGATAAATACTCGTGTTGTGGTTTGATCGTTTCTTTCCTTTACTTGCATGTTATATATATTGTGTTTGTGCATATATCTTTGATCAAACGGAAAGTTTCAAAGCTAACTAAACAAGTTAAAAAGATTTTAAAATGCTAAAACTATTGAACCCCCCTTCTAGTTTTCCACAATTGGCATCAAGAGCTACGTTACTCAAGCTTTTAAAATATATTGTGTTTTAAAACTTGAAACGATCCATGGATTTTGAAAATTACAAAGAAGGACAATCTATGCAAAGACCACCACTCTTTGAAGCAAATGGTTTTATCTATTGGAAAAACCGTTTTGAAACTTACGTGAAATCTAAAGATATAGATTTATGGTATATAATTGTTGATGGTGATAACGTAGTTACTAACATTAAAGATGATGATCAAAAGAAATTAATAGGTAAAAATAATGAAGCTAAAATGATGCTTTACAACGCTTTGCCTAAGAAAGAATATGAAAGAGTCTTTTGTGTAAAACCGCCAAAGATATTTGGCAATCTTTAATTGTCACTCATCAAGGAAATTCACAAGTTAAAGATAACAAAATTGATCTTCTTGTTCAACAATATGAACAATTTGTTATTACCGAAGATGAGATTATTGATAATGCTTTTGCTAGGTTTAACACTATTATTACTTCACTTAAAGCACTTGATGAATCTTTTTGTAGTAAGAACTTTGTCAAGAAATTTCTTAGAGCACTCCATCCGAAGTGGAGAGCAAAAGTGACGACAATTGAAGAATCCAAAGATCTTTCAAGCATGTCACTTGATGAGCTTATTGGAAACCTCAAAGTTCATGAAATGGTAATGGAAAAAGATTCAGAACTAGTTAGAGGCAAGAAAGAAAAGGTTAAGTCCATTGCCTTGAAAGCTAGAGTCCAATCAAGTGATGATGAAGAATCTACTTCGGATAGTGATGATGAGGAATATGCTATGGCCGTGAGAGACTTCAAGAAGTTCTTTCGTAGGCGAGGGAAGTTTGTTAGGCAATCCAAAGATGACAAGAAAAACTTCCGGAAAGATCGTGACGATCGAAAAGGAAAAGTTGAAAGAAAATGTTATCGGTGTGGAGACACAAGTCATCTTATAGGAGAATGTCCAAAACCACCCAAGAGCAAACCTCAACAAGCTTTTGTGGGCGGTGCTTGGAGTGACTATGAAGGAGATGATGATGAGCCAAAGAATGATGATATTGCTCTCATGGCTCACAACTCAAATGAGGTACTCTCCGACTCATCTTACTCCTCTATAGATGATGATACTTTACAAAATGAATATAACAAACTTTGTGAACTAAGCTTAAAAATCATAAACAAAAACAAATTTTTGAAAACTAAAAAGGAGTTTTTAGAAAATGAAGTTTATGAATTAAAAGAAAAAGCTAAGAGATTAGAAAAGAGTAAAGGTATTGACACCGCATGCAAATCATGTGAAGAACTTAAACTTGAAGTTGAAAAACTTAAAATTACTCAAAATGATCTAATCAAACAAACCACAAAGTTCAAAAAGTTCGATAAGAGCATTTCATGTGCGGATGAAATAATGAAACTTCAAAAGTCACCGTTTGATAAAACAGGTCTAGGTTTCAGGAAAGTAGAAACCGTTAAGGAACAAACGAAACAAGAAAAGAACACACATGAAACAAACAAAAATGCTACAGCAGCCCGCGGACCAGACGAAACCAAGATTAGGGTTCCGCCCGTTGGCCCCGAGGGTTCCGCCAGGACTGCTGCAGCAATTACTCCATCCACATCGGATCGTTCTAAATTTGTTAAAGTTACATATAAAAATGGAACCAAACCTGCCTTTAAAACTGGAGTAGGACTTAGTAAAAATGAATTTAGAGCTAAGACTACTCAACCAAGACCTAAGACTCCAATTCCCAAACGCCCCTTTCCAAAGAGCAACTTCAATGCTCGATCAAACTACCAACATGTTTGGAACCAAAACACTCCTGGACATTACCAAACCCAAATTACATGCCATGGAACCCTTATGCTCTATTTTCATATTTGGGACAAATTAATGGTATGCTTAACCAAAATGGACCCATGAGAAATTGGGGACCAAATGTTTGAGTGTTTTTCGTAAAATAGGTGTGCCTCAAAGTTTGTTCGGATCCGGATGAACGGATCAAGGATAGCGGTTGTTCAAGGCACATGACGGGTAATAAAAGCCTCTTCTCTACATATCACAAATGTGATGGAGGTAATGTTACGTTTGGTAGTAATGCTAAGAGCAAAATCATCGGAAAAGGTACAATCTCTCATGACTCCCTTTCTGTAGATGATGTTGCTCATGTTGATAACTTAGGATTTAATCTTCTTAGTATTAGTCAACTTTGTCGTAATAAGTATAATGTCCTCTTTAGTGAAAACGGTAGTAAAATACTTAAAGATGGTATAACCATAGCCAAAGGTGTCCTTAAGAACAACGTATACGTCATGAAGTTGGATTCAACATCTAGAGACAAACTTTGTCTTACCTCATTAGATGAATCTTCAACTTTATGGCATAGACGTTTAGGACACGCTAACATGAGACTAATCCAAAACCTCTCCTCCAAAGACTTAGTTCGAAACCTACCCAAGTTGAAATATGACCAACACTTTTGTGATGCTTGCAAAGTCGGTAAACAAGTCCATAGTAGCCATAAGGCTAAAAACTTGGTGTCTACGTCTAGGTGTCTAGAACTTTTACATATGGATTTATTTGGTCCATCGGCTATACAAAGTTATGGAGGCAACTTCTATACTTTGGTCATAGTTGATGATTACTCACGTTATACTTGGACTAAGTTTTTGAAAAGTAAAAATGAAGCTTTTGATAAATTTGAGATTCTAAGTAAGAAAATTCAAAATCAAGTAGGATCTAATATTGTGTCTATTAGAACAGATCACGGTCGTGAATTTGATAATGAATTTCAATTTGGAAAATTTTGTGATAATAATGGAATTACTCATAACTTTTCGGCTCCACGTACTCCTCAATCTAATGGTGTAGTAGAACGTAAAAATCGGACATTACAAGAGATGAGTAGAACAATGCTTAATGAACAAACTATTCCACAAAAGTTTTGGTGTAATGTCGTTGACACATCAACGTACATTTTAAATCGAGTCCTAATTAGACGATTTTTGAATAAAACACCTTATTAACTTTATAAAGGTAAAAAGCCTACATTAGGATACTTTAGAGTGTTTGGGAGTAAATGCTTCATTCTTAACACCAAGGATTATCTCACCAAATTTGACCCAAAGTCTTATGAAGGTGTATTCCTTGGATATTCACAAAATAGTAAAGCTTACATTGTCTTAAACAAAGAAACCTTAAGAGTCGAGGAATCGTTGAACGTAACATTTGACGAAAGTCCACCTCCCTCTAAGACATCACCTTTGGTAGATGATGACTTAGTTGAAAGCCAAGCAATTGAAAGTCAAGAAATCTTAGATAATGACAAGGAAGATGAACTATTAAACAAAGAACTTGCTAATGTCAAAGAATCTAAAAGTCATCCATTAGATAGTGTCATAGGCAACATTAACGAAAGAACACTAAGATCAAAAGTCCATAATGAAAGCAACTACTTTTGTTTCGTGTCAACCATTGAACCGAAAAACATTAACGAAGCCATTAAAGATGAGTCTTGGGTAATTGCAATGCAAGAAGAATTAAACCAATTTGTTAGGAATGATGTATGGACATTAGTTCCTCAACCAACGAGTTAAACAATAATTGGAACGAAATGGGTCTTTCGTAATAAAATGGATGAAAATGGAATTGTGTCTAGAAACAAAGCTAGGCTAGTAGCACAAGGATATAATCAACAAGAAGGCATCGACTACGATGAAACGTTTGCTCCAGTAGCTAGGCTCGAGTCAATTAGAATCTTACTTGCTTATGCGTGTGCACATAATTTTAAACTTTTTCAAATGGACGTCAAAAGTGCATTTCTAAACGGAGTCATTAATGAAGAAGTGTATGTTGCTCAACCACCGGGCTTCATCGATTTTGAAAAACCTAATTATGTTTACAAACTTAAAAAGGCTCTTTACGGACTTAAGCAAGCTCCAAAAGCATGGTATGATCGACTTAAAACCTTCTTAGTTGACCATAAATACACCATGGGCTTAGTTGATAATACTCTCTTCACTAAGAAGAAAGATTCACATATTATCATAGTCCAAATCTATGTTGATGACATTATATTCGGATCAACTTGTCAAGAATTATGTGTGGATTTCTCAAAAATCATGCATGACGAGTTTGAAATGAGTATGATGGGAGAACTCAACTTTTTCCTAGGACTCCAAATTAAACAACTAGAAGATGGTATCTTCTTTAACCAATCTAAGTACATTAAGGACATGCTTAAGAAATTTGGATTAGAAGATTCGAAACCTATCAAAACTCCCATGTCCACGGAAACTAAACTCACCAAGGATGAGGAAAGTGAATCCGTAGATAGCACTAAGTATAGAGGTATGATTGGTAGTCTACTTTACCTAACGGCTAGTAGACCCGACATTATGTTTAGTGTTTGTCTATGTGCTCGTTTTCAAGAAAATCCTAAAACTACCCATCTTGAAGCCGTTAAAAGGATATTTAGGTATATTAAGGGCACTACACATTTAGGTTTATGGTATCCCAAAGGAACGGGAATAGACACCATAGTGTATGCCGACTCGGATCATGCCGGTGACTATGTCGATAGAAAAAGCACAAGTGGTATTTGTACTTTGGTTGGACATTGTCTCACCTCATGGTTCTCGAAGAAGCAAACGGCTCTTGCTATCTCAACAACGGAAGCCGAGTACGTTTCGGCCGGAAAGGCATGTCAACAAGCTCTTTGGATGAAGCAAGCTCTTGTCGACTACGGAATTCAACTCAACGACATCACAATTCTTTGTGACAACAAAGGTGCCATTGATCTCAGCAAAAACCCGGTTCAACATGCTCGTACCAAACATATTGAAATCCGTCATCATTTCCTTCGCGACAACGTTCAAAAAGGAAATATCTCAATTGAGAAAGTTTCTTCCGAAGACAACATAGCCGACATTCTCACCAAACCTCTTAAACGTGAACCTTTTAACCTTCTTAGGCTAGGCTTAGGACTCATGGAACCTACGTTGTAGTTCTGGACATTAGACAAAAATCACAAAAATCAAAACAAATCCATAACAATTTTTCTCAGCAGGGTCGGCGGAACCCTGAGCCATAACGGACGGAACCCAAATTTGGGATCCGCCGTGTCCGTCGACCTGCAGAATCAATCCATTAGTTTATATTAAACCAAACACCCATTATTTCACACCACCACTTCCAAAACTGTTACTATTCACCATTTCTCTCATCCATACCCACGAAATTCTGGTCTTCAATCCAATCACATTACTAATCCATCATCATTGTAAGTATTCTAAACTTGATTACAATCCTGATCTGAGTCTAGGAATTCTATTTTTGCACAAAAACAAAAACTTGGGGTTATGCATTAAACTTGTAAAATTCATGCATAAAATTAGGTGTTTAACAAAACTAATCATGTTCCCCATAGTTAGGAATTGCATTCTTACTTAGTGTAAACATGTTTGCTAAACCACCCCATGTCAAATTCTTGCAAAAATTTCTCACAAGTAGGACAAATACTTTTTCGTCTCACATTGAGAATACAAAATCAAAACGTTATGTTCAAAACATCACTTGCATAATGTCTCTTGAATGCTAAAGGGAATACATAACCAATATGTATTTTCGGGTACATTCAAACGAAGCTACATTGACCTGGGAGTGTTTGGGTTATCTTTTGTTTTTATAACAAAACTTGCATTATAAAACATTTTTGATGCATCAAAATGAGTCAAGATAACCGCACCTCCACATTGTTTTCATATAGGCACACACTAGAACATCCACATTAAAATAGTAGTTTACTTAAACTAAAATGTGAAATTTTTGTTGTTCTAGGTATCATCATGCCTCCTCTAACCCATTACGACCATAAGGACACAATTAAGTACCTCCCAAAACACCACAAAACCAAAGGCCTTACCCCAAACCAAGTCAACATTTTCAAAGCCCTAGAAAAACGCTATGTCCATGAGGGTAGAACCATTGACCCGTCTTTCCTAGAAGGCACAAACCTTTATGCCGAATTTGCCACAATCAACTTTGAGTGTCTTTTGACTTTAGACGAGCCTATTTGTCCTAGATTCATTCTTGAGTTCTATGCATCCGTCACTCTATCCACGGGTGATTATGATTATTTATCCGTCAACTTAGGGTTAGTGGCAATCAATACTCCTTCACTCTTGAGGAGTTTGCTTAAATCCTAGGAATTCCAAACCAAGGTACTTGTATCTACTCCGATTTGCACTCCCTCTCAACCCTTGACACCCTAGATGACCGTTTCCATCCTTATGATACCCCACTTGTGTCAAAAGATGTACTCCGTAACCACCTCTTTATTAGGACAACCACTACTAGGAGAACCCGAACGGGTAATGAGGTTGATAAAGATCCATATGGAATGGAACTTAATGAACTCTTGCCCCAATTCAAGAAATGGGAGGAAGTCCTTAGAGCCAATGTTATAAGCACCATAGGAAACCGAGACCATATCAACCTTTACCTATGCTACATGCTCTACTCTTTGTCCACTAGGCAACCTTTCAATCTTGCTTACTACATGGCCAAGAGAATGGCCGACATTCCCGTGCATGGCACAACGGCTATGCCATATGGAATGTTCTTGACCCGTCTATTTAGGTTCATTGCACCCATTCCTCCAACTCCTAACCGTCTTCAACTTGACTACTCTCTCATTCCACATACATTTGTCCCTCTAAGTGATAAGAGAATGTATAGAGCCCAAGGAAAACGTCCTCATCCCCTACCTCCTCCTCTTCTTCCTCAATGAGTGAAGATGACAATTTGCCAAACTCTAGGCTCCCACCTCTAGAATACCTTTCCCAACTTCCGAATATTCCAAATGAGTCGGAGGAGTTCAAGCAAACAAAAGGGATGTTCAAAAACATCGGGAGATTCCTCGGGAAGATGAAGAAGAAGATGGACCGTCAATGAGTGCGGGTGTGTTAGGAGTGTTTGGCACAAGGTGCTATTGGAACAATTTGGTAGTTTAAAAAATCTTTGTGATGTATTTGTGTGTTAGTACAATGTTTGATACACTATGGAACATGTTTTAACTAACAATGTTGCAGGAAGACAACTTTTGGCAAGTTGTCAAATTTTCTTGATTATCAAATTTTCACTAAGTTTAGTGAATTTCGCTAGCCCCCGGTCAAAGTCTTATGATATGAGTGTCTACATGTCTAATTTTTGCATTTCCTAACCAGATATGAATTATATTTTTGGTTTTAGGAGTTTTCGAAAATTTTGAAAATCGTTTCGCGGGTCAAAAACGCGGACTGTGAAGTTTTTCAGGCCTGGCGGATCCGGCGGATCCCAAATTTGGGTTCCGCCAGTGCAAAATCTGGGTAACCCAGGTTTGGCCCAACGGACCAGACGGCACCCTAATTTGGGTTCCGCCTGTGTATTTCCAGGGTGCCGCCAGTTGCCTGCAGAATTTCTATTTTCTTTTTCGCCAATTCAACATTGAAACAACAAAATCCAATCCTTTTAGGTAGAAACCCATTACTTGCAACGTGTTTAGCATAATAGGATACTCCTTCTTCCATGAACTTAACCAAAACCAATTCCCGCCAAAATTCAAATTTAACCATAACAACCTCAAGGACCCCTCAAACATAAAGGAAGGAACCCTTCTAAGGGATCCTTGAAATCCCTGAGATTTATACAACCAAAATCCACCAAAACCACTATGCATTTAGTGCAAAAACTTGTCTTCTCACTTCATCATTTTCATTGGATTGACTTCCATGACATGACAACCCACAATTAAGTTTTCCAAATCATTAGGAACCACCATTTTTGTATGGACTAACATCAAATCCAAACACTCCTTCCCATAAATCTTCATCACTATAAATTAAACCATCCTAAACACTCTCAAACCACACCTTCTTCATCACAAATTCTGAAACTTTAAACCATTTTAAACAATGACCAAGTCAACAAACACCTCTCAACCATCACGACCCATCCGTAGAACCGCCCAGATTAGTGTAAAACCACTATGGTCAAACCAATCCATCAACATTAGCTCCTCATCTTCGGATGAATTCACCTCACCCATCAAAAATGAACACTTTTTGAATCTTGCCTCTCCATCTCCATCACCCAAACAACCAAATGAGCACACTCCACCACCTACTAAATCACCTATTGACCCAACTCCACCAAGTGCTCCAACTCAACCATCAAAGACTTCATCACCATCACCATTACCAAAAATTGAACCTATGGAACTTTTTGGGTCTCCTCCAACATCACCACACCCGTATGTCTAAGATTTAAATGATCTTCCACCAAGACATACCCAACCACCACCGTTTGCAAACCAATCACCAAGGTCAATTCTTGATCTTGATGATGATCTTGAACTTAACCAACCACCACAACAAGTGTACCAACCACCCAAACCGTTGTTATTTCACCCAATCCACCGTGAAATCCATGGTCCTCTCTATGGAGAACCAAATTTTGAACACCATGATCACCCAACTCCACCTCCTTCTCAAGCCCATACCTATGAGTCTTTCTTTCCTTCTTATGAGGAAATACAAAGCATGGTTGACAACCAACTTCATCAAGCAATGGAATTTCAAATCACCTTGCTTGAATCAATACCAAATCCATCCTCCACCCAAGAACCAAAACCAAACCAACCCCTAAACCAAGAAACCAAAACCAACCCATTTTCACCCAACCATCCCCATATTTGCTCAAATTGTGAGCAAATGGGTGAAAGCATAAAAACCTTGCTTCACCAATTCCAAAATGAAACACGGTTTGCATTCCAACATGTCATTGAACGTTTGGATGCACTTTCCCACCCCAACAAATCCTAAACAACCCTTGGAGGCCGTTTGCCCCAACTTAGGAATGTAGGATTTTTTTTTATTATTTTCTTGGTTATTTTTTTAGTTTTTGGTTAGTAAGTAGAAGAATAGTTAGCATTTCTTGTCTTTTGACTTTTATAAGTCAAAATTTTACTTGGAATGAAATTTCTTTCTACTTCCTTTTGTGCATTGTTGGTTGATCAATGTTGTGTTGTCTTTGTGGTTGCATTGTGTGTGGTAACTACAAGCTTAACTATATATATCACCAACTAACCATTTTTTGTAGGTCTCAAAATCCATGTTTCCCATATTGGTACTCCATTTAGGGGGAGTATCGACCAAGGGGGAGCATGGCGATTATTCCGCTTCGCTACTCTACTTTTTGTTTCGACAAAAAGGGGGAGAAATATATTAAACCTTCAATACTTGATGTGCTTTTCATCTCTTAAGTAAAACAAGGTTAATATAATTTTTTTTAAGTCTTAAAAACAAAGATTTTGTGTGTTACTTAAAAACAAAGTTTATGTTTTGTCATCAACAAAAAGGGGGAGATTGTTAATACAAATATCGCCTAAAAACGTTATTTATATTTTACGATCTTCGCTATGTTTTGTTAACGACAAAATGTAAACTTTAGTTTTAAGTAAAACATATTCTTAGTTTTTAAGACTTGCATAAACAAGACTTTTGCTACATTTTACATTTCATAAAACATAACACAAGTTTATTTCTTAAATTAGAAATAGTCACATCACATTTATGGCAAGTTTTGTCATTATGTATTTATGGCAAGTTATGTGTTTGACTTGCTTTCATGTTGCTTGCAAGTATCATGTTTGACTTACTTTAAGTGATGTGACATTGTTTGGTTGATAGAAGTTATGAGACAAGACCTTGTTTGGTTTGAAGAGTAATTGCAAAAACCTACTGCAGACCCGGCGGTACCCTGGGGGTACACGGGCGGAACCCATTTGAGGGTTCCGCCTGATCCGCCGAGCACACAGTTTGTTGTGCTATAAATACCAAGCCATAACTTGATTTTTGGCTAACCTCTTGAGCACATATTTTACACACACACTGATCCTTTTCTTCTAACCTCTTAACATTGTAAATGTGAAGTTTACTTTTGTAGCAAAGAAGCTCACAAGGTCGTCTAAAGTTACAAGTTTCCAACACAACGTTGCAAGACTTGGTAGCTTAGTATTGTGTAAACTCGTGTTGTTTACGCGTCATTTGTTTGTGTATATTCTGAAGTGAGTGGTTAGTATTTTAGTCCTCAAAATACAAAGAGTGTTGGGAGTTGTTGTACCCTAGTAAAAGAACTAAACGGGAGTGGTTGTGCCCTTGTAAAAGAACTCGACATTTAGCTTTGTGTCGGTAAAAGTATAAGCGACGTGTAAGGTTTTCTCCGCCGGTGAAAGGAGCTTGTTGACTAGTGAAAGAAACTCTCGAGTTGGATACTCGGGGCGTGGACGTAGGGCAAGGAAAAAGAGTCCTTGTAGCCGAACCACGATAAATACTCGTGTTGTGGTTTGATCGTTTCTTTCCTTTACTTGCATGTTATATATATTGTGTTTGTGCATATATCTTTGATCAAACGGAAAGTTTCAAAGCTAACTAAACAAGTTAAAAAGATTTTAAAACGCTAAAACTATTCAACCCCCCTTCTAGTTTTCCACAGACTATATCGTTCGTGATTGGAACTGCAAAGTCACCATTCCCCAAAATGTTTGTAAATGCTCAAGCCTGAGATGTTCGTGACCACTTTTTCTTCCTGATATAGATCTTACAACCAATAGACAGAATGTTCTCCAGGGCTGAGGTATATTCTTGGCATTGAATCTGGAATGTTTGATCAGTGGTAAGTCATCATCAACCTCATATCCTAATTCAATGAAGAAATCAAGAAGATCCAGTTCAGGTAGTATTGGAGCAAATTCATTGGCAGTCTGAGTTAGGAGGAGGACTGTACGAAGGACGTCGTGATCTACAGTGTAGACTTGTCGATCCAGCGTAACAGTGAAAGACTCATCATCTAACTTTGCCTTAGCCGTAAGCCAGAACTGATGAAGGTAAAACAGAGGAACTGAAGTAGACCTGTTGAGTAGATGTTTGCATGGATGTGCAAGTAGAATATCTTTGACAATCCTGCACGAGTTCTCAGGAATTCTCAACTTGTCGAAATCAACTCGAGGATTGTTGTTGCCAATCTTAACGTTGTAGTCAGCGGGAGTGATTGCATGTATGGTGGGTAGTGGAAGAGTTTGTTCAGGGAAATTCTCGTTGTGTTCAGCCATGTTATTCTGAAAAGCATTTTCATAAACCAAACATCGAGATTTGTTACGAGTTAGCACGATTGCAAAGTTTGATTAAAGATAAGCATTTATAGAATCATATAAGCACGGATGGTACAACTATTGCATGTATAGTGATGAGTGAACTTAGATAATTATAGAGTCATGAAGCACTTTTATTGACACATATGCACAAAGATCATTCAACATCACATGATACATCTAATAAAGTCCATAATCACATAGTACATGTTTTCGAAATTACAATGTTCTCTAAATAGTACATAAATTCAACATTATCGCAAAGAACTAACAAAGGCATGATCTCGAAAAATGAACCACAGCATGATTTCGAAAAACAGTCGAAGGATAATTTTTTCGCAAACACATATTGTGAAGGTTTTCGAAAAACACATCAGGATGTGTTTTCGATGAGTAATTTATCGAGAACAGATCCATTGACATATTTTCCAAAACATTCAAAATGTGGGATTGCAAAAAAGTTGTCTTTGGGCATGATTTCGAAAGGATGATAAATTATCGCAAACACATATTGTAAGCGTTCTCGATAAAATTTCAAAGTGTAACTTTCGAGAAAGTTGCAAAACTTTGAGATCTTTTTGAAAAACACTGGAAATGTGTGTTTTCGAAAAAGTATCACTTGGAGCTGGTGTTTGCGAAAAGTGGTTTTCGTAAAATTCTTATACAAGAATTTTCGAAGTCAGGCCAACGTACGTTATTGTGAGAATCAAAGTGATCCAACTGTTGAAACCTGTTGCAAATGATAATATGCAGTGATCAGAGACATAGTATTAACATGAAAACCACAATTTCGAGAACACGACATGAACATGATTTCGAAAAATGATAGAAACATGCAACATCTTATCACAACGAAGCATAGTCAGTCACAAATCATGCACACGAGCTAGTTAGGCAAGAGTAATAAGCCACGTGAACTTTTAACGAGAAAGAACCCATCACGACCAAAACCGTAGTGATCGAATATGACATAAACATGTATGAAATCACGATTAAATTGATGCAAGATAACATATTCACATAAAACATCATATCCCACCAGTAAAAACAATGAAACAATCAACAAATCAATAAAATCCAAATTGAACTTAAACCCTAGTGATCGAAAACATCTCAAACATGTGATATAATATGATTGGTGATTGATGCTAAACGGTCAACCAATATTGACCAAGGGATGGTCAACAAGGTCAAACTGTCTAGAATCAATCTCCGCGGAATATACGGTTTCCCCGGGTCGTTAAGCCCGACGAGGTGTGATGTTATAAAACGGTTTCGTGATCGGGTGAATTTGGACAGGAAAATGTTTGTGAGTGATTAAACTAGGGAATCTACAAAGAAATAGCTTAAAGAAGCTATATAAATAAGACTGAAAGCTAGGAAAAACCAGAAACGTGTAAAACCTAAAAACGTGTACGTTCACGTTTTAAATAACGTAAACGTACGAAATAAAAAGTAAAAACGGAAATCTGAAAACACCTACGGGGTGAAAATGACTTTTTTACAAACTAAAAGATAAAAGAAAATTTTTAGAAAATTAAAATCAATTTCTACACTAATTAATTATTTATTATTAATTAAATACTAATTAATACTAATTATTAATATTTAAAATACTTAAATACAATATAATATTATTTAAGTACTAGAAAAATGAAAATAAAATTTCTAAAATTATAAAATAACTAAAATTAAGTTTTAAAATTAAAAATAAGTATTTTTGTCTTTTTGTGATTTTTCTATTAATTAATTACTAATTACCTAATTAAACTATTTTAAATTAAGAAAAATAGAAAATGGATATTAAAAATTATAAGAAAATTTCAAAAATTATTTTACAACATATAAAAGCTAGGAAAATATAAAAACTAGGTTTTACTTAACAAAAACTAATTATGCTATTTAAAACTAATTATTAATTAATTATTAATAAAACTAAGATTAATTCTAATAAATACTAAATGATAAAATAAAAATCTGAGAAAATTATTATAAATACTTTAATATAATAGGAATTTAATAAAAATATTAAAAAGCTAAGTTCTTAATAAAAATATAAAAATGAAAATTAAAATTAAATTACATTAAATAGAAACTATCACTTAAAAATAAATTGACTTTTCTTGGTTTTTCCTTTTACCAACCTATTTTATACTTAAAAATGAAAAACTTTTATAAAAACAAAAAGTGTGGAACTTAAAAATAAGCTGAGAAAGCTCAATAAGCTTGGACAGTTGACTTTGGTCAACTGTCAAAGCTTAAAAGCTTGAATAAGCTACACAGGGAATTCAAGCTAGAAAACTAAGTACAAACAACTGAAGGGAACAATAACTAAGCTAAATCAACAAGCTAAAACCACTGAATAAGCCAAAAAAAAGCCAAATAAGCAATCCAAGGGTTGGTTCAACAAGCAGGCCTGCAGGCTTATTCAAGCTTGATTTCAAGCTTATCCAACGAGCTATAAGGCAAATGGATCCTAAAATCAACAAGTGTGGCACCAGGTCTTTCGAAAAATCCCAAGTTTAGCTTGTGGGACCCACTTATGAACCCTGGAGAGACCTAGGAAGTTGGGGGTCTGAGCTGATGTCTGTGTAGCCTATGCCCTGCAGCCTACTTTGGTCAGGTGTGGACACCACAATAAAATTCATAAAAATGAAATGACCATGTGATATCAAAGCTGAGCTGGTAGATTTTGAGTAGGAACAAGTTTCACTTCCAGAAAGCAAACACAAAAATCAAAACAAATCTTGCAATTTTGGTAAAAACTGAGAGAGTGCAATTTGACTTTTTCCAAAAAACTTGATGAGTTGACTTATTTGAGATTAGACCTCCCCCTACTGATTCATAATTATCTTTTAAGCTAAAATGAACCTGAATCTATTAAGCTCAACCAGTTTTCAAGCTAAAGTGATGCTTATGAGCTTCATACTGCTAACAGTCAAAGAAAAATGGAATCAAGAAGTTAAAATTGACTTTTTGCAAATGGGACTAAGTTTTAAAGCTTAAACTAACCTAATATTGCCTAATGTAGTGTACCAATAACAACACACTGACCAAACAACAACAAGATCACATAGGTTCACACTAATGCAAACACCCCTAATACTCACTGAATTTTAAGTTTCTGTTGGTTTTATGTGATACAAACTAAACCACTTAGGCAATATGAGTAATGAGCTATAAGAATTGAATTGAAACAAGGAACAAGTCATGAAACAGTACAAATGCCAAAGTTAAGGAAAATTTACTCACCAATGTTCTAAATGAGAGTTAAGGTACCCAAAAGACCAAATTGCAATCTGCAACCTTCCCTAGGCCCTAAACCATGTGAATCCAACCTTCCACCATGTTTTCTGCTTTAATCACCCTCCATAATGCTTTGTATACTTGTTTACCAACTATTTTTCTTTCACACCTTTTTTTTTAGTATTTATGAAATTTTGACTGAAACACGTTTTAAATCCAACTGAGCTCACCTAAACCTATAAGTATCCTGATTAGAACATATGAAACAGTTAACCCACAACTTTTATATTAAAATGATAGCTTCACCAAACTTATATAAAAACTGAATTCAAATTGAAAGTCTTTAAAATTTCATTACTGGGAGTTGAAGTACAACAATAGAGTTTAGAAATACTAATAAACCTGGAATTACAATTTAAGATGATAAATTACACTACTTTGACATAAACTAAAAATTACACTATTACTACTCTAATTGACTGCTACTACTCTACTTGCTTTCTTCTGCTTCCATTCTTTTTCTTTTATAGGTCCTGAGGAGTCCATTGAGACTTTCCACTATCTTGTGAGCCATTGGATGGGCTTCAATCAATCTTGGCCGTTTGTGCATTTTTGGCGCCAAAATGGTATTTGGCTACTTGCTCTGAGGTAGCTTGTGCAGAGGGGGAAACATTAATTGAGCCTTGTCTTGGAGTGTTGGGAGTGATAAGGGGAACAAATGATGGAGTGAGTGAGCTGGAGGAGGGGGGTTGAGTATTGGTTGAGTTTTGCAGGCAAGGAGTAGGGCACGTGAAGGGGGTGAGGGTGAGGTCAAATGAGTTGACCCTGGTATTTGTTATTCAGGGGTGAGTTGGGTTGGGTAATGGGAATGGGCCAAGGTGGGTAGTAGTGGGCTTGGGTGTTTTATTTTTGGCTTAGAAAAAAATGAGGAGTCCATTTGGTTTGTAACATTAGTTTGTTTGTTTTATTTAAGCTTAAAACCAAAAGGGACCATTTGTGTAACAATCTGAAAGTCCAGGGGCTGGTTTTGCAATTTCCCCAAAGTTACTCATAATGGTCAATATTGCCAAACCATAATTAAATTTTTCCATTTTCAAAACACCCGGGGACCAAATCTAACAAGTTTCAAAACTTGAAGGACCAATATTGTCAGTTGTTGAAAATTATATTCCAAGGACTTATTTTGACATTTTAAAATTCCCAAGGACCCTAGTTGACCTTTCTTTCAAAAATTCCCACCAGGGATTAATTCTGCCAAAGTCTGAAACTCCAGGGACCAAAATTGTAATTTTCCAAAACTTTTGAGAATTTTCACCAAAGGACTAAATATGAAAACTTATGATTTCAAAAGGACCTTTGGTGATAATTTTCCATATTTGAATGACCAGGGACTAGTTTTGCCATTTTTTGAAAGTTGAGGGACTGAAACTGCCAATTTTGCAAACTTTGTACGTTTTTCATCTTTTTTGCTCATTTTGCATCTATAACATATAAAACACAATTTTGAAATATTTTTAGTATTTTGATGCATTTCTAAGTGTTTTTGTATGTTTTGCAGTTCAGATTACACCAAAAATGATGAGTGTTTGAGCACTCATCAATCCCCCACACTAAACTATTGCTAGTCCCTAGCAATAAATGTTTTGAAAACTCGATGGATTTTAATCTCTTTACCAAAAGCCATCACTTCTGGAGTAGCTAGGTGTGAGAACTGTGGTACACCTGATAACCGTGTGATTTTGAGAAAACCACCAGCTGTCAACGGATTTGATTAGTCTTTACCAAAAGCCGTTTGCTTCTGGACTAGCCAACTCTTGTTGGACAAAGTCAACATCTTGGTGAGCTGATTACCAATTATGGATTTTCCACTGCCTTTACCACAAGCCATAATCTTGCGGGCTAGCCAACTCATTCGCTTTATGGGATATGGCGAGTTGAGGTACAATACAATTTTGGTTAAATTGCAAGCCGTAAACGGATTTGAGATGTCTTTACCAAGAGCCGTTTGCTCCTGGACTAGCCAATCCTTTTTTGTCGGTTAGACAAGGCGGACTGATTACCACAAAATTTTTGAAACACCAGTGAAAAATTTTTAAAATTTTTTGAAATTTTGGCCAAAACGGGGGTATAAGATAGTAAAATGTGATAAAATTCGCTAGAATAGCGAAATACCCCCCACACTTAGCATGAATATTGTCCTCAATATTCAAAGTCCCCGCTATTATGCCGACTCTTTGAACATAAAAGGGCAACATTACAAGCTAAGCGTGGAAAACACCATTTTGTTCTTTCACTCTATTTGTAACCATTGTGGGATAACTCCCCCACACTTAGGGTGAAAACCCTATAAGCATGCTACTGTTTTTGTTTACCGAGTCGCTAGCTTTACTCGACCCAGAATTCATTTGTCCTTGGGGAAGCATGATGTGGAAGAAACAATCTCAATCGGACTTTCATTCAAGATGTTTGGACAAACATTTGAAGCACGTGAAAGTTCCACACCGATGAGATAAGTACCCGGCTCAAGATAAGGATACATGAAAATGCCGGGATCAAAGATAGTGTCCTCACTCCCGAAGGAGTGAAGAAGAGAAGAAGTCACCTTATAGGTGAAGAAAAGGAAGAAAATCATGATGAAAATCATGATTTGATCTTCTTCCTCGAGAGGAGGCTCAGTAGCCTAAATTTGGATTTCAAAGGTTAAGCTCGTAAACAACCCGGGAGGGTGGGTGGGAATTTGCAAATTCTCATGATTGAGTGCATCTCCCCCCAGGCTATCAAACTCCGGAGGAGTCATGATATGATGAGTGAGTTCACCGGAGAACTCCTCGTGAAAAGAATTATTCACAAGATGTGAATCTGTGAATTCCGGAATGGACTCATCACAATCCTCATTCTGAATATCAAAGAGTGGATTATCAGAAATCAAAGTGAATTCAGATTCGAATTCAAATAGAGGATTGGTGAGAGTAGTATTGAATGTTTCGGGAACAAAGAGATTAACATTCTCTATTGGACTGTTGGGATCAGAAGTGAGTGACGGATCATGATATAGGAGACTTTCAATTTCTCCCAGATTGGCTTCAAAGTCGAGGAGACCATCATCACTTTCCAATGAAAGTGGATTGATGTGAGTAAGTTCATCAGCGAACTCCTCAAGAAGAGGATCAACATCAGACTGAGGGAGTGATGCCTCGATATACTCAATGTCTCTATGAGATGTACAATCATCATTAAAATCTGAGAAAGTCTCAAAATGATCGTTTGAACACTCAAGAGGGGAAGGAATATCACACATATGATCAAGAGTTCCCTGTGACTCTCTCGGGATTGGGACAAGGATCTCAACACTAGACTTTATTAATTCGTCCGATTCCTTATCAGGAACAGTGCTAAGATGCTCATCCCCCATGTTCAAAGAGTGAGTGGGAACCTCGGGTGTGATAGTAGTTGTTTGAGATGGAATCTCAACTGCTGGGGTATCAACTGATGAACTTGATGAAGTTTTATAAAATTGAAGAATATTAAATGTATCTTCATCATCACTGTCATCAGGAATGAAACGGAACTGAGAGCTAGATTTGGCTACTTTTTCTCTTGCAATGGATTCCCTCACAGATTTTTCATAGGAATCTTGGGAATTTATTCTAGCAGCCTGCTCTTCAGCTAGCAATTCTTCCATGGATTTTTGATGAGTATGTCTTTGGGCAAAGTCTTTAACTAAACCCTTAAGTTCATCAACGATTTTCATCATATTTTGCATTTCTGGAAGAAGTGCTTGATTCATATCGTACTGTGGAGGTTGGTCATAATAGGGTGTGTCAAAATTGTCACAAGGGTATGGATTCCCCGTTTGACAGTCTGAGCTGAAGTGTGGACCTCCACAGTAATCACAACAGTAAAACTATTGAGGCTGTGAGTCGTATGTGCTAGAGTCGTAATTGTTATCGGGAAACTGCTCATAGACAAACGTGTTTCCCGATTGACAATCAGAACTGTAGTGTGAATCACTACAGTACTCACAACAGTAAAACTGCTGAGTATCATGGTGTGGTAACTGATGGAATGAATCAGTCGTGTCATGGTAGGAATAGGGATTCTGGTTATAGACAGACCCGTTTCCTGACTCTACCATGCCACAACTGGGACAATTGCCACCATTGTGAGAATTACCACACCATTGGCAAACCAGAAAGTGTGGATGATACATAGAAAGAATCAAAGGTGTATAGAGGGGTAGGGATGAAGAATCAAAGATGTGAGAGGGTAAAGGTGAATATTTTTGGGTTTTTGGATAAACATTTTGTACAAATGAGAAAGAAAATGTTTTTGTGTTTTTGTGTTCGTTGAAAACTGATTTAAAATGTTTTTGGGAACAGTTTTGTTTTGAAATTAAGAAAATATGAACAAAGGATGGATAAATACACAATGGATGTATACCCCGATTCACTAATCAGAAAAACCGTTTAGAATAGCGCGCACACCTCCCCGGCAGCGGCGCCAAATTTTGATTGATGCTAAACGGTCAACCTATATTGACCAAGGGATGGTCAACAAGGTCAAACTGCCTAGAATCAATCTCCGCAGAATATAGGGTTTCCCCGGGTCGTTAAGTCCTGACGAGGTGTGATGGTTATAAAACGGTTTCGTGATCGGGTGATTTTGGACAGGAAAATGTTTGTGAGTGATTAAACTAGGGAATCTACAAAGAAATAGCTTAAAGAAGCTATATGAATAAGACTGGAAGCTAGGAAAAACCAGAAACGTGTAAAACCTAAAAATGCGTACGTTCACGTTTTAAATAACGTAAACGTACGAAATAAAAAGTAAAAACGGAAATCTGAAAACACCCAGGGGGTGAAAATGACTTTTTTACAAATTAAAAGATAAAAGAAAATTTTTAGAAAATTAAAATTAATTTTTACGCTAATTAATTATTTATTATTAATTAAATACTAATTAATACTAATTATTAATATTTAAAATACTTAAATACGATATAATATTATTTAAGTACTAGAAAAATGAAAATAAAATTTCTAAAATTATAGAATAACTAAAATTAAGTTTTAAAATTAAAAATAAGTATTTTTATGTCTTTTTGTGATTTTTCTATTAATTAATTACTAATTACCTAATTAAACTATTTTAAATTAAGAAAAATAGAAAATGGACATTAAAAATTACAAGAAAATTTCTAAAATTATTTTACAACATATAAAAGCTAGGAAAAATATAAAAACTAGGTTTTACTTAACAAAAACTAATTATACTATTTAAAACTAATTATTAATTAATTATTAATAAAACTAAGATTAATTCTAATAGATACAAAATGATAAAATAAAAATCTGTGAAAATTATTATAAATACTTTAATATAATAGGAATTTAAGAAAAATATAAAAAAGCTAAGTTCTTAATAAAAATATAAAAATTAAAATTAAAATTAAAATTAAATTACATTAAATAGAAACTATCACTTAAAAATAAATTGACTTTTTTGGTTTTTCCTTTTACCAACCTATTTTATACTTAAAAATGAAAAACTTTTATAAAAACAAAAATTGTGGAACTCAAAAATAAGCTGAGAAAGCTCAATAAGCTTGGACAGTTGACTTTGGTCAACTGTCAAAGCTTAAAAGCTTGAATAAGCTACACAGGGAATTCAAGCTAGAAAACTAAGTACAAACAACTGAAGGGAACAATAATTAAGCTAAATCAACAAGCTACAACCACTGAATAAGCAAAAAAAAAGCCAAATAAGCAATCCAAGGGTTGGTTCAACAAGCAGGCCTGCAGGCTTATTCAAGCTTGATTTCAAGCTTATCCAACAAGCTATAAGGCAAATGGATCCTAAAATCAACAAGTGTGGCACCAGGGCTTTCGAAAAAGCCCAAGTTTAGCTTATGGGACCCACTTATGAACCCTGGAGAGACCTAGGAAGTTGGGGGTCTGAGCTGATGTCTGTGTAGCCTATGCCCTGCAGCCTACTTTGGTCAGGTGTGGACACCACAATAAAATTCATAAAAATGAAATGACCATGGGATATCAAAGCTGAGCTGGTAGATTTTGAGTAGGAACAAGTTTCACTTCCAGAAAGCAAACACAAAAATCAAAACAAATCTTGCAATTTTGGTAAAAACTGAGAGAGTGCAATTTGACTTTTTCCAAAAAACTTGATGAGTTGACTTATTTGAGATTAGACCTCCCCCTACTGATTCATAATTATCTTTTAAGCTAAAATGAACCTGAATCTATTAAGCTCAACCAGTTTTCAAGCTAAAATGATGCTTATGAGCTTCATACTGCTAACAGTCAAAGAAAAATGGAATCAAGAAGTTAAAATTGACTTTTTGCAAATGGGACTAAGTTTTAAAGCTTAAACTAACCTAATATTGCCTAATGTAGTGTACCAGTAACAACACGCTGACCAAACAACAACAAGATCACATAGGTTCACACTAATGCAAACACCCCTAATACTCACTGAATTTTAAGTTTCTGTTGGTTTTATGTGATACAAACTAAACCACTTAGGCAGTATGAGTAATGAGCTATAAGAATTGAATTGAAACAAGGAACAAGTCATGAAACAGTACAAATGCCAAAGTTAAGGAAAATTTACTCACCAATGTTCTAAATGAGAGTTAAGGTACCCAAAAGACCAAATTGCAATCTGCAACCTTCCCTAGGCCCTAAACCATGTGAATCCAACCTTCCACCATGTTTTCTGCTTTAATCACCCTCCATAATGCTTTGTATACTTGTTTACCAACTATTTTTCTTTCACACCTTTTTTTTTAGTATTTATGAAATTTTGACTGAAACACGTTTTAAATCCAACTGAGCTCACCTAAACCTATAAGTATCCTGATTAGAACATATGAAACAGTTAACCCACAACTTTTATATTAAAATGATAGCTTCACCAAACTTATATAAAAACTGAATTCAAATTGAAAGTCTTTAAAATTTCATTACTGGGAGTTGAAGTACAACAATAGAGTTTAGAAATACTAATAAACCTGGAATTACAATTTAAGATGATAAATTACACTACTTTGACATAAACTAAAAATTACACTATTACTACTCTAATTGACTGCTACTACTCTACTTGCTTTCTTCTGCTTCCATTCTTTTTCTTTTATAGGTCCTGAGGAGTCCATTGAGACTTTCCACTATCTTGTGAGCCATTGGATGGGCTTCAATCAATCTTGGCCGTTTGTGCATTTTTGGCGCCAAAATGGTATTTGGCTACTTGCTCTGAGGTAGCTTGTGCAGAGGGGGAAACATTAATTGAGCCTTGTCTTGGAGTGTTGGGAGTGATAAGGGGAGCAAATGATGGAGTGAGTGAGCTGGAGGAGGGGGGTTGAGAATTGGTTGAGTTTTGTAGGCAAGGAGTAGGGCACGTGAAGGGGTGAGGGTGAGGTCAAATGAGTTGACCCTGGTATTTGTTATTCAGGGGTGAGTTGGGTTGGGTAATGGGAATGGGCCAAGGTGGGTAGTAGTGGGCTTGGGTGTTTTATTTTTGGCTTAGAAAAAAATGAGGAGTCCATTTGGTTTGTAACATTAGTTTGTTTGTTTTATTTAAGCTTAAAACCAAAAGGGACCATTTGTGTAACAATCTGAAAGTCCAGGGGCTGGTTTTGCAATTTCCCCAAAGTTACTCATAATGGTCAATATTGCCAAACCATAATTAAATTTTTCCATTTTCAAAACACCCGGGGACCAAATCTAACAAGTTTCAAAACTTGAAGGACCAATATTGTCAGTTGTTGAAAATTATATTCCAAGGACTTATTTTGACATTTTAAAATTCCCAAGGACCCTAGTTGACTTTTCTTTCAAAAATTCCCACCAGGGATTAATTCTGCCAAAGTCTGAAACTCCAGGGACCAAAATTGTAATTTTCCAAAACTTTTGAGAATTTTCACCAAAGGACTAAATATGAAAACTTATGATTTCAAAAGGACCTTTGGTGATAATTTTCCATATTTGAATGACCAGGGACTAGTTTTGCCATTTTTTGAAAGTTGAGGGACTGAAACTGCCAATTTTGCAAACTTTGTACGTTTTTCATCTGTTTTTGCTCATTTTGCATCTATAACATATAAAACACAATTTTGAAATATTTTTAGTATTTTGATGCATTTCTGAGTGTTTTTGTATGTTTTGCAGTTCAGATTACACCAAAAATGATGAGTGTTTGAGCACTCATCAATCCCCCACACTAAACTATTGCTAGTCCCTAGCAATAAATGTTTTGAAAACTCGATGGATTTTAATCTCTTTACCAAAAGCCATCACTTCTGGAGTAGCCAGGTGTGAGAACTGTGGTACACCTGATAACCGTGTGATTTTGAGCAAACCACCAGCTGTCAACGGATTTGATTAGTCTTTACCAAAAGCCGTTTGCTTCTGGACTAGCCAACTCTTGTTGGACAAAGTCAACATCTTGGTGAGCTGATTACCAATTATGGATTTTCCACTGCCTTTACCACAAGCCATAATCTTGCGGGCTAGCCAACTCATTCGCTTTATGGGATATGGCGAGTTGAGGTACCATACAATTTTGGGCAAATTGCAAGCCGTAAACGGATTTGAGATGTCTTTACCAAGAGCCGTTTGCTCCTGGACTAGCCAATCCTTTTTTGTCGGTTAGGCAAGGCGGACTGATTACCACAAAAATTTTGAAACACCAGTGAAAAATTTTTAAAATTTTTTGAAATTTTGGCCAAAACGGGGGTATAAGATAGTAAAATGTGATAAAATTCGCTAGAATAGCGAAATACCCCCCACACTTAGCATGAATATTGTCCTCAATATTCAAAGTCCCCGCTATTATGCCGACTCTTTGAACATAAAAGGGCAACATTACAAGCTAAGCGTGGAAAACACCATTTTGTTCTTTCACTCTATTTGTAACCATTGTGGGATAACTCCCCCACACTTAGGGTGAAAACCCTATAAGCATGCTACTGTTTTTGTTTACCGAGTCGCTAGCTTTACTCGACCCAGAATTCATTTGTCCTTGTGGAAGCATGATGTGGAAGAAACAATCTCAATCGGACTTTCATTCAAGATGTTTGGACAAACATTTGAAGCACGTGAAAGTTCCACACCGATGAGATAAGTACCCGGCTCAAGATAAGGATACATGAAAATGCCGGGATCAAAGATAGTGTCCTCACTCCCGAAGGAGTGAAGAAGAGAAGAAGTCACCTTATAGGTGAAGAAAAGGAAGAAAATCATGATGAAAATCATGATTTGATCTTCTTCCTCGAGAGGAGGCTCAGTAGCCTAAATTTGGATTTCAAAGGTTAAGCTCGTAAACAACCCGGGAGGGTGGGTGGGAATTTGCAAATTCTCATGATTGAGTGCATCTCCCCCCAGGCTATTAAACTCCGGAGGAGTCATGATATGATGAGTGAGTTCACCGGAGAACTCCTCGTGAAAAGAATTATTCACAAGATGTGAATCTGTGAACTCATGTTCCGGAATAGACTCATCACAATCCTCATTCTGAATATCAAAGAGTGGATTATCAGAAATCAAAGTGAATTCAGATTCGAATTCAAATAGAGGATTGGTGAGAGTAGTATTGAATGTTTCGGGAACAAAGAGATTAACATTCTCTATTGGACTGTTGGGATCAGAAGTGAGTGACGGATCATGATATAGGAGACTTTCAATTTCTCCCAGATTGGCTTCAAAGTCGAGGAGACCATCATCACTTTCCAATGAAAGTGGATTAATGTGAGTAAGTTCATCAGCGAACTCCTCAAGAAGAGGATCAACATCAGACTGAGGGAGTGATGCCTCGATATACTCAATGTCTCTATGAGATGTACAATCATCATTAAAATCTGAGAAAGTCTCAAAATGATCGTTTGAACACTCAAGAGGGGAAGGAATATCACACATATGATCAAGAGTTCCCTGTGACTCTCTCGGGATTGGGACAAGGATCTCAACACTAGACTTTATTAATTCGTCCGATTCCTTATCAGGAACAGTGCTAAGATGCTCATCCCCCATGTTCAAAGAGTGAGTGGGAACCTCGGGTGTGATAGCAGTTGTTTGAGATGGAATCTCAACTGCTGGGGTATCAACTGATGAACTTGATGAAGTTTTATAAAATTGAAGAATATCAAATGTATCTTCATCATCACTGTCATCAGGAATGAAACGGAACTGAGAGCTAGATTTGGCTACTTTTTCTCTTGCAATGGATTCCCTCACAGATTTTTCATAGGAATCTTGGGAATTTATTCTAGCAGCCTGCTCTTCAGCTAGCAATTCTTCCATGGATTTTTGATGAGTATGTCTTTGGGCAAAGTCTTTAACTAAACCCTTAAGTTCATCAACGATTTTCATCATATTTTGCATTTCTGGAAGAAGTGCTTGATTCATATCGTACTGTGGAGGTTGGTCATAATAGGGTGTGTCAAAATTGTCACAAGGGTATGGATTCCCCGTTTGACAATCTGAGCTGTAGTGTGGACCTCCACAGTAATCACAACAGTAAAACTATTGAGGCTGTGAGTCGTATGTGCTAGAGTCGTAATTGTTATCGGGAAACTGCTCATAGACAAGCGTGTTTCCTGATTGACAATCAGAACTGTAGTGTGAACCACCACAGTACTCACAACAGTAAAACTGCTGAGTATCATGGTGTGGTAACTGATGGAATGAATCAGTCGTGTCATGGTAGGAATAGGGATTCATGGTAGGAATCAGTCGTGTCATGGTAGGAGTGTTGGGAGTGATAAGGGGAACAAATGATGGAGTGAGTGAGCTGGAGGAGGGGGGTTGAGTATTGGTTGAGTTTTGCAGGCTAGGAGTAGGGCACGTGAAGGGGTGAGGGTGATGTCATATGAGTTGACCCTGGTATTTGTTATTCAGGGGTGAGTTGGGTTGGGTAATGGGAATGGGCCAAGGTGGGTAGTAGTGGGCTTGGGTGTTTTATTTTTGGCTTAAAAAAAATGAGGAGTCCATTTGGTTTGTAACATTAGTTTGTTTGTTTTATTTAAGCTTAAAACCAAAAGGGACCATTTGTGTAACAATCTGAAAGTCCAGGGGCTGGTTTTGCAATTTCCCCAATGTTACTCATAATGGTCAATATTGCCAAACCATAATTAAATTTTTCCATTTTCAAAACACCCGGGGACCAAATCTGACAAGTTTCAAAACTTGAAGGACCAATATTGTCAGTTGTTGAAAATTATATTCCAAGGACTTATTTTGACATTTTAAAATTCCCAAGGACCCTAGTTGACTTTTCTTTCAAAAATTCCCACCAGGGATTAATTCTGCCAAAGTCTAAAACTCCAGGGACCAAAATTGTAATTTTCCAAAACTTTTGAGAATTTTCACCAAAGGACTAAATATGACAACTTATGATTTCAAAAGGACCTTTGGTGATAATTTTCCATATTTGAATGACCAGGGACTAGTTTTGCCATTTTTTGAAAGTTGGGGGACTGAAACTGCCAATTTTGTAAACTTTGTACGTTTTTCATCTGTTTTTGCTCATTTTGCATCTAAAACATATAAGACACAATTTTGAAATATTTTTAGTATTTTGATGCATTTCTGAGTGTTTTTGTATGTTTTGCAGTTTAGATTAGACAAAAAATAATGAGTGTTTGAGCACTCATCAATTGGCAGTGATAGGAATGATAGGAACACGATTTGGGACAAAAGCCCTATGAAAAATTGGATCATTAAACATGTTTGGATAAAATTCGAATAAGTAGAAACCCTAGAACACGAAAAACTCAATTGCAAGAAATCTAGCCATTCAAATCGTGATTAATCGAAAACCTATGTGAGAAATACCCTTTAGAACATAAAGGAACTTACAAATTGATGATCAAAACACGGATTATATGGTTTGATTTTGCAGCCGTGGGTTTCGAGAAGAGGGGTTTAAGGTTTGAAATGTTTTTTTGTGAGGTTTTAGAAAACGGGGGTGTCTGTTTTATTATTTTTTTGAAACTTTTGAATGTTGTCACTTTTGGTCCCTTAGCTACAACTAATGCATAATAAGTCCTAAAGTTAGATGCATTTGAAATGTCAAAAGTATACTACCTTACGACACCATTTTGAGAAAAGGAAACATGATATGAGATATCAACAAAATCCCGAAACAACGCATCAAAGGTGATATGCAGGTATACCGTTTTTGAAAAATTTATAAAATTTAAGCGAGTCTCCCCCTCAACACTTGTAAAATAACAAGGTGTTGAAAGAAAGCGATATACTTGCAGTGTTTTTTTTTTTTTTTTTTTTTTTTTTTTTTTTTTTTTTTTTTTTTAAATGAAATAGAAAAAATATTTTTGTGTTTTTGAGGTTTATGAAAAATAAAGGAAAAATTTATTTTACAAAGATAGTTTAATTGTTGATGTTTGACACTTTACTTTTGTTTTAAAAACTTTTCTAGATCAACTGGTGTCAAACATCGTATACCAATTTGGTGAACTAAACTTGCAAACCTCGATGGAGCTAAGGGTTTTGTAAGTAAGTCCGCCAATTGGTACTCAGTACCCACAAAATATAATTCAACTGTACCCTTCTCGACATGCTCTTTGATGAAATGATATCGGAGATCAATGTGTTTGGATTTGCAATGATGAAATGTGTTGCAGGAGATTGCAATGGAACTTTTAGAATCGCAGTAGATCGGAATCTTATTGAATAGGTAGCCATAGTCTTTAAGTTGTGATCTCATCCAAATGACTTGAGCACAACAAGCAGACATAGCTACGTATTCAGATTCTGTAGATGACAGTGAAGTGCAGTCCTGCTTCTTTGATTGCCAAGACACAAGAAACTATAGGCCACCTGATGTACTTTCGCGAGTCTAAGCATCCTGCATGGTCAGCGTCTGAAAAAGCTATTAGTTCAAAACCAAAATCCTTCGGATACCAGATCCCCAAGTGGATGGTTCCCTTTATGTATCGAAGGATTCTTTTTGCCTCATTGAGGTGTTTTTCAGTTGGATTAGACTGATAGCGAGAACACATGAAGACAGAAAATACAATATCAGGTCTGCTAGATGTGAGATACATGAGGGACCCAATAATACTTCGGTATTTGGTAGGGTCAACAGGAGTCCCATGTATATCAGCATCTAGTTTAGTGGAATTGGCCATCGGTGTATTCATAATATCACAACTTTGCATTCCATGTTTCTTTAAAATCTCAAGAGCATATTTGGACTGATTTAGAAAAATTCCACGGGGTGATTGATGAACTTGTAGTCCTAGGAAGAACGTAAGTTCACCCATCATGGACATTTCAAAATTATCTGTCTTTAATTTTGCAGAATCCATTGAGTAATTTTTGTTGGTTGAAGCAAAAATAATGTCATCGACATAAATTTGAACGATTAATAAGTCCATCCCGTATGTTTTTGTAAACAGTGTTGGATCCACCGAACCTAGAGTAAAATCATTAGCCAACAGGAATTTAGAAAGCTTATCATACCACGCCCTGGGGGATTGCTTGAGACCGTAGAGAGACTTCTTAAGCTTGTAGACATGATTGGGACGTTCTGGATCAACGAATCCTTCAGGTTGATTGACATAAACCACTTCTCGGAGTTGACCGTTCAGAAAAGCCGTTTTCACGTCCATTTGGTAAACAATCATATTCCAATGAGCAGCAAATGCTAAGAATATCCATACAACTTCAAGTCTAGCTACTGGAGCAAATGATTCTTCAAAATCGATTCCTTCTTCTTGAGAGTAACCTTTTGCTACCAAACGTGATTTATTGCGTATGACAGTGCCTTCTGCATCCAGTTTGTTTTTCCAGATCCATTTTAAACCAATGACAATGATGCCTTCTGGTTTTTCAACCAATTCCCAGACTTCTAATCTTTGAAAAGTTTCGAATTCTTCTTGCATAGACTCAATCCAGTTTTCATAAGTCATTGCTTCCTTGACGTTTTTAGGTACGGTTTCACAAACTGTGAGTGAAAAAAATGCAAGTTTCACCGTCTGTATGAAGGCGTTGTCTTGTCATAATTGATGCATCTGGCCAATTATTTGAACTAAGGGGTGATCTCTAGTCCATTTGTGTGTCGAAGGATGAAGTTGATAAGTATCTCGCAAGTGAGCAGGACCCAAATTGCGTGTAGATGACTCAGCAATGTCGGGGATAGATTGAGCATTTGCAAATGGATTAATGAATGGTTCTGGGTCATGCTCTGCGGGTTGTGGAACTGATAAAGGTATGGAATCTCTAGTTGATTGTCGAGAGTTGGACCCAATTTGTTCTGTTGTTGTAGGTGATATGACTGGAGGACCGTCTCTTCCAACAGTAGTTGTTGTTTGTTGAGGTTTATCAGGTACTTGATGTTGATCAAGATGTGCAGCAGAATTTGGTGTGGCCTCAGATGGACGGTTAACAGGCGTATCATCAAACAATGGAGCAAACAAGGTTTCCACTTCTTTACGAGAAAGTGACAATGGTTCAGCCGAAGATACCGGAAAGTTAAGACGGTTGGTTGCGGGTCCTAAGCCGTTTTGCTCAGAAGCCATTTGAGTGAGTTCATCGAAATTAGCATGAATAGTTTCTTGAATTTCCCGAGTATGACGATTCCATATCCGATAGCCTTTTGAATTTTCACAGTATCCTATAAATAAACTAATGTCAGCCTTTGCTTTAAGTTTACCGAGATCATCACGATCATTGACTGGGTAACATAAAGCTCCAAATACATGAAAGTGACTGATGTTCGGTTTCCTTTTGTGAACAATCTGATATGGGGTTTTATGATGGCGTTTTGTGATCAACCAACGGTTTTGAGTATAGCAAGCAGTTGAAACAGCTTCTGCCCATAAGTAATCTGGTAATTGAGCATTGATTAACATCGTTCGAGCAGCTTCCACTAACATTCTGTTGCGTCTTTTGACTACTCCATTCTGTTCGGGTGTACGTGGAATAGATGTTTGATGTTCAATTCCCACTTTCTCAAAATACGACCTTAGAGTCTGATTCTTAAATTCTGTGCCATTGTCAGTTCGAACAATTATGAATGTGTTGCGAAGCTGAACTTGTATTTTGGTGAGAAAGGTGATGATCATTTGAGGAGCTTGATCTTTACTTCGAAGAAAATAAACCCAAGTCCAGCGAGAGTAATCATCAACAATTACTAAAATGTAGCGTTTACTGTTGATTGTTTGAACACGCATTGGACCACACAAATCCATATAAAGCATTTGTAAAACATGATTAGTACTGTGTTCAGGTTTTGAGGGAAAATGAGCACGAGTACTTTTTCCTTGTTCACAGGCTGGACATAGATGATCTTTGGCATAACGGAATCTTGGAAAGCCTTCAACTAATTTGTGACGAGCGAGATCAGTCATCGTTTTGAAATTCAAATGAGAAAGGCGTTTGTGCCATAACCAAGATTTAGTCATTTCAGCTTTGGATAGAAGACAGATAGGAGATGAAGCGATCATGTCAGACATTGAAATTGTGTAAAGGTTAGTGCCACGTTTGCCTGACATCAAGTCATTGCCTTGTAGATCACGAACAAAGCAGGTTTTCTCTCGAAATGCTACTTCTAAATCTCCATCACAAAATTGACCGACTGAAAAGAGGTTGTGACCCAAGCCTTCAACATAATATACTCTGCTAATTTCAATATTGCCATTCATGTAGTCTCCATAACCCATGATTAAAGCGTATTGATCATTCCCGAATCTGACAGTTCCAATAAACTTTGAGACAAAGTTGTTTAACAGTTTGAGATTGCCAGTCATATGTCGGGTGCAACCGCTATCAAGAATCCAGAGAACGATCTAAACCACCTGCATTAAAAGAAGATGATAGAGATGGAACAGAAGTAAGGGTGGAACCCGAGGAAGTTGTGGGTTCCTGTTGGTTAGAAACAGAAATATTTAACAATTTAGGAATCCATTTAAAATTTGGTTTGTATTGTAACCAACGTTGCCAGTTCCAACGAGTTTTTGCTTTGTTTTTAGTGAATGCACTAGCTTTTGGCGTGTTCCTAGATTTGTTGATTAGAGCTCTTGGGTTGACTACAACAGCATTTGAAACTGTAGTAGGCATTTTTCCTCAGTTAGACTTAGAGGCATTAGTGGACCTAGAAGGAAAGAGATTATTAGCTACACATTTGGTATGATCACCAGATAACACACTTTTACGACAAAACACACAAGATGCATTAATATTCAAAACATTAGAAGGTTTAGCATTCGTTACATTAAGATTTGGATTACAATTTGCCAGATTGGAATCTAAATCAGATGCAACATGAGTTTTATTTGAGTTCCTAAGGTGAGCTTCTACTTCTTGCACTTTTAGTGTTCCTCTTCTACGTTGCGAGAGCCTAGTCTTTTTAGTCTTCTTAACGCTTATTGGCTTTGGGCTGCTAACGCTCTTTGGGGAAACTAGACCTGTGGAAGTGGAAGAGCTAACATTAGAACTCTTAGTATGCTTACCCTTATCTGTTCTGTCTATTTGAATCATTCCTGGTGCTATCACAGTGGTGTCATGATGAAGCAAAAAATGATCCGTTTTTAGGGGGTCATTTAAGCCCGGAATTGAATTTATTTGATCAAATATTGCCCTAAATCGTTCCTTTTGTGATTTTAGGTACTTTGGGAGTGAAATCTGGAAAAGGAAGCAATTCGGACATTTTTGGAGCATAAAAGTGAAGAAAACGCCAAAGACTTAATTTTCCATGCTGGGAACAGTGTGTGACGGCGTCAAGAGGGAGCATATGACGACATCAAAAGTAAATATCATGACGACCCAGTACAAACATGAAGGCGTCACAAGTAGAGAGTCAAGAGTTATATGCGTGACGGCCTGCAAAAGTGGACAACATGACGGCGTCAGATGTAGATCAAGGCAGTCCAAGGATTTATTTGGCGGCGAGATGACGACGTCACCCATTTGTTCTTAACGCCGTCAGCCTCTAAAATCTACATATAGTTTTCTAATTTTCATTCATAAAAGAGGAACTTGTGTGGAGAAACCCTAGGGCCGAACCTTGTACGAATTTTACAGCTTTTCAAGGGTTTTCAACCGTTGAAACCTTACATGTGCTATTGAGATAAGTATTCTCTTAATTCAATCAATATGTCTATGTGTTGGTTGTCTATATCTTGTGCTTGTCTTGATTTCAACATGCTAGGCTAGATTTATCTTGTGTTTGCTTAGATCTAATGAAACCTAGATGTTGATTATGTGTTGATTACTTGTTTATGGTTGTATTGGATGAATGATTTCAATGTTAGGCTTAAGAAAATTGGCAGATCTCCAAATGGTAACATGCTTGAACGTCTTAGGAAACATGAACAGATGTGTACTAGGTTTTATTGGTTGTATTTAATGCATGAGTAAATTCTAATGATCCCATGTTAGGAGCTTCTTGAAGGCTCGACATAGGAGTGAAGTAGGCACTCATAGGATTGGGAAAATAAGTACGCCACCCCATGAATGGTATTAAGGAATACAATCCGTCATCCACGCAACTATAACAAGTAATTAACGTGTAAAAGATATCTAGGGAGTAGTGAAATCTAAGTAAACACATTTTTCCCACATATTGCTCACAACCTTAGTTTAAAATAGTTTTATTTTCATTTTAGTATTTTATTTTGATTGCATCTTTAGTATTGGGTTAGTTGACTAGCAACTAATTCCGCCCAAAATCCTTCAAACCCGAGATTTTTACTTGCTTTCTAAAAAAATATAAAAATATAAAATACAAAAAGAATCATCCCTCATCTCTAGATCTAGTATTTAGGTTTTCTAATCCTAGTGACACTATTCCTAGCTGAACGATCAATCCCCCGGTACTTGTCATTATACTATACTACATCGATCAGGTACACTGCCTGGTGGGGGTTGTAAGCTTCTCAAGATCCCTTGAGAGGTAAAGCCTGGTGCAATCCCTACGCTACCAAGTTTTTGGCGCCGCAGCCCGGGGAATAGTTATTGTCTAGGTTAGAATCTCTTTTTATTAGGTCTACTTGCTAGATTCCTTTCTAGTAAGATTTTATTTTTATTTTTAGGTTCTCTTTAGTCTATCTTATTTCTTTGTGTTTTTGTTCGTAACTTTTCACCACCCGACATCATGGACGATGGGAACATCTTTGAACCCGTCATCCCACCACAACAAAACCCACCACTAGAACCTCTTAGGCCCCGAACCTTAGGAGAATATTCCCGACCTAGCCACCAAGGCTATCGAAACACCATTGAGCTCACCGGAGCCAATGTGACCCCCTTGCGATCCGACACCATCTGGTTGGTGCAAAGCGGATGTGCATTCCATGGACTTCGTTCCGAAGATCCAAATCAACATCTCAAGGACTTCCTTAAAATTGTATATTCCATAGACCTAGATGTTGCAACTAGAGAGACAACCCGATTACGCCTATTCCAATTCTCTCTACATGATCAAGCTAGTCAATGGCTTGAGCGTTTACCCGCGGGATCCATCACCACATGGGATGATCTCACCACTCGTTTCCTTGCTCAATTTTCCCACCGGGGAGAACTACTAAGCTTAGAAATGACATCTTGATGTTTCAACAACGTCAAAATGACTCTCTTTATGAAGCATGGACTCGTTTCAAGGACTTACTCCAAAAAGTCCCTCATCATGGCATAGATCTTTGGCTCCAAGTCCAAATATTTTTTGACCATATCGATCTCTCCACGAGGTGAGCCATTGACCAATCGGCCGGTGGTAAGCTACGTGATCTAACTGCGGAACAATCATGGGAACTCATAGAAGATCTTGCTCTCTATGACAATGAAAGTTGGAATGATCCCCGTGATTTGAACAAAACGGTCAAGGCAATATCTTTGCCTTCGAACAACTCTAGCACTCCCGACCGTAGGATCATGGAACTTGAGGACCAAGTTAAGTTTCTCATGAAATCTTACGAAGCTCCTAAGCCCTCAAGCCAAGTGAACAAAATCACTTCTTCATGCAAATTATGTAGTGGTCCCCATGACACTCGTGATTGTGTGGAACTCCCCGGAACAGCTTTTGCGGACTACGCAACCTCGTGTACCGATGAAGCGGGAGATAAGTGGTACACTTTCAAACCCGAGCCAAACCCTTACGGTGATTCATACAACCCCTCTTGGAAAAATCACCCAAACCTTAGGTGGAAACAAAATCAAGCCAATTCTTCCAATCCGCCTAATCGTTACCAACCGAACGGTCCACCCTCCAACCGTACTTTCAACAACAATCCTTCTAACAACTATGGTAGTACCAACAATCTTGAAGGATTGATGTCTAAGTTCATGGCATCTCAAGAAGCTCGCATAGCTAGGTTTGAAACCGAATTCAACCAACAACAAATGGAGATGACCAACAAGATAGAAAACCTGTTGAAGGCCCTCAACACTCAAGTGTTAGCCACACCTAGGAAGGACACTAGGGATACCAATAACGGAATCCACATTAAGGACCCCTCATCATCCAAACATGTCCACTTTGTCAATGTTGTCACCATTAAGCCAATAGATAAGGAGATAGAAGAAAGTGACAAGGATGAAGTTGGAGTAGAAACTGAGACTAGGGATGAAAGTAGGGAAGTTGAGGTTAATAAGGGAGAGGAGTTAGAGGAAGTGGAGACTATAGAAAAGCACTTTGATAAGTTGCCCACCAAGGAAGAACGGGAATACCATAAGGATTTATTCAATAGTCCCGAGAGACCATACATCCTTGGCACACCCCTTATCAAAATGGGAGACCCCTCTAACATCAACATACCATGCAACATCGGGCACATGCATGTATGGAAAGCTTATATCGATCCTAGATCTCCTATAAACATCATGACTAGGACTTATTACAATTGGGTGATGAAGAAGCAACTTGATTATAGGATAATGCCTAATAGGAATTTGATAAGTAACTTTGTAGGAAGAGTGAAGGGATTGCATGTGATTATCGGTAATTTCACCTATGAGATCGATTTTATGATAGTAGAAGACACTCGTCCGGTGATAGATGATTGCCTAAGCCAAGTAATATTCGGAAAACCATTTGTTGAGACCACTAGGATGAGTTATGATCCGACTTTAGGGATAGTTAGATTCAAGGAAGAGAATGATGAGATTGCTTACCAAATGCCCTACAAAATTGAGCAATACCGCCTTCTCTCTAATATAGAAAAGGAACACAAGCAAGCAGCTTATTATAGGAATGATGAGGATAGACGCAGAGGCGTAGAGTATGTGAAGAATAGGATGCTTGGTTTCTACAAAGAATGCTTGCAACTAGGTCCGGAATAAAAAACTGGCTTAGAAGACGACCTAGAGAGTGAAACCAACGATGAAGTCACGTAGTAACCTATGACCTTGAGTCTCGCTACAAGACTCGTAAATAAAGAAAAACGCTTCTTGGGAGGCAACCCATGATTTTGTGTGATTTTTATTTTGTTTGTTTGTTTTTTTTCTTCCGTATGCATGCTTTATGTTTATTGTTGGTAAATCATGTTTCTAAACTAAAAAGTGAAAATACTTTACTTTGTTGTTTGGCCTAGTCTTAACTTCACCCAAAGGTATTTTTGCAAAAGATAAGTGTAAGGGGAAACCCCAAATATGTTTTTAAGAAACAAACCGATCATGATTCTCCACAATATTAAGTTAACATGTATATTCGTATTTGTTAGAGTCAAATGCTTGTATCGAGTCATAATAAAGTTTTGCAGGATTTTCCAGGAAGTAGGACCAAGTTTTTCCAGAAACTTAACATAAGAATTTCTGCAGGTCACTTCTGACGGCGTCATGAGCTTGCTCTTGACGGCGTCACGTGTAAAAATCTGGAAATTTTACCAGTTTTGTTTTTCTAACGGAATCTTAAAGTCTTTGTTGAATTATTAAGTTTTATAATCTCCAGGAAATGTGCAAACTTCATTTCACAAGCATTATATCTTATTTTGTTTTCTAGGATTTAGTAACTTATGTAGATTGCCGCCGATTTTATGCGAGGTTGCCTTGTCTGTTTTCTCAGGATTTACAGGTTATGTATAACAAGAAGATGATTTATTTTTCTGGAAGGGAAGCTTTGATTGTTCATTTTCTTGGAGGAAGATCTAACCTGGCCACCTTATTATCCATACCGAGCGAATCAGGGGAGTATTTGATTTCATTTGTTTTACTTATTTCACTTTTACATTCTTTACTTGAACATTGGGGACAATGTTCATCTTAAGTGTAAGGGGAGGGTAAAATGATAATACCTTACAAATACACTTTCGCTTGAGTTTGTTTGTTTACTAGTAGATGTGTAATAAAACTATGAGAAATACTTGTTAGTGTAATTTTAGCGCCAAATTTAAAATTTTTTACAACATTTAGGAGTGAAACTTTAGCCATAGCAAGCGTCTCATGGATAGGAGATTGTATGACTAGCACAAAACCGTACTATTCAGAAAAATTTTCCACCCAAATATGTGAGGTTCGCAAATAGATTTGATAGGAAAAGCATTTACTATTAGTGCTTATGAGTGTACCGGTAGCATTTAGATTCTAGAACTTGCGTTAGTGATGCATCCCGAGACCGCTAGTGAGTAGGATTTACTACATGATAAGAGGCATTAGGATCACCCTTGTGTTAAACCCGTATCATAATTACTTGACCATTTAAGTCATATTACTTGGCTAGTTAAGTCAACTAATTTTTCCCACACCTTAGCGTTGTACTCATTTTTAATACATGAAACCCCTAGTACAACCCTCCGAGCCTATCTTTTCGTTTCTAACTTTAAGCATTTTACTTAAAGGAAGAATTTTTTACACCCCACTTAAATGTACACCCAAATCGCCTTAGCCTTCTGTGTATGCACTCATCTTTAGTGCATTATTGTTATTTGTTAAACCCTAAATTAACTATCTAATTGATTACATGGTTGCTAAGTCGAGTCATATCCTTGTACATATTGTTTTGGGACAATTGGGACTCATGGGTAAAGTACTTATTTTATGGAGTAATGGGGAAGAACATAATATTATTACTCCCATATGTGCGTTAATCTTAAAAGTGCTCCAAGTGTTTTGATTTTCTTAATTCGAGTCAATAAATTAGTTTATTGTAAAGTATGTAAAAATTCAAGTGTAAGGGGAATTATCATTCCCTATGATGTATTATTTTTGGATGGTAGGGTAAGAGTGTACGCAAAAAAAAAAAAAAAAAAAAAAAAAAAAAAAAAAAAAAAACGTCTACCATCCCTTTTTATTCTATGTTCATTTTATGTTTTTGTTATTTTTCATTTATTAGCTTAAGTCGAGTCTAGTCTTGGCTTAGCAACGCCATATTGTATGTGTAATTAACCAAGATTGTTAGCTCGCCACCAGTAAAGACTGCCTATATCCAACAAACCGTGTATTTCATATCCCTACACCTAACGTTACAACCCTTTAAAAGACCTCTTTGATAGTTTATCCTAGGTGCTTACGCCATGTGGTGGAGGTTTGATCCTTTCCCAAGCCTATGGTAATCTATTTTTCTATAACAGGTAGTGAGAGATATCTTCCGTTTCCATATTGTAATTTATACTTTATTACACATGAGAGATGTGAGTATCTAAACACTATTTGTGAGGTGCTAGTATATGACCTCCGTGCTTGTCTTTGGTCTTTAGTGAAACGATTATTTGTTGTAATTACTTTTATATTAGTGTTAAATAACCCCTAACTTGTATTTTGATTAGAATAAAAGCGCATTTGCTTGAGGACAAGCAAATCTCAAGTGTAAGGGTATATGATGAGGCGAAAAATGATCCGTTTTTAGAGGGTCATTTAAGCCCGGAATTGAATTTATTTGATCAAATATTTCCCTAAATCGTTCCTTTTGTGATTTTAGGTACTTTGGGAGTGAAATCTGGAAAAGGAAGCAGTTCGGACGTTTTTGGAGCATAAAAGTGAAGAAAACGCCAAAGACTTAATTTTTCATGCTGGGAACAGTGTGTGACGGCGTCAAGAGGGAGCATATGACGGCGTCAAGAGTAAATATCATGATGACCCAGTACAAACATGAAGGCGTCACACGTAGAGAGTCAAGAGTTATATGCGTGACGGCCTGTAAAAGTGGACAACATGACGGCGTCAGATGTAGATCAAGGCAGGCCGAGGATTTATTTGGCGGCGAGATGACGGCGTCACCCATTTGTTCTTGATGCCGTCAGCCTTTAAAATCTATATATAATTTTCTAATTTTCATTCATAAAAGAGGAACTTGTGTGGAGAAACCCTAGGGCCGAACCTTGTACGAATTTTACAGCTTTTCAGGGGTTTTCAACCCTTGAAACCTTACATGTGCTATTGAGATAAGTATTCTCTTAATTTGTAACACCCCCAAAAGTCGTTAATAACAGCGGAAGACTTAACATGTCAGCGGAAGACTTTCGGGGTATTACTTCAAGGATCTTTGTCACAATCATAGTAGACAACACAAAGTGAAGTATTAAAGTTTAATTTATTTCAAAATACCAAATATCTGAGATACAAGACATTATTAAGTTAAGAACGTGTTTTATTCTGAAGGAAAATAAGTAGTTTATTATGGTTCTTGTCATGCTTTTGCCCACTCCGTGCCATCCAGATCCGTCTTGTTTAGTTACCTGAGATAAACATGCTAAAGTCAACATAAAGTTGAGTGATATTCATAGGTTTGAATTTAAGAGTTTGAATCACAAGTTAAGAGTGTATTGTAATCACATACAATCAATATGTTAAAAATCAATGTTCCTGTTATTGCCTTAAGCTCATGATACTCAACGATTAACAGCCACTCATAAGTATGTATTATGATGGTAAGTAATAGGCCCCCAAAGATAGGTATTTGTCAATAACCTATTTATAAGAACAATAAAGTGCGCCTGGTGTTTTCTCCAACAACCAAACGAGGATTGTCAATCACTAATAGTACTATCCACAATTATTTACGTTCACCCTTCAGGTGATTAAGGTTCATGATTGAGGGACTTCTGACAATAGTAACTTAAGCAAATAACATTGGCCTGACGGTATTTCAATACCCGGTATAAAAGACTTGTGATCGGGTTTTAAGCATGTATCTCCCCACGGGAAAATAGTTAAAGAGTGGGCTATGAAATCACCTTAGTAGTACAGTGGTATCGTAGTCTCAACAAAGCAAGGAAACGGCTTCACACAACACAACCTAAAAGATAATGCAAGTTTCAGTTGATAGTCTAAATCTGGTTTTATCGCGATTACTTGTTATTTAGTTACGAATAAATCTCATGTTCGTTTAAATGTTTAAAGTTCAAAAACAAAGTTATATATACATATAGCTCGTAAGTACAATGATCGATGATTTATATAAAGTTAGTTTTTATAACAGAAGTAAACGTATCGTTTTACAAGAAATAAATAACGTATTGTTATATCGTTTAAATTTGTTTATCGTTATATAAGTTTTATTCGTATTATATATATATATATAATAATAATAATAAGTTACGTTTTATTTTTTTATCGTTTTAATATATAATCAAATATATATATATATATAATAAATATAGAATTATTACTAAAAGTAAATATTTCAATTCGATCCTTAATGTTTTCTCAATTTTACACTTTTTACCCTTAACGGAAAATATTTACGCCGTTAGTCCAAAAGTTATATATATATATACATTTTTAGTCCAAATATCAAATATATACATTTATTATCCTTAAGTTTCAATATTTACAGTTTATACTCCTTAGAAAACAGTTTTTTTTATACTTTTCACTCAAGTTTACCCATTTTGACACTTTTAGTCCCTAACTCTCGTACATTTGCAAAAATGGTCCAAGCTTTACCAAATTCAAAACTTAACATTTTTATTAGTTCATTAAGCTCAAAACATTTAGAAAAGTTTAGTTCGATAGCTTATTAGCTTATTCTAAGCTTATTTCGTTTCTTGGGCTTAACGATCCAATATTAAGGGCCCGTTAAAGTTTAATGATCCAAAGGGTTTGGGGGAACACTAGGTTAGTCGAAATCCATCATTTTAAGTTATAACACCATTTCAAAACAGCTTATTCTCATAGTTTATTGTAATAAGCTAAAAAGAGCTTTTTGGGCTTTTAAGCCCACGTAAGGTTTTAAAGTTTTGAAAAACAGTTTCCATAGCGGTTTACTTTGAGTCTCGTTAGGTGTTTAAATGAAGTTATTAGGTCGTATTATTTATCATTCTCGTTTCTATTTCAAGTAGGCAATTAGCTCGTACAAAAATAATAATGGGTCGTGTGTTAAATTTAGAAATGGCGAGGTCAAATTGTAAGCCAAAACTCAAGTGTGTAACTTATAAACTTGAAAAATAAACTAAGTCTTTTTAGTATATTTCGTATAGGTTCACATGACTTAGAATCGTATGATTTTTAGTATGTATTCGTTAATATAAGTTCAATATTATTTTAGATACTCGTTAATGCCATAACTAAGAAATAGTATCACACATAAAATATATACGTTGTTTTTAAGATTTACGATTTATAGGTTCTAAGTGATCGTGTATAATATAATCATACGTATATATAAAATAGAAAGAAAAGTTCGTGGTCTCACCTCACCTAGAAAAGGTGGTGTAAAACGAGTGTATGGTTCGTGTGATGGTTCAACAGCTCCGTGGTTCACTTCACGTTGTTCCAATGGTCCAAGAGGTACTTTGCTTGACGTCCTAGGTTCTCTTGACTTGTGGTTTACTTGAGCGATCCGTGCGTCCTCCAAACTATTTCCTTCGTTGCCTTTGATGAGTTTTTGGTACGTATATGTGTAGGTATTGTTTTGAGTTTGCATGTGATCGTTATATAGGGTGTTCTAAGGTTGTGATAAGTGTAAGGTAACATGGAAGTGTGTTGTTGGCTTGTAAACGTGGAGTAGCACCTCTATTCTTGCCCAATCTATCTAGAGTAACAATGAGCATGTGTAAGAGGGATATACTGCTCATTCCTGACATTCCTGTTCATTTGAGTTGGTCTAGAAGTTATTGGGTACATTGGGTGGTGCTAAGGAAGGCTTGTGACAAAATTTGGTTTTACATTGTACATGGTTTTTGTCATTCGCTTTGGTCAATTCTCAGGTAGTAAACAAGTGAGATATATGGCAAACTTTATCATTCTCAATTCTTTGCTAGCTCGTAAATTAAGTTATGTAAAAATATGTTCATGTTGTGTGTCAAAATCGCGATAAGGAAGGTGTGTTTTGGGTGTGTCGAGGCTGGCAGAAACAAGACAATAGGGTGCGTTTTGGGCTTATAAGCCTGTTGGGCTTGTGTTTTCGTATGGCCCAGCAGAAAAGGAAAAACAAAAATATAAAAGGGTCCGTTTGGTTTGTTAGTTGGGTTTAAGGCCCAATGAGTCAATGGGGCCCACCTGGTATGTTTTGAGAGTCGGGTTACGATCAAATAATATTAGTGAGTGATCTCGGGAATTTTCGTAGGCTCCGGGAATATATAAATATTGTACCTTAAATATACGAAACGTATATTATATAAAAATATAAATGTTTTTAATATATATATATATATATATATATATATATATATATATATATATATATATATATATATATATATTTGCGATAATTTAGACTATCTAGGTTTGTGTGCAAGCAATGTTTCTAAGCAAAAGATAATTCGAAGTTTTACCGTTGTGATTTATATATCAAGTCTAATAGAAAAAAAAAATTTTATACGTAAAAGTGGGTATTTAAGTAACGTAATAACTTGTAAGTATTTACTAACCGTTGGGAAAATTACGAGAGGCTACATAATTCAATCAATATGTCTATGTGTTGGTTGTCTATATCTTGTGCTTGTCTTGATTTCAACATGCTAGGCTAGATTTATCTTGTGTTTGCTTAGATCTAATGAAACATAGATGTTGATTATGTGTTGATTACTTTGATTACTTGTTTATGGTTGTATTGGATGAATGATTTCAATGTTTGGCTTAAGAAAACTGGCAGATCTCCAAATGGTAACATGCTTGAACGTCTTAGGAAACATGAACCGATGTGTACTAGGTTTTATTGGTTGTATTTAATGCATGAGTAAATTCTAATGATCCCATGTTAGGAGCTTCTTGCAGGCTCGACATAGGAGTGAAGTAGGCACTCATAGGATTGGGGAAGTAAGTACGACACCCCATGAATGGTATTAAGGAATACAATCCGTCATCCACGCAACTATAACAAGTAATTAACGTGTAAAAGATATCTAGGGAGTGGTGAAATCTAAGTAAACACATTTTTCCCACATATTGCTCACAACCTTAGTTTAAAATAGTTTTATTTTTATTTTAGTATTTTATTTTGATTGCATCTTTAGTATTGGGTTAGTTGACTATCAACTAATTACGCACAAAATCCTTCAAACCCGAGATTTTTACTTGCTTTCTAAAAAAATATAAAAATACAAAAAGAATCATCCCTCATCTCTAGATCTAGTATTTAGGTTTTCTAATCCTAGCGACACTATTCCTAGCTGAACGATCAATCCTCCGGTACTTGTCATTATACTATACTACATCGATCAGGTACACTGCCTGGTGGGGGGTTGTAAGCTTCTCAAGATCCCTTGAGAGGTAAAGCCTGGTGCAATACCTACGCTACCATGTCAATAAACTTTCCTTTTTGAAGTAGCTTAATTTTCTCTTTCAAATCAATGATGATGTGTTTTTTGTCCTGTATATCAGACTCAAGTAAACCATTGCAATAACGAATGTCATCGCGGTTTTGTTGCCATTCGGCGTTTTCAATTTTTAACTCCGCAATTTCATGGTCATATTTGTTTTTGAGAAACTCATATTTGGTTCGTAGTTGCAATTCTGTTTCAATACTTTGAGCTTGACACCAATCAAGCTTTTGTTTGAGTTGACAAATTTCGTTTGAAAGTTTGTTTATCACATCATCACTGTTTTGACGCAACGTATCATATTGATGTTTCAATGTTTCATTTTGTGACTTCAACAAAACAAGATCAACACAGTAATCTGCAAATACTTCAGCATTGTTGGAATAATAGAGATCATTCATGAGAAGACTATGAATATCAGCATGAAGAAGTTGTTCCAAGAGTCGATCAAAATCAGTTTTCAAAAATCGGTTTTTGCGTTGTTGAACCAAAATTGCATTTTCATTAAGAGCGAAAATATCTTTCATATCATTAACTTCTTTGTGGAGTTCCTGTTCCCAACGAGTAGCACAATAACGCAAATGTTGAACTAAAGGCAGAATTTGATTTTGAAAAATGTCTCGCTTTTCCCGCTCGTAGGCTGATTGAAAAGTAGCAATTTTAATTTGCGAATGATGTTCAATGACGTTTTCCAAATTATCGATGCCTTTTATGAATGTTTGAAAATAGTCTAAAACTTTACAGCGTGTAGGTAATGGTGTCACATTACCGGAAGATGGTAATGGACCATTTACTTGTGCCACGGGTTTGACAGGAGCTCCATCGGAAGATGAAACATAAGACTCAGTAACATACCATGATTTCTCAGGTATTTCTCTTGACGGAACAAAAGATTTTGAAATGTGAGGAGCTTTTGAGTAATCATATGGTTTGCAATATTCAACTTGACTCATTTTTTATCGACTATTTTCTTCTAGTTCGTATTCTTCCTCAGTATTATGTACAATAACATGCACAACATTATTATCCATCAATTGGTCCATACTGTACAACTTAGGAATTGTTTTGAATGCAGTGCGAAGAAAAGAGGATCTGTAATCGCCGAGGGAAAAACCTTTATCTGGTCTTGGTTTTAAAGTAAACTTTTGAATTGTCGTTACAGATTCCCCATGTTTATAAACGATGTTTTGAAAAGCTTTAATTTGACGTTCGAGAACGAGATTATCTTCAATTAAAGTATTTTCTTTTTCTCGTTTTTGCACTTTATGTTCATAAAATTCCTGTTTGCAAGTTGTCACCTCTCTTTGTGTTTTAGAGAGTTCCTGTTGGAGTTGAACAACTTGTTTTTGAAGATCATGTTTTTCATTTTCCAGTTTGGAAACCAATTTATCGTTTGACTAAATTATGTCATATATTTGCTTTTGAAGATTTTGTTCTTTGACATATGATTCCTGAAATGACTTTTCAAAGCACTTTTCACGATGAACTGCATTTTGAAAATTTGAAAGTTATTTTTTATAACATTCAATGTCCTTTTTCAAATCGGCATTTTCTTTCAAAACATTAGTTTGCTTGTCCATTATGTGATTAGAAAGAAGTTGTTTGGCCATAACTGTACAGTCAGGAGCTGGATCAGAAGAAGGTTCATGTTGTTTAATATAGTCATTTTCGTCTTGCTCAACAGGATCATCAAATGAGACGACAGTGTCATCATCAAATATAACAATTGTGTCTAATTGTTCATCCTCTTGAGAAGATAAGAACGGTTCAGAAGGAACAACTTGCGCCTGATCTGATTCAGAAACAGAGGGTGATGCATTAAATTCTATGGAGCATGTGGTTAGGTCATTTACTTGAGACAAACCATCAGTGGTGAACACTGGGCCTGAATCGTTCAACTGATGTTCCTGCATGTTGGCCATAAGCATCACAGCTGCATTGGCTTCAAGATCTTCCATATCATCATCGTTGTAAGCATTAGCAAAGAAACTGTTCTCATGAGCATTGAAAGTTCCTTCCTTTTCATCTTTGAGAGCCATAAGTAATGCCTGCTTGTGAAACTGACTGCCGCGGGTTCTTGGTTGAGGGCATGCTATTGCAATATGACCTTTTTCGTTGCAGTTGTAGCACCATATCGCATTCCCAGAAACTGTATTGTTATGAGCAACATTGTCATTACTTCGCTGAGGAGCACCTAGATTGTTTCTGAATCCCCCATTGTTGTTGACTTTTTGTCCATACCCAGAATTTCCAGTATACCCACCTGAACGTCCAGAATTACGGTTCTGAATCTCAACTCGACCATCTTGAATGACAGCTTGGTTTCTTGTATTTGATGAAGAACGAAGACGGTTGTTGGTTTTGTTGGAGAATTTGCTAAAAGCACGAGCAACAAGAGCAAGTCTTTGATTCAATGTATTGACGTCATCATCATCATCATCTTCAATCCGATTAGAGTAATACATGCTATCATTGTTGTCATATGGGGCAAGTTGAGTAGAAGCGTGTTGAGAAGTAGGAGGTTGCTGGTGACTGAAATAATTCTGTTCCTGATCATAAGCATGATTAGACATCGGAGGATGTGTAGCATGAGATTGAGCAACAAGTGCGAGTGGATTAGAAGTAGGTGGTGGTGTATATCCTCCTCGTACGGCTTTATCTTTTTCAACTTCAGACTCATAGTGCTTGAGATAGTCGTACAACAAACCATATGGATCTCTATGAAGATTTTTAGCTTGTCTTACAAATGTCACATACTTTTGCCACTCAGGACCCAGACTACTAACAAACTTTGTATTGACAGCGATTCTTGGAAGGGGTACTTCATGTCTCTCTAAATCATTGACGACATTGGTGAAACGATGAAAGTAAGACTCAAGGGATTCCCCTGGTTCGATCATGATATTAGTGTATTCCAAGTAAAGCTTAGATTCCATGTATTCCTTGTTCAGTTGTGTGCCTTGCATCAGTAGATGGACGTGTTCCCATATAGCTTTTGCAGTTGTTTGAGCATCAACACTTCTGAATATGATGTTTGGTATCCCTTGAAGTATGTAAGACATAGCATACTCATCTGCTTCACGATGGTGGTGTTGTTCAGCAGTAAGTTGAGACTCAGGAACACGCACAGCAGTTGGAGCTACCGGAGGATCAGCAGATGGGTCACCGCCAACGTAGTTAACAGGCCAAGGAAACGGTCCTTCAAGGATAACTTGTTTCATGTACTTACCATTGGGTTTCTTGAGTTCAATAAACTTTAAGAATCGACTTGCCCACTGAATATAATTTCCCGGTGTTAGCATTGGTGGGGTGTCAATAGATCCTGCTTCGTGTCTGGATTGTTGAGTTGAAATGACTTCACACATCCTGTCAAACCAGTGAGTAGGTTTTGGTGGAAGTTGGCTTTGTTGTGGTGACATAGGATAGGATTGTTGTATTGGAACCATCTGATGTTGTTGCATGAAATTATGTTGTTGTGAGTAAACCGGTTGTTGATAATATTGTGGTGATTGTTGATACTGTTGCTGTTGCTGATGATACTGTTGATTCTGATGTTGCTGAGGATGGTTAAAGTTGTAGTACGGTGGTTGAGACATATTGAAACACTTGTGTGAAAATATGGATCTTGTAGAAGGTATAGGTTTAGCCAAATCTCGAAAACTTGACACAAATAAGTGATTGTGAAACGTTGAACTTAGAGTGATTGCGAAACCTTGTTCTTGAGAGATTGCGAAATTAGTCACTTGAGATTTCGAAAACTTTAGGATTGCGAAATAAAGGTTTCTCGAAACTTAGTGATGTCGAAACTTATGATATTTTCGAAAACCTTGAGATTTCGAAAACTGATGATGTTTTCGAAACAATAAATGTTTGCGAAAAAATTTGTGATTTCGAAAGTTCAGATATTTTCGAGAACACAATTTCACAAACACACTTTCGAAGTTATACAATTTCGAAAGTTATCCAAAAGTCGAAGTACATTTCTTTCTTATACAAGAGAGAAAAGACTGAGTTCACGATCCGGAAGTCGTTAGAAAGCACAAATTTGCGATTTCGAAACTTGGTTAGGAGGTGTGATTTCGAAACTTGGCAGAAAATTGTTTTTCAAGGAAAGCAATCCAAAAACGAGTTTTTAATCCAAGATTTTTGTACTTCAAGTTGTAAAATGATGAAATCTTGAAGAAAGTTATAAACTTAACAAACTTTTTCAAAAATTTTAATAATTTCGAAAAAAGGTACAAAAAACCAAATCGTAAATTTGAAAGAAAGATTGATACTTTTTTGTTTGATATGATTTGTAGCACAAGTTTGTAAGCAAAGATGTGATAAAAATAGAGAAACAAACAAGAAAGTACAAGTTTTCACAAAATAACGAATTGAAAAAGGGTTTAAGGATCGAATTCAAAGGAAAAACAATAACTACACCTTCATATGGCGAATGATACCACTTGTTAGGTCACCATATTGATTTCACACAAACAAGAAAGAGATAGATATAAGGAGTTGGGTGAATATTTGATTAAGAGAAAAATGAGAGCAAGAGTTTCCTTAAGATATCAAATAAACAACTAAGTATTACATGAGACCTAAGCATGGTATTTATAGGTAAGGAGCTAGGGCAACACTCCTACTCCTTCCCTTCTTACAAACGTATGGGCTTAAGGCCCATGGACCATATAACTTAAGTCTAGTAAACTTGTAACATTACATAAATATAAGTAACTAATAGTTAAGCAACCTAATATTATTACAAATGACCGAGACTTGATTAAATAGTAAAACTTTGATCCCAATAATGAACATGCATGTTTCTAATGCAAAATTGGAGTTCTCGCAGTTCCCATACTTAACAGGGTCCTGAAAATAAAGCCATATATATATATATATATATATATATATATATATATATATATATATATATATATATATATATATTATAAAGCATGAAGGCATACTATTAATAGAAATACTTAAAATTAAGCAATACAACTTCTAAAGCTATAAGTACAACAACCAATGCTACTTATAGAAATTCCCCCATATTTAATTCTAACATACAATTAATACTAATATTAAATACAATAAATAAATCATTATGTACATTAAATACAATTAATTAACTGGTCAATAAATACAATTAATGCACTTATTAAAACACCCATTACATAAGAAATACAAATTATCAAGTATACAGTAAAACCTCTATAAATTAATAGTGTTGGGACCGGGATATTTTATTAATTTAACGAGATATTATTATATCGATAAATTAATAATTTATTAATTTAAAGAGGTTTTATTATGACCGTTAAATTTTCAAGTGTAATATACTAGTTACAATGTATACTTTTTAAAGATTAAAAATAAATTTGAAAAACAAGTTCCAATTAAAATTTTATAAATTCATATTCACACTTTATGAAAATAAAAAAATTAAGACTAGCTTTTGTTGCAATACTGGAAGAAAACACACTAACACTTTACAGCAACAAAGAGATTTTGAGATAAACTCAATATAGATTTGAAGTTCAACAAAAAATAATAAATGACAATAAATTTCATTTTTTACTAAACAATCTTAAGATTTTGAAATGTATCTCTCACACACACATATATACATATACATATAGAATTTTTAGTAATTATTAATTTATAGTTTCGTTGGGACTAGTATATATACACTAGACTTTCAAAAAAATTATTATCTTATTATTTTATCGATTGGGGTCCAAATTTGTACTGGTCCCAAGGTGGGACTGGACAAATTATTAATTTTATCGAGTAATAATTTATAGAGGTTTTAATGTATTGTACAACCAACTTAAACACAATTCTTGCATTAAATGTCACTAATACAAATAATAAAGCATATTATACAAATATTCAAGCCCGAACGGACAATGGGCCAAATCGGCTCGAGCCTGAACGGGCACGGGTCAAACGGGCTCGAGCCCAAATGGACACGAGCTAAACGAAATTTTTGATATCCGTAAATTTATTGTCAAAAAGAATATAATAAACTAAAATATGTTCACATATTATACAAACCAAACAAACTATTAAACAAAAATAAAATAAAATAAATAATAAATAAAATAATATTAACTAAGCAAAATTTCATCAAACTTTTTCCATAAAAAACTAATAAGTAAAGCTATTGCCAAAAAACGTACAAATAAAATAAATTATTAGCCGAAAAAATTAAATTACAGGGTGTCCACAGCTGCATCGCGCGGGGACCCTGCTAGTATATATATATATATATATATATATATATATATATATATATATATATATATATATATATATATATATATATATATATATATATATATATATATATATATCACTCCACAGCTCAAAAATCAAGGCAATGATTGCAATCGAGCCTATGTAAGCTCGATCTCGGCTCGTTAAATTTTCCGAGCACATTTTCTAGGCTGGAAGCTCGATAAAGCTCAGTTTAACCGAGTTTTAGCTCGAGTTACTCGACTAAAGCTCAACCGAGTTTGAAGTTAGTAACTGGGATGGGATCGATTATCATTTTATTAGTGTAGTTGATTGATCCGAGAATGTAAAAACTCATCCGAAATATATGATGAGTCAAAGTTCATTGGTTTGGATCAGTGAAGTTAAGGCCCAATTGCAATTGCAGAAATAAAAATATAAAATAGATAGATTGTGGAGTCATATATAAGTTCTTAAGAAATATTAGAAAAGTAAAATTCCTCTAGAAGTTTATGAAATATTAGATATGATTTTAAATATTTCTAAGAGGATGTTATATGTTCTCAATTCTTTTTAAAGGAGAGTGAACCCACAAATAGGATTCATCTCTACAAGTGTCAACACAAATGTAGTTATATAAGTCCGAGGTGACTCCACTTAAGTATTATTATCTTTTTATTATACAAAGACTTTTACACACAGCTCGCATCTTATAATATATTTCCTGATCACTTTTTCCCAGTAAACATGTGAAAAGTTTTTCTCTATAAATATGTGAAAAGTTGTAATTGAAAATTGATCTTCATCAAACAATAGATACTTTCAACATGATATTCGTAAGTACCCATCATCTTAGGATAACTTGGTCAATCAATTTCTTATGTCTTATTTATTAAAAGTAGTCTAATTCACCCTTTTGCCAATATGAAGTAAGGGTTCGTTTGGTTTGTAGGTGAGTTTAGGATTAGGATTTGGATTTTGATTTAAATTTGAATTAGGATTATGATTTAATATAAGAGAGAAAAAATATATAATGTAATAAAATAAATTAGTTTTATAATTATATGAGGTTTAGATTTTGTTAACTTTTTATTTTTGAAACTAATAAAAGAAATGACTAGTCGTGGTTGTTGACTCTGGCCCACAAAAGAAATTAAAACAAATCAAAATGTCAGAAAAGAGGGTTAAACTAGGATATTTTAGAAAAGAGGGCTAAACAAGGATATATCAGAAAAGAGGGCTAAACCACGATATGTGACAAGGATTTGGCAAAACGTATAATTGCTATACATCTGATGTCCAATCCCATAACCCAACACCTCATACCAAACAGGCCTTAAGAATATAATTTACTATGTTCGGATATCATATCCTTAGGCCCAACATTTCAAACCCAATATTTAATTATAAATTCGAGCAAATTCATTTAGAATTGGTGGACATGAAGGTGTCACCTTGTGCAACATTGTATATCAACTTTGTGAACAAAGAGGGTCATAGAGGAATTGAGAAGTCAAACGGGTCGACCACCATTTTAGTTAAAAAGGCTTTTAAACTGTTTCAACCAAGAAACTAGAACGGGCAATGTGAATTGCACGATCATGTTTTAAGAAGACTCATGCAACCTTATTTTCTTAGAAGAACAAAAGAGGAAGTGTTAAAACTTCCAAAAAAAACACGAAATGTTGTTTGGTTAAAACTTTCCGGTAGTGTACGTGTTTTCATCATCAAAAACTCACCCATTTCTCGAACAAACCCTCAGTCGACCCTCGGTTATTACGGAACATGAAAACCAAGATGGCATGATCTTTATGCGTTGAAGTTACCACCACTCCTCCTTTTATCATGATCACCTTTCACACCCCAAATCCTGTTGGACAAATCAAATCCTTCCATCTAATCAAGAACCATACCTTGCTTTAGATCTACACCAATCTTTTCTTTTTCCGCATTATGAGCAAACCTCGATTTTAAAGAATTAACCTTTTTCTTAAAGTTTGCGAAATGGACATAAACCCCAACCCGTTTTTGATCTTGATCAACCCACTGTTAAAAAATACCCTCAAATGATTCTCATCCTTAAACCCAATATTATTATTCTCTTCTTTATCAAACGTGATCATAGCTTCAAGAATGTTGTTTTCTTGGTACAACTGAAGACCAATATCATCATCTTCTTCTTTCTCATTCGATGTTCTTATTCGTTTGGAACAAGAACTAGAACATCATATATTATCAAATCTCTTTTCATTATTGATTTTGTGATGGTGGTGGTGGGTTGTTTCCGGCAGAAGCAAATGATGATGATAGGGTTTTTTTCGGGCAGAATCAGAAATGGAGTTTGGTGATGGTGATGGGTTTTCAGCAGTAGTCACAGTGTTTATCATTGAATGTGATGGTGGTGATGGGTTTTTTCGGTGGACTGTGGTGGAGGTGATGACAATGATTTTGATTTTGTCATAACGGCGGTTAATAACGATCATGAGAGAGAAAAAAAGTGTGGGAAATTTTGTTTTTTGAAATTGATTACTGGACTCACTTTTATAACTGATAACCCGGTTATATTTTGGTCAATTACCGGTTTTAGTTTTTCATAGCCGGTTACTCTTTACAAATCTTGTGTAATTACACGAATTTTCAATTCATAACCCTTTAAAAAGTCTAAATCAATTAAGGGAACAAGTCGAATCGAACATTGGTAGAGCTCGACTCGACTCGATAAAATTATGTTCGACCCTCGACTTTATGAGGTAAACTCGAATTCGACTCGAGAAAGTTTGAATTCGTCTTGGGCTTTGCTCGATTTATCTCAAACGATTTGTTGCTTTAAACCAACTTGCATTAAAATATAAAATTAGACTTAAATTTGGCTCCAGCTCGGCTCGATAATTTCAGTACAATTGTAATTAAATATTTAGAATTAGTTTATTTACATATAAACCTTTAATATATACATTGCATATATCTATACTTATACATTATAAAGTATTTGAGACTTCTTATAAAAAGAAGTTTTAAAATTTTATGACAAAAAATATTACTAAAAAAGGTAAATTAGAAAATTAATATAAAATTTGAAAATTTAAGTCTCATTTAAACAATATAGTAACCCCTCCAATAATGATATATTTTAATATAATTGTTTATAAGAAAAGCTCACTAAAGTTAATAACTACCAATTTAATGCTAAAATTAAAAAAATAAAAGTGCTAACTATTTATGCTATTAATAATTTAGATGCTCTACTTTTGAAAAATATAGATCTAGTACGTTATAAAGTATTTGAGACATGCTAAATAAGAAAGGTTTAAAATGAAAACATTTGCTCACCACAAAATAGTCATCAGGTACCTGCCACCGCATTGCACGAGTACCCTTCTATTATAATATATAGGCAAGAAGGGTGTTTCCACCGCATTGCGCGGGTACCCTTCTATTATACTAGTAATATATATACCCTCAGATTATTCTCAACGTCAAACCCAATATTACTATTCTTTTATTTATCGAACATGAACATAGCTTCAAGAAGGGTGTTTTCTTGGTTAATAACGATCAACGAGAGAAAATAAAGTGTGGGGAATTTGTTTTTCAAATTCAATTAGTTCCCACTTTTATAACTGATTACCCGGTTGTATTTTGGTCAATCACCGAATAATCATAGGAGCTTAATTTCTTGGAGGAAACTTTTTGTAATTGCATGTCTTCTTCTTACATTTTACTCGTATAAAAATTTAAACCTTTGCTTAGTCTCTGTTTCGCTCATTATTACGTAATGATATAAATTTGTATATTGTGAATAGGCTCCTGACTATCGCACTAAAATATGTAACATCTCAAGTTCAATACTTGCAAAATGCAAACAAGTTTAAAGTGTTTAAAAAGTCGGAAATCATGGTTACCCTAAAAATATATACATCAATCGGTATTTGTAATTGGTATATCAACATCTTCGTTTTCAATAAAATCTTCACTTTTGTATCATCTATGTTTTAGAAATTTAAATGTAACGTACCATTGTTATTGTTGTACTTTTTGTATTGTAAAGATTAGCATTCAATGTAAAAATGAAGATGATATAGAATTAAGAGTGGCGGAAAAAAAAAAAAAAAAAAACATTGGGGGTGTGTAAATAAGTCAGTCCATTTATAAGCTATTCAGTTTCAGCTCCGTAAAACGAGTGGAGCTTAATATACTTACTAAGTCGACTTTTATTTTGTTTAGGCTCATCATACAAAATGAGTCAAGCTTGAACCAATCCTCAACTTGTGATTTTCAAGAGTTGAGCTCGAGCATTATTGATAGATATAAATGAACCGGACTCGACTCTGGCTGAGCTCGACTGGTTTCTAACACTATAAGTCATGTACAAAAGATCGTTGTTTACATAGACTGATTTAATGTTATGCACCCATTTTTGAAGCAAGTATGTGTCTAATTATGTGAACAATGAACATAGCCGGTTAGCCACTTCCTTTAGCTATTAAAACATCATTCATTATAAATCTTGTGTAATTACACCAAACTTCAATTTGTAACCCTTAAAAGTTTTATATCAATTAGGATAACGAGTCAATCAGATTGAACTTTTGCGAGCTTGACTCGACTCGATAAAGTTATGCCCGACTCTATTCCTCGACGATTCTTTATGAGCGAAGCTCGAGCTAAATTCGAGAAAGTTTGAATTCGGCTTGAAAAGCTCGACTTATTTCAATTGACATGTTTTTTTAATCCAGCTAGAATTAAAATATAAGATAAGTCAGCTCGAGTTCGGCTTGAAAAAGCTTGGTACGATCGTAATTAAATATTTAAAATATATACATTTAAAATATACATATTATACATAAAAAACATATATATCACTTCAAAGCTCAGAAAGCTCGATAAATACTTCGGTCGAGCCTATGTAAGCTCAATCTCGACTCGTTAATTATATTTCGAGCACATTTTTAGGCTCGAGCTCGAGGCTCAATAAAGCTTGGCTCGAACGAGCTCGAGCTACTCGACAAAAACTCGACTCATTTATACACCTAAAATCAATGCCACGTATCGTATTGCGGTATTGCCGGCTCTTTGAATTTAGTAGCTGGGATGGGATCGATTTTCATTTTATTAGTGTACTCTATTGATCCGAAAAATGTAGAAACTCTCTTCCGAAAAATATGACAAGTCGAAGTTCATTGGGTTGGATCAATGAAATTAAGGCCCAATTGCAATTGCAAAAGTAAAATTACAAAAAATTAAGCACGGTAAAAAGGAATAACTGGATATACGTATCACACATTACAAGTTTACAACCAACCTATTTAAACAACGTTTTAACTTTTACGAAACCGATAATCGATCTCCACAGGTACTGTCACTTTTTTTTTTTTTTTTTTTTTTTTTTTTTTTTTTTTTTTTTTTTTTTTTCACACGGCTTGTGATTAATTAGTTGTGATAATGATTGGTGTGATCGGCTAGCTTATATGATGCATACAAACAACTTACTACTGTACTATTTACTTTTTCTCTATCCTCTGCTTTAAGGTATTGCAAAAAACATGATTATGAAATCACAAAAAGAAATTAAAATAAAATTGATACGAAAAAATACGTTTCAAATAAAAAAGACTGTATATTTTAGGCATTATCCAATATCTTGAACCCGTCTATAAAAACTAGAACCGTACCCGCGCAATGTGGCGGCGGGTACCTGTGACTATATTTTGCGGTTATTCGGTTACGCATTTAGTTGTTTTTATGCTTTATAAGTAGAGATGGTAGAGATAATTAAACCAAATAATTTTGCTTCATAACAAACTTCCTAACCAACTTGGTTCCTAACCAACCTGCTTCCTAACCAATTAATTTTGAAATCCTTCCATAATAAACAAGTAAAAGTCTGAATTTTAAGCCTTTCTAATTATAGAATAGTCCTAAATGCATTATATAGTAGTATAGATTATATTGAATGAACAGGTGCTACGACTAGTTTATGGTAATTCATGTGTAAAAATCACCACAAGATGCGTGTCTAGTGAGGTTTGAACTTCAGACCTCTTGTGGGGCATCAAAGTGTCTAACTGCTAGGCCACTTTGGTGGCGATTTTGGAAATAATTAACTATACAAAAATCTTGGTTTGGTAATTCGTTACTCTCTTTTTTTTTGGAACGGCAACAAATTTTTATATATAGAATGAGAAAACAAATACATGTACATAGGGATGAGCATTTCGACCCGAATCTCGGAACCGAACCGGAACTGTACCGAAACGGTACATAAGGTGAAAAAAAAAAATCGGGACCACTAATTCGGTACGGGACCGGTACCAAATCGGGAAATTCCCGAATAAAAACGGGAAAAACCCGATTTCCCGGTACCGGTACCGAAACCGGTACCGGTACCGGTATCCGAATCCCGTTCGGTACGGTACCGGTACCACTATTTATGCTCGGAAAAAAATCGGTACCACTAATTCGGTACGGGATCGGTATGGTACCAGTACCGTGCTCATCCCTACATGTACATGAAACCAAAGGCAGTGAAACAAACAAACTACAGCCCATGTCTACTTCAAAATTTCCTCTACTATACTAGATCTATAAAACTTTCAGGTGATGCGATATGCAAAACTTCCTTACTATATGCAAAACATCCAGGTGACGTGATATGCCTAGCGAATAACCGAAACATTTGTGAATATCTAGCTTTAATCATAAATTACTGTTTGTAGCATTTGCTTCTCAAACACAATAATTGCATGAAATGTCTCGTATAGAGCACTAATCAGCAATTCAGCACACCTTCCTTTTTCGAGTGGAGTCCTAAATTTCATTGTAGAATTGAACATCTAAATTAGAACTGAAGTCCATATATATGCTCTGGTGACAGTAAAACTAATTAATTAATTACTCCATAATATGTAGTTGCTCGTACCTGTGTCCCATGCTTTTAGCCTGTTAGAGAGAACGGAGGTTTCTATCTTGTTAGTGAATCAATATGAACTGGAGTTGTATATGGAGATAGAGAAAAGACATACTGGTTAGCTACTAGCTTCTCATGTCAATGATTAGTTTCCCTGGAGATAGATAATGAGATACATGGTAGTTGTAATTCTTGTTTAAATAGTAGATAGATGTATCCACTTTTACTGTGCTAACATTTCTTTTACCTTTAGCCTTTCTCGGCAATTGGACTTTAACTTGGGTTTTACACTTACCCATATATTTTCGTTTCACGTCATGTGGTTGTTCTCTTTGCGTGATAATCTAATTTTAAAATCAAACATATTTTCTCTTAAGATAAACTAACAACCTCAACGGTCGATGGTTTCGAGTGGTGGTGTTAGATAGTAAGAGAAGTGTTTGTGAAAGAGATGGGATAACTTTTCACATTATTAAACACGTAGTAATATCATATGGTGGTGTTGTTGGCTCAAGCCCGTCTATGGGCTAGCTTAGGGTCCATTAGAATTAGGTTTAACACTGTCATTGTAAATATAAGTATTGAATGAATAAGGGAAGGGATTTTATCATTCGTGGTGTTAGAGCGGGTCTGATTCTTATACGTTGGCCATCACCAGCTGCTGAAAAGTTGTCACTGACCTCTTCTTAGTCGAAACCCGCAGAAATCTCAAAACAACAAATTCCACTAACGTTGTCACTGACCTCTTCTTAGTCGAAACCCGCAGAAATCTCAAAACAACAAATTCAACTAACACAATTCTACCTTGTGGTAGCAAGACACGAACCACAAGCTGCAACACTACACAAGAACGGAAACCCAAATCACTTGGCGACCAACCTGACAAACATCCAAAACCACATACCCCAAAACCTACATTAAACCAAACATGAACCACTACCCTAGCCTGACCACAAGTCCACAATCCTAATCAAAAACCCCAAAATCCACTTGAAGAATGAGTGATCGAACCTGCCGGAATAAAACATCCCAGAACACTATTTGGATGATACCCACAACCTGAACCACGTGCCAGAGAAGGATGTGGTTTTGGGGGTGAAAAACACTCACACCCCAACCTTAAACAATGGTTTTCTTTCCATTGTCCTTTGTTCCACTGCACTAACAATCTTGTGCAGGCTGTAAACATCACATTGGTTGCGACTGGAGTATCCAACCTTTCTTTCAGAAGAAACACATTATGAAAAGATAAAAAGAAATCAAAACTAAGTTGATAGGAAAGTCTGATTCAAATGATTATGCACATAAATTTTAGACAATTTTCAGTATCTCTTGGCTGGTCATTCGTCTGATATGCTTACGATAAGATTGAATGAAAAGTGACTGAATATTCCAGAGTTATGAAGTTTAAGATGCATCTATAATATTATTACCGAATGCCTGAATGAACAAACAAGTATTATGACTAGTTTATGGCAAGTCCTCGATCTGTAAGAACATTTGGGAAATAAAATTTACAATTTCATAAATGGGTAAAACGGATGAGGTTTTCCCTATTCAGGTTACCCGGGGAGGGCCAGCCTTTTGACTCAGATGTGCACAGCATCACCGGGTTAATCCCGGTACCGTTTCCGACTCTTCCCTGACCACTCTCAAATGTACACACCTAGCGAGGTTTGAACCGTTAACCTCTTGTGAGGAAACCAAGGACCTTACCACTAGGCGACTTAGTGGTGGTTTATCATTTACAATTACATAAGTTAACTATTTGGCAAATAACAAAAATGAATCTGCACATCCTCACTATACTGTTGCGTTTCATAAAAAATTAATCCTAACTATATGTAAAACTTTCTTGTTCTGCAATATGCCTCCCCGACAACTGAAACATTTGTGAATATCTAGTTTTAATCACAAATTACTGTCTGTAGCATTTTCCTTACTCCATATGCTTGTTTCTCAACAAAATGATTGCATGTACAAGTGTCTTGTATAGAGCACCAATCAGCAGACCTTATCTTTTCCTGTTAGTCCTAAATTTCATTACACAATTTAAATAAATATTAGTACTGAAGTCCATACATATCCTCCATATGGTCTTAGGCTTTGAAACTAATACTCTGGTGATAGTAAGGACCACTACCAACATTTTCTTAAAAATATATGTAGTTGTTAGTTTATGACAATTAGGACCAAATACACTAAGCAAAATAAGAAATTGTGATCATGAACTTTTTTCAGACATTCACCATTTATATGAATATATGCTTTGTTATAAGTATATATAAATGATTGAGATTCGGCTAGCTAGCTCTTTTTTGCTGTGTTGCAGAAGGATAAAAATGGAACAAGTCAAATCATCGAAAGAACTAGGACAAGTTGAACAGTTAACTCGTGCACTTGAAGGTTAGTGTTTTTTTCTAGAGAATTATATATAATCGTTCTGATGTTTATCCATATGAATGAATTGTTTGCTCATATATTAGGGATGGACTTAATTGGGGAAGCGCAAACGGGTTATGTTGACAAACTGGAGCATCAATTATGTTTTGTTCCGGCGAGGTACAAAGTAGGATACTCTACAAAACTTAAATTGTATACAAAGGGCTCTAAAAGCAATATTGATTATTTATTTATTTTATTTTTATTTTTTATTTTTTTCCTTCCAACAGGACTGTTATCTTGTACATATTTTGAATGAAATATCGTCAACTTCATCCATGGTTTTCACTCATACATGTAAAGATACCCAACGTGTGGCTTTGATGCTTGGGAACCTTGGCGTAAGAGCAATCCCAATTTCAGGTCAAATGGTTCAGGTATTCATATATTCTAATTGACTTTGATTGTAAGTTTTTTCGGTATCAATATTATTTGTTGCTTCTACCCTCCGTCCCAAATTATAAGTCCATGTTTCTATTTTTTGGTTGTCTCAAAATACTTGTCCACTTTCATATTTCAACCAATCAAAAATTACTTTAATATGTAAAGGTGATATTTGATTGGTGAATACTGAATATAGTAGTTAGTGGGAATTTCTTAAAATCTGTGAAAATTGAAAGTGGACTTATAACTCTAATTTGGAATAGAGGGAGTAATATTTTTCTTTATACAATGTGTATATTAGGCAGAAAGGCTTGCTGCAGTGAATATGTTCGAGTCTGGAGAGTGTAATATTCTTGTATGCTCAGATGTTGGTAGTAGAGGACTCAATATTCCATCTGTTGACACTGTCATTAATTATACTATCCCATCAATCCCAGAGGTAAAAACTAATTAATTATGTAATTATTATATGTAGTTGCTAGTACGTACATGATATGAAGAAATTATTTATTTCAGGATTATATTCATCGGGTGGTAGAAAGAACTGGCTTTTCTATCTTGTTAGTGAATCAACACGAAATTGTGCCGTATATGGAGATAGAGAGACAACATATTGGTAAGACTGACTAGGTGACTATAAGAGGTAATTTAGCTTACTACCTATCTTTACCAAAAAAAAGCTAACCACCTTTTAATTTCACTGTTATCAGGAAAAAAGTTGATCTCGTGTTATGCTCATGAAAAGGAAGCTATGTCACTTGCTGAACGTGTGAAAGAGGCCAACCGATTAGCACTCAAGGTGTCAGATTCTTTGAATTCTGTATAAGTAATTTATTATATGTGTGCTTAGTCAAATGGATTAAGCTCCAACATATTTTGCTCTAAAAGGAAAATGTGCCGAAAATGCGCCAAACATTGCTTTATTAAAAAGATACCAGAATCCAATCCGCACTTTTCGTTACCCATGTTTGTATAGCATAGTTGTTTCGTACTAACTTACTAACTTGCTTTATTTTATTGTATTTTTTTTACATACAATTTTATTGGAAAATCAAGGAAATGGAATGCAATGAAGAATAAAGGAGATGGGGAGAACAAGAAGTCCAAACGACATTAGATACTTGAATTTTAGCTACTTATTAGATATCACAGATTCTGCTTTGGTTCTTTGTCGATTTGTGCAGATTATTTGTGTTTATCTGATCTTAAAGTTTAACATACAAACATGACCTTATTTGTTCACGGGCTTATGTTTTTTAATTGAAGTGGATTATCAAGGTAATCTAGTGATTTATGATTGTCTTTTATATTTTTGTATTTGTATGTAGATATATATGATTAGTTATTTGTTATGTATTACTGTCATACTTATAACCATATCAAGAACCACCTTAATATGTGGATGTCAGTTATTAATGCAGGATACCACTTACTTTTGTTTTACTGTCGCATTTTAGGAATTTTTGAGAAATGGAGAAACGCCATCTTCTCACTTTCCTTTCTTCAGTAACTTAAAATTCGCTCTTTACATTTATGAAGGCCAACCACGTATATTTCCTGATAAATGTCATAAAGTAAACATCATCATGATCATCATCGTCTCCTAAGTTATTTTTATCTTCCATGTTTCAAATGAATGAGTGTTGTTAGAACGAGTTTGGATCGAATAATTGGATACTAGTGTGTGTAAAATGTGCGTGTCATTGAGAGAGAATTGAGAATTTTTCTTTATTGATAATTGATAATGAAGTGAAAATGATCTAGAAATAGTTCTTTACAATTCATTATTACAAATAAACTAATATGTGGTATGATCAAAGGTGAAATATAACATTGTTAAGGAGATTGGCAATGGAAGAAAACTAATATGTGGTATGATCAATGGAGCAACTTGGGGATTATTAAGGAGTTTGTGTCTACTAGAAGCATACTCAATGCAAGACTCTCTGAGAGTATGACAGTCAATGAGGTAATCTACAACAATCAATGGAGATGGCCTGTTGAGTGGAATGTTCAATACTTGTCTAATCTTACAATTCCACAACTGGTTCCTAAAGAAGATATCACTAAATGGAAAAACACTAATGGGAAAATTTGTAATTTCTCATCTAAAGTGGCTTGGGAGCATATCAGTATTCAACAAGTACAAGTCAGTTGGTATAAGGTAGTTTGGTTCTCCCAATGCAACCCAAGAATGGCGTTCATACTATGGATGGCAATTAAAGGGAGACTGCAAACTCAGGATAGAGTTATGAAATGGAATGGTATCCTAATATGAAGTGCTCTTTGTGTAAAAAAGTAAGTGATTCACACAGTCATTTATTCTTTGAATGTGAATATTCTAAGGATGTATGGAAGATGCTTAAAGATAAAATGGGGACAATGTGGATGTCTGACTCATGGTGTACTATAATTGAGCAGTATGCAAATGATACATGCAACAGTTCTATTGGGAGTGTTCTTAAAAGAATAGGACTGGCAACTTGTGTCTATCACTTATGGAAAGAAAGGAATTCTAGGTTGTTCACTGGTAATGAGATTGAAAAGTCAGGATTATGGAAGATTATAGAAGAAAGTGTGAAAATGCAATTGATGAGTCTCACAGTTAAAAGGTCGGTAAATGTGATGAAGATTGCTCAAAGATGGAATGTGAAGATGAATTATGTTAAGAATAATGCAGAAGTCAATGTAACAGTGCCTTAAGGGGTGTTTGGGACAAAAAACAATTATGATTGTAAAGCAAAGATTCTGCTTGTCCTAGTGTATTCTGAGGGCCTTGTAACTTGCTGTCATAGAAAGGATGAATGAATAACCAAAATTTCATATTAGGGGTGCTTGGTGTGGCAACTAATACTGGAATTTTGCTCTGTTCATCTTATCTCAGTAGATAACTGCATAAAGTAGGTTGTCAGAAAATTTGGTGGAGTGCCAGCCTGATGATGCCCACTCTTTGTTTTTCATGGTGATGTAGGATATGGAAAATAAAGAGGGGGAAATGTAGTCAAGGTGGGATGTATCCTTGGGCAACTCTATGCATATGAGGTAACTCTATGCATTAGAGTCCCAATGGAACAGGAGTTTTGATCATCTTCTTGGTGATGCCCTATATAAGAGCCTCTAGTTTCATATGCAAGGGCTGCAAATGAGGCCAGGTAGGGTGTTTATGCAGTGGAAATGTAGCCAAGAAGTGATATTTCTCCATGGTTGCCTAGGTGTTAGCATGCAGTTGCTAACCTAGATGAATGGTGAATTAGAATCAGTTTGTGTTTTCCCTGTATGTAGTATTGAATGATGTATCTTAGAATGTATCAGTCATATGAGAATGTTCATATGAGACTGTATTGAATTCAAGTGTAATTTGATGATTCATAAGTTAATAAAAAAATTCACCATTTCAGGGAAAAAAATAAACTAACTCCCCTCTATTTATATTTTTCATAAGGGGAAATTCTACAACTTGATAAGACTAGTCCCTATACTATATAAAGTATACAAGTCAATCATTTTATATATCTAACAAAATTTGTAGCAAAAAATTTTATGTAAAACAATTCGAAAAACTAGGGTTTAATGTTTTTGATAGAGTTTTCGAATGAACATAGATCATAGATCATGTGGGTGGGTGGGGAAGTTTTTCTTAGATAGGAAAGAAAGTTTCAGACTTGTCTACTAAAGTTATAATCTATTTTGAAATTTTATGGGTATTCAGCTCCGGACTAGGAACCGGCTGATCCGAACCGGCGGATCAGTTTGGTTGGGCTCAAACATCTGAGAAAAAAGTGCATTTTCTTTATCTTGTTCAAAGACGGTCACAGGTTCAAAAATCTTACTACCTGTTAACGTTTTTGACCTCTCTCTCTCTCTCTCATGTCTCTCATGTGCCAAAGTAAAATGGTTGTTCTTCCTTCCCCGCTCCCTCTTTTTCGACATATGCGGCGGCGAACGGATAGAACAGATGGTGCAACTACATAACTTTTTCTTTTTCATTACTTCCATGGTCGTGCCTCGTGGCACGGCAGCACCTCTCTCCCTCCCTCCCTCTCTCTCTCTCTCTGTGTGTGTGTGTGTGTGTGTGTGTGTGTGTGTGTGTGTGTGTGTGTGTGTGTGTGTTGGTCGTAGCGTCGAGCTCCCACAGATGGTCCAAAGGCATCACAATTTAATGCTCTTTTGGTGACTTTGCAACAATTTTCTCCATCCAACTTTCAAGACAAACGGGTTTGTATTCTTCACAACTCTAAAATCTATCAAGTAAGCTCTAAGAGAAAATTCATTGAAGAAAAGAGCATGGATATGCCTACTGCTCAAACTCATTGGAACAAGAATCTACAAATCAAACTCAATGTCTTTACATGGCGTTTGACAAGAGATAGGCTACCAACTAGTTTCAATCTTGACTTACGCGGCATTGATGTGGACTTAACTAGATGCCCGGTATGCGATGAGGCAATCTCTTTGTGGTCCATGGTAGCAACTTGGTGGGGGTTCGCGGACTTCCCTAAAGTTCTTGGAGACTTGATCCAGTGGGGTGATTCGGTTACTTACGACAAGCCCATCAAAGTTGTTTTGATATGGTGATTCAAACTACGTTATGGACCATATGGAATTACAGGAATACACTTTTCTTCGACCTAAAGCCAACCCGTAAGGATATTTTACGAGCTGAAATCAAAATCCTATCACATTATTGGATCCTTAATAGGAATAGAAAGCTCAATCCAACATTGATTGATTTGATCAATGTTCCTAAAATGGCTTGTACCACTTCATTGTAACTTGCTTCTTGTAACATCTTTTCTAGCATCTTACTAGAAAGATTTTTTATTTTTTGTTATTTATTATTTTTTTTATAAAGTGCTGTTAAAAAATAAATAAATAAAGAATAGTCAACTTAAGAATGACATGTCACCCGCAAGCACGTGTTGGCTAACAAGAAACACATGCATTTAAAATATAGACGCATGCTCATGTTATGCATTATATTATTGGCGCCTATTACATAGTCAACCCTAACACCATGCAGCAAAGGAGTTGATAATGTCATATATAATCTTATATTTGGATCTTCAGTCGCCTAACAAAATAGATACTCCTACAATGATCTTTCTACATGTTTATGATTTTTAATTGCATGTTCTTACAAGTCACACATCTTTTTTTATTCAAAAATGGTAACACTAGTGTAATGGCAGGTCGACCATTTGGTCAGTCGCCTCCCAATATGCGTCCCTCCACGTAAGTACGAGACCAGGGCCGTCTCATGAATTGGTGAAATTTTTTAGGGCAATTATATAATGAGGCATTTCGATAAGCTATGTTATATATAAAGTGTCACCATTTATAAGATATAATGCAATTAGTTATCAAAACGTTCTAACATATTACCCATTTAAGATATTTTACCATCTAAATACTCTTTTATTTGTTAAAAATATGTCGACACATGCATATAATTATTAACGAGACAAATTTTGGAGCTCCTTAAAATTTTGAGGCCTGGGCGGTCGATCACCTTGCACACCCTCAAAGCCGGCCCTGAACAAGACCTCCAACGTACGCGTCCCCCCGCCCTTGGATTGGCTTGGTTGGGGTCATCAACTCGACCGAATGAATTGCACATATATAAGTGGGTCCCAATGCACATCTAGACATATTTTAGTTGAAAAAGAGTTTGGTCACCATTACGGGTATTTAGTGATCACGCATTTGATCTTAAAGAGATAATTGAAGCTGAGTTGACATTGATGTACAAGAAACATTTGATCACCATTACTACTAGTCTAACAATAAACAAATAGTTAAGATGTTTATACAAATGAAAGTTAAGGAGCACAAACACAAATAAATTCAAGTATAAAGATTTACATCATCCGTTTGGTTTTATCGTATAACCTTTGAAACACATACTACATATATAGTACTATACAATTACAAATATATAAAAAGGACACCCCTCAATCGTATTTCATTTCAAGTTACATATAGTAAAACTTTAAGGCATAAAGTGTGATTACAAAGATTTACAGCAAGTTAGCATTTAGCAACACATAGAAAATCACCACTTAAAATCCTCCTTTTCGGCTTTATACTAGTAACGCTTTCTAAAATAAATGAAGGGGTTACAATACTTGTAACTTTGTAACTCAAAAATCTAAAAGGTGAAAACTTAGTATTCAAGGCTATGATATATTGATATAGCTAGCATAAAATAGTATGTTGGCTTGTTGCGATAACACGTATCCTATTTAAAACTTTTAGAATGACGAAACATGCACCGCTATTATTGCAAAGATTACATAAATCAACAGGGACTATATATAAAGAATGGTTAATTATATTCCAAACAGATTGAGGAAAGCACAAGCTAGTGTGGCTTGTGAATAAAGTATATTCATGGAAGGTGGACATATAACTGTTTGCATGATTCATGCAACACAAAAATTCCATTTACTCCCATATGACATAATACAAACCTAAAAAAACAATAAAATTAAATTCTCTACAATTCTTTTTTCACATGAATCATGCTTTCTTTAAAAATTGCTCTATCTTGTTGTGCTAAAAATGTGTACCTTACAACTAAATAAAGCACGAGTGTTATAAGCCGGAGGCCGTTTTAACAAGAGTTTGTCAACTTTTATTGTTTATGCAATATTATGCAAATTGCAAAAAAGATAAACTAAACAGTTAGTACCTAGCTAGTAAATGTGTTAGAAGTGTTATTCTAATTAAAATTCTAATCTTAGGTGCATGTCAAATCCAACCTTATGATTTGCGCGCAATAGTTTTTATTTTCTTAACAGCAAAATATATTTAAACCTAGCAAGAATCAAAATGAAATCCTAATCTAGCTCCACCAAGAGTAAACCTGTGCGATGGTTTTGAATTAAAACATGCATATATACTCTATTCCGGTATCTTCATATATAATCCATGTTCGTCATCTGAACAACAACATCGGAACCCATTTAATTAGGGATGAACACGGTACCGGTACCGTATCGAATTAGTGGTACCAAATTTTTCCCGAGCATAAATTAGGGTACCGGTACCGTACCGAACGGGATTCGGGTACCGGTACGGGAAATCGGGATTTTCCCCTTTTTTTTCGAGAATTTCTCGATTTGGTATCGGTACCGTACCGAATTAGTGGTACCGAATTTTTTTCCTCCTTATTTCGCAGTACCGGTACCGTACAGTATATCGGGATCGGTACCGTTTCGGTACGGTTCCGATATTCGGTACGAAATGCTCATCCCTACATTTAATTATCCCATCGATATCCTTTGGCTCAATTCATGAATAATTTATGAGGAATATATAGCTAATTTAGCTGTATCACACAACTAACCATTATACGTGAGAAACAAACAATTATATGTGAGAAACAAAGTCGAGATCACTTCATCGACTCCTGTTTTGATTATTAATCTTGCACGATTTTAATTTTTATGGAAATCTCCATTTTGAAATATTGTCATGATTACAAAAAAATTAAGTAATATACAAACATTTTGTAAGTATGTATCACAGCAAACTTAACTTTGCGTATAAAGGAATACCTTTATTGAAGAATCAATGTACTTTATCTCCTCCAAAGATGCAAAAGAAAGTATGCTTTACAACAATATTACAATGTGCTACTATGTATTATTTATTTATTTATTTATTTTTTTGGTAACTATGGTTTATGAATTTTTGGCCGACTAATTCATGAGGTTTGAACTCATCCCCACACAAAATCAAACCAGATACCTATATGTTTCACAATGTACCTTAGATTATTATTCGTGTATCCATCGTGTTATTTTGCAATCTTTTTCAAATTAAAGCCAAAAACCAAAAAAAAATAAAATAATAGGAGTAATAATAATAAAAAAAAAAAAAACCTACAATCAATTAAATAATTCAGTCACTTCTACACACATATGTCAAACTTAATAAAATAATAAGATTTCCAAATTTGCCCTTTTTCATACACTGAACCGCAGTATCTAACTATACCTCACTTCTATAAATAGCAAGCTCCTTTATTCCATTACCAAACCAGCTAGAGATCCTACACATACAGACAAAGAGTAAGAAGATAATTATGATGATGAAGATGATCAAAGGGTTTGCACTCTTGGTGTTTTTAGGGTACCTTTTCTTATGGGTCATCACACCAACTTATCAGTTTAAGAATAAGTGGCTCGTTACGGTTCGAGCCCACACCACTTCTACTTACTTTGGAACTCAAGGTTTGGTTATAATTCGATCAACGACCATCATCTTTTTTAATTACATTTCATATGTTTATTGATCATGATCTGAACTGTAATTCAAATTTTTTGCTACTGCTTTCAGTATATTCCTAACAAAATTATATTTTCTCAGGTCCAACAATGTTGCTATACACATTTCCTGTTTTGTTCATTGCCGTCGTGGCAAGTGTATACAACCATCTAAAGAAGAAATCAAACCAAAACCGCGACGAAGGGTATAATAGTCCATTCGGTCAAAAAAATTTGTATGTTCATTTTCATCATCATGGTTGCTAAATTTTGTATTTTCAACACTCAGGAAAAAGGAGGCTACTAGCAATAACTTGAGTACATGGAAAAGGCCAATGATCATCAAAGGTCTAGGGATCGTCTCAAAAATCGAGCTTGCTTTCCTTTTAATGTTCATCGCTCTTCTTGTCTGGTCCTTTGTGACATATCTACATGTTAGTTTCGCAAAAATCACCCCTAAATCAGCAGCAAAAAAGGGAGAGGAAGTGTACGTGAATCAATTCTCTCTTTATATCTTATATTATTCGACTTCACATCGCATTTAATTTCACTTTATTGATTCGAGATTGTTTTGTTTCACAGGTGGGAATCAAAGTTGGATTCAGTGGCTCTACGGTTTGGGCTAATTGGTAATTTGTGTCTAGCATTTCTGTTTTTCCCAGTGACTCGAGGCTCGTCCATATTATCGTTGTTTGGGCTCACATCCGAGGCTAGCATCAAGTATCACATATGGCTCGGGCATATCGTTATGACCCTTTTCTCTTCGCATGGTGTTTGTTACATTATTTATTGGATTGCAACTAACCAAACATCAGAGGTATTGTTCTATCTCTTTATAAATCATTTTTTATATCTTCTAAAATCCAAAATGTGTAAATTGTAAAAATATTACTGTAGAACTTAAACGCCTAAAACACCATTTGATCACGTGTCTGCAACTTGGGACGTTTTGGACATGTATGCGGCTGAGAAGTTCTGAAAAAATTCAGCCGATAAATTTGGAAAATGATAAGATAAAATGCATAATGCGTAGAATATTTTCCACTACAAAGTCAACTTTTATGATGGTCCAAAATTATTGACCAATAGGTCAAACTTCTATTATGACCTTCAACAAACAAAATACCTTTATGCACATATCATGGCATAATGGCAACTTTTCCGTCTTATGCATTATAGTTACAGTCCGAAGCAAAAACAAAATGACTCTGTAACTTTTTACGTGTTAAATTACTGAATTATGGTTTCTAGGTAGTATCATGAGTCATGACACTATTATATCATAATATCGTTATGTACTTAAGTAAATAATGTTTTTTGGACTTTAGATGTTGAAATGGGCAAAAACCGACGTATCAAATGTAGCCGGAGAGTTGGCTTTGGTAGCAGGATTGATTATGTGGGCGACAACGTTTCCTACAATTAGGCGAAAGATGTTTGAGGTTTTCTTCTATGCTCACCACTTGTACATCCTCTTCATGGTGTTCTTCGTGTTCCATGTTGGCATATCTTACGCCTCCATAATGCTTCCTGGATTCTACCTCTTCATGATTGATCGATTTTTAAGATTCTTACAATCAAAGGGAAACGCCCGTTTGATTTCTTCTCGTGTTCTTCCCTGTGAAACTCTCGAGCTCAACTTCTCCAAAAGCCAAGGTACAATTGAGCACAAGAATATATAAAATTAAAATCTGCAAGTACTATTGATAATGGTTATCATGATTTTCTTTATAGGTTTGAATTTTACACCAACAAGCATCATATTCGTTAATGTCCCAAGCATTTCAAAGGCTCAATGGCATCCATTTACGATTACCTCAAGTAGTAATTTGGAGCGGGAAAAGCTAAGTGTTATGATCAAAGGTGAAGGAAGTTGGTCTAAGAAGCTCTACCAAATATTATCATCCCCAAATCCTGTTGACCAACTCGACGTTTCCATTGAAGGACCCTATGGACCTAGCTCAACTAACTTTCTAAGGTAAGATGTCCATAAGAACAATAACTTCTAGGTTAGGTTTATTTGTGCATACTAAATCTAGTTATTGTTTCAGGCATGATATGCTAGTGATGGTGAGTGGAGGAAGTGGCATCACACCATTTGTTTCGATATTTAGGGAACTTGTTTTCACTACAGAGACCCTAAAATGCAAAGCTCCTAAAATTCTCTTGATAAGTGCATTTAAAGACTCTTCTGATCTCACCATGCTTGAATTGCTCTTGCCCTCATCTGGTGCACCAATGGAATTTACAAAACTAGATCTACAAATCGAGGCGTATGTGACAAGAGAGAAGCAACCTATGGCCAATGATAAAAAATCAATAAGGACCATTTGGCTCAAACCAAACCCATCTGATGCGCCCATAACCCCTATTCTTGGACAGAATGGTTGGTTATGGCTTGCTGCAATTATTTCATGTTCTTTTGTGGCTTTCCTTTTGTCTATGGGACTATTAACGCGATTCTACATCTACCCTATTGATAAAAACACGAACAAAGTGTACTCATATGCGTCGAGAGCCATCTTAAATATGTTGCTCATTTGCATCTCTATAATGGTAACATGTAGTATTGGTTTTTGGTGGAATAAGAAGAAAAATGCAATGGACTCGAAGCAAATTCAAAACATGGAGGGTGCCACACCCGTTAACTCACCCAATTCGTGGTTTTATAACGCGGATAGAGAGCTGGAAAGTGTGCCCCAACAATCACTCATTCAGTCCACAACTGTGCATTATGGTGAAAGACCAGATTTAAAGAGTAAGCTCCTCTTCAACATTCTTAAATCTAATCAGTCATGTTATATATTTTATCACATGGTATCTGATTTTACCAAAACTTATAAAAAGATATTTCCTTTCCCTTTTAATTTCATAATCAAACATTCTTAAATCTAATCAGTCATGTTATATCTTTTAATACTTTTATTTCATTGTAGGGATGTTGTTTGAGCAAAAAGAATCAAGTGTTGGAGTTCTTGTTTGTGGGCCAAAGAAGATGAGACATGAGGTTGCAAACATATGTTCATCTGGATTGGCTTCAAATTTGCATTTTGAGTCCATCAGTTTTAGCTGGTGACCGGTTTTTGCAACCGACCAAAACTGGCATGTAATAATTTGTTTTTTGTGTCGTTGACGTATAACCATGTATAGTCACTTTCACTGTTTCAAATGTCAAGGGTTCGGTTCCGTTTCTGATAGGGGTCTCAAAAGTCGAAATATGTGTTTGGTGTGTAAATGTTCATAAATCGATTAATATGAGAAAAATATACTATACGTTTTTGAAAATTGTAGAAATACATACATATTGTCAAGTAAGCTGAGAGCTTCAATCTGTCAATTGTCAGAAAACTTTGATCATAAGCCTCACGCACAGACCTCCGCTTTAATTGCAGAAACCTTAAGCAACAATTGTAGATTGCTTCCCATTGTTGCATAAAATTACGATATGTTGATATATTTGAGTAATCAGCAGAATACAACTTCTAAATCTTGCCCAAAACCAGCATTCCGAGTCTACTTGAATTTACAATCTGGTAAATGGCAGAAAACTAAATAAATGAACAAAACATAATGACCCTGAGACTGTCAACTTATACAGCTTATATCATTATAAAATATAATCTACTCTATTTATCTCGTCTAATTGCATCTTAATGTATCCATGATCTAACTATGATTATGTATGAGTATGTGACGGCTAAATAAAGGCAAACTTATAATGTGTAATAGGTTATGCTGACTTGGCGAGGATTGGCTGATGTCCACATTAATTCATTTAAAACGAAACTTGCAGATAGCAAAAGAATTTTGTTTTGAGCTAAACTAGTATGGAATAATGATTGTACATAGGCCATAAAAATTTATAGAATAACCAAACACTCTGTATCTTTTACTATTCATTTCAGAAAAATTGGTACCACCCTAAAGTGATCTATGCGACTAGCAATCTTGCATGCCATCTCCATATCCAGCAACCTCAACCACGTCCGTGGGATGGTCGGTACGTTGAAGCAGAATGTCCACTACTCAACCACCCAACGCGCTACCCATGTACAAACACTGATCTTATATGGTCATCCTCAAAAAAGCCTTAATTACAAATCATTTCGCGAACATATATGTGTGTATCTGTTATATGTGCTTTATGTTTACTTGTTTAGTCTTGATTTTGGTTTTCGTTTCTAGTTTGAGGGTTTTCACCTATTATTCTGATTTAGGTTTTGTTTTGCAACTATAACTACTAGGACAATTAGTTGCAAAGTTAAGATACGAATGCTTCAAGCAAAGATTACACGTTTTAGTTGTGTGTTGATCGATCATACAAGGCTTGTTCTTGTCACCAGGAAAAGTGCTAGCTTTATTGAAAATAATTGTAATCTATTGTGATATGTCGTCACCGGGTAAGCACAAATACTACATTGGCATAAAATTACCCAATAATTTCACATAAAAAGTTATGTTTTTTTTAACGGCTGATTTCATTAAACTAGCAAGGAGCTAGAAAGAACAATTACAAAAGGGAAAATGAATTACATGGATTACATAGCCACTCAACCAACTAGGGAGACACTTTCTAATTATTCCTGCTAGAGATCCAAGTGAAGGCCAATACCTTGATGTTGTTAAATATGAGATCTTTTCGAGGACACTTTTGAGAAAAGGACACCTTGTTTCTGAAACTCCATAAGTGCCAAACTGTAGTGCGAACCACCACATCAAAGTATTGATGAAATTTGGACAATTGATACAATAGCAATCGAGAAAAGGACACCTTGTTTATGAAACTACATAAAAAGTTATGTAGTAAAATTGTGTAGGACAATTGATACAATAGCAATCAAACTATATAGTTAGTTACATTCTGATGTAAACCCTTTTATCTATCTGTACCAAATCGAACTATATAATTAATATTATCCGAAATCAAGTTAATTAGTTTATACAAGTGTACACTCCGCACCTCCTCACTTGTATTAAAACTTAACTTGAAATTACTTTGGTCTTGGATAATATAAATTACACAAAATGCTTGATGACACTAAAATCACCAACAATAACAATAGTCGAACCACCAATTATAATGGAGCATTTCAAAGTCAATCATGATCGAAGTGCACGAAACTCTTCGGTTTGCTGCATGCGGGAGTCAATTGATATGCGGATATGAATTACGAAAACATGATTTGATGAAGAATGTCGAAATTACTTCGCACAAAGCTATTTTGTCCGTGGTACAAATGGTTCAGTCAGCTTTATACAATTTTTAGTTTTTAGAGTTATTTGATGTTTTCACTCTTTTTAGTAGACTTTGGGAAAAAGTTCATAATGGTTTGAATCTTTGAATTATAACTAAACTTGTGTTTTGTAGGATTTTAATGCTCTTGTGACACCCTCGATTGCCACCCTTGAATTAAGGTTTATCAAATAGCTTCTCAAATGCGTCATTAGTAAACAAAACACACTATAAGGATCAGCAAGTCGATAATTCTTTGCATCAAGTGGAAAGTGATGACGATTTCAACTAAAAAGTGAAGTTAGATGGTTAGAATATTTTTAAGAGAACAAGAGAGAGGGAAAAACTGTTGTGTTATTCATTAAAATGAAAGTTTACACATTTGAGACTTTATATACATGAACAGCTTTGACTTTAGGAGTCAACTAATACTACACAACTTTGACTGTAAAAGTCAACTATTATAAAATACACAAGACTACATATTGCTACAAACATTTACACATTTATAGTGATGAAGGTAGTTTGTAGAGAGAACTGTATTGATCACATTGGTCTTGCTGACTTGATCTTTATCTCCATTACCCCCTGCAAGTTGGCAGTGTGTATGGATCACACATGCCATACTTGGATATGCAGTTATGAAATGGTGATCTGCTGAGACCTTTAGTAAGAGCA